>JAGWCC010000440.1:0-418480 GCA_022651775.1 Drusus annulatus | reverse complement strand
TTTTACCTAGTCGCTGGTAAGGTTGAACAACAATAACGAGATTGTCATTTTGAACATACCTCCAGTAACATAAATATATTATGCCAACATCCAAAAGAAATTTTGTTCAGAAGCGAGACAGTTCTCGCAAACTGGCATGATACCAAAGCTATGGTGGTTTTGCAGGTTGAAAGCCTTAACAATATATGATTGATGCCAGAATTAGTTATCAGATCCATATTGACAATTAAAACAAATACCTTAATAATCCATCATAGTTTACGATAAGTTGTACATAGCCATTGTAAATTGTACTTCTTTTTCAGAGCTATTATATTCTTTTTTTAAAGTTACGAACTCTATGATTTACGGAACAAACTTTCCACTAGCCATAATTTGTTCTGAGGAAGAGGTTAAGTCGCTTCTTACCTACCTCTCGTACTTTCCACTAGTTATAGTAAAGCATTCCCAATATGAAAATAGTTGGGTGGAGGATAGAAGGATTTTGCCATGGGCAATATCAATATCACCCATACGAATATCTCATACACGAGAAAGATTAAACGATTAAACTCGTTACGATTTTTGTGCTGCGATATGGTACAAAAAGACAATCTTTTTTTAACTTGCTCTTGAGTTAACGGCATTGAATGACTTTATCATGTTCTGTTATTTTCTTTGTTAAATTTGTATCTCACATTTGAGTGAAGAGATTTGTTCAATTATTTTATTTCGTCCATCAACAGTAAATAGTTCAAGGCTATCAGATTTTTGTCTTTTGAATTCGACAAAGTTCAAAGATCTTTCGGAGGTTACTTCTCCACTTTGGCAATGGTATCGGTTTATTTCCTATTGTTCCGCTGTAGTAATCCACCGTTATCAAATTCAGACATCTTTAGCGCCGGATTGATATCGCTATCGCTTTCATTGATAGTAATTTAAAAACGGAAATACTATGAAAGTAATAAATGTGGCAATAATTGGATCAGAATTCTCGGAGAACCTACCTTGAATAAAGGTAACCTTGACCATTGAAATTCTGTAGACTGGATACAGTTTCTAACTATGGTCCAGCAATAGCAAGTCATGTGTCAAGGAACTGATTGCTTTCTCAATGTCATTTTTTAAATATCACGAAATTACGTGGTTTTTGAAGTTTATTATTTCATCAATTTTTTTTTATTATTGGCTTAAGGTTGAAGCATTCTTCTCCTGCTTCCTACCAACTCAGTGCTTGCTGTAAATTGGACGTAGTTATGCAGAAAGTATCCAACCCCAAAAAGATGAAACTGAGAAAATGGAATATTCGTAAAAAACTTTAACTTTGTGGCTTGCCATATTTATAAATAAAACACATAAACTTTGTTTAAAACACTTTTACTTTCAATATTTTGTCGACCGGTTTCGGAACCACTCTTCTATCTTCAGGACAGTATAAACATATTTTAATATTGTCCTGAAAATGGAAAAAGGTGCTTCCAAAACTCGGTCAATATTGAAAAGAATTAACTATTTTGTCTCTGTTTTTATTTATGAGAAATAACGTTTGAACATATGATGATAAAAAAGCATTGATATGCGTAATCGGTATTTCTAAAGTGAATATCAGTGTTTTTTCTCTATGAAATATTAACTAACTAACCAGCACGCCGTTTCCTCGCAGAGGTAGGCAGAGAGGACGGACTGCCATATAACTCTGTCTTGGCACACACTCCTTGCTTCATTCACATTCATACATCGTCTCATACATACTCTTCTGTTATTCTGACTCTTTACATGACCCGATTCAAGTATTTGATTTACTTGATCGTGCCATTTCTTTCTCAGGCGTTCTCGACTTCTTCTTCCATTCACTTTCGCATCATATATTCTTTTCACACTCCTTTCTTCATTCATTCGCTCTACATGCCCAAACCATCTAAGCGTCCCTTTCTTGATCCTATTCATTACGCTGTAAGAATTATTATAAATAGGTAATTTATAATCTATCAATAAGTTTATTCAAAAATGTTTTTCTAGTGGTATCCTACATTTTATAATGTTTTTAACCTTCAATTTAAGTCAAATATCTGCAAGGTGAGTTGATAAAACAAAAAACAATAAAACGAAAAATCCATTGCATTTGGAGCTTGGGTGTTTCCAGCAGTCTTTATCCATAGGAAAACATGTAAAACTCGATTTTGGCAAATTGTGGGTTGGACGCTTTCTGCACAACTACGTCCAATTATTTTATCAACTTAAGCGCTGCCTTCTAGTATTTCGGAGAATTTATATCATCATCTTTTTTACACCCTTTTTGTCTAGTCGGACATACTCGTACATTATTTTGACGAGGCGCCTCCTGGTGTTAATTTCTTGCACTGGTTTGGTGGAATTGGTCCATTAAAGGCCCAGTCCTCCCCGCATGGTCTTTGCAATGATTGTTGACAGCTTCTCAACCAGCCAACGTTTCTTAGTTACCTAAATTAAAATAACAAGTCATCATACTTATTCTGTTTTCCCACAACATAAATGCAAATAAACAGCATTTCTACATAAGGATGTCGATTCTAAAACCTCGAAAATGTTCTTTGCTTGTGTACTTATTTTGTTGCTGTGTGAGTATTCTGTAAGAGTTTCTACATCCACGGAAATTTCTTTATTTTATGCGCTAGAAATATTACAATTATATATTAATTAGTAGTCCAATATTAGGTATATTTCCTGTAAACTCATAAAATTTCTCATTATTCCTTAATCACCTTCTCAGTTGATGTTTTACCTCTTTCAATTCATATCATATGTCTCTTTCTCTCTGTTCCTTTGTTATAATTTAAATTTAATTATTTTTTTTATCACTGTTCTTTTATTTTTTTTTATCACTGTTCTTTTATTTTATTTTATATTGTTTTATCCCTCTGTATGTATATATAACCGCACGCTATGTATTTTTTGTTCAGTTTAATTGTGTACTCTGATGATGCTTAGGCTAAACGAAACCGGTCGGCCATAAAAATAAAATATGTGGTCTTGTACAAAGTTATTTTTTCTTTTCATTAAATATTATAATATGTTCCAGTAGAAAATCTCAACATATTAAAACACATTTTCTGCAAGTGTGTTCTTTAAAATATTCATTAAATATTTAATTTGTTTATCATCAGATTTAGAAATGAGATAAAAAATAGTTGTGTTGACCTGAAAAATCCAAACCGAAAAAAGTGCGAATTTCATGACGATAGAGTTTGCAGTTCGACAGTTATACTGCTTCACACATTCCGATTTCTGCTGTCATTGGGATTAATTTCATGTCATGTCAGCGTGATCACTTCACTCGTGAGGATGCAAATTAACAAATAAGTTCTCATGCCAATGTGGCTAATTTCACGGCCGATGGATGGACCACATCAACACATGATTCACCCGGCGATCCACTTGACGAGCAAGAGTTCAATCTCTTAATGGCCCGAAGCTGCAAGACCAAGATACATAATTAAGTTTATTTTAAGCCAGCGCCAAACACTCCCCGTTGCAATAATCTGTTGGGAGGAATGTCCAACACGTTTTTGCGTTTCGTTTTTGCTAACAAACTGCTAACCCGTGTTACTGGCTCTTTGTGATAGGGCTGCCACTAAGTAAGTAAGTTTCAAATATATTTCCCGCTATTTCAGCATAATTAAATATGTGTGTATTCATATATTCTCTATACATGTAAATATTTTTAGAAATGTCTTGACACAGTTTAGAATATAAATTAGTCATATCTTACGGCAAGGTCAAGAGCTAGTTCTCTTATTTGGCGCAGAAATACAAAAAAATGTTACCAATACATTATCAAATGTACTCGCAACATATATCTTTCAACTAATATATTTAAATGATAATATGTAATAACGGTTATACAAATTAATTAATAAATGATATATGAAAAACATGTCGCATAAAATTTAAAAAGAATTGTCATTTTTTTTTAAATATCATTTTATTGTATGACCGCTTTACTATTTTTTTTTACACTCTTTTATTAAAATCTAGAAACTGTCCATGTTGTGTGACATTTGGTATAATTTTCACATATTTGTAACCTCTTTTTGTGAAATTAATAATACCAATAATAATAATATCGTCGCTGGAAAGGCAAAAGGGCTTAAGCAACACTTTGGTAAAAAATAGTTAAAATATGCAGTTTTGATCAAATTTTTGCATCCAATGATTCTCGTTTGATTCTAAAGACTTGTGTGGCCTTTCAGCCACCTAAAATATATTTACCATTTGGGAGAAGGCTCAAGTCAAGCGACACAAGCTTGGGACTTTTTAGGTTTTTGTCACTTTAGGTAACTCAGTAAGAGCATTGCAGCACACTTTAAAGTGCTCTGGTGTAAACTTCGCAAAATGGCGCTTTAGCCCTTTTGCCTTTCCGGCGACGATATTTTTTATAAACGTTTTAAAAACACCAGGTATCTACTAATTTAAGAAAAGGTTTTGTTTTTATCAGAGCATGTGGCTTAGGTGAATACCACTAAAAGTTTTTAGCTAACCGGTTTCGTTAAAAAAACATCGAGTAGGTACTGATCAATTATCCAGTCAACTCCGTAGATATATATATAATTTGATACGATATATGGCGCAGATCACAGCTCTGTCGACCCAAACAGTTGCCCAAAAGCAGTTGTCGATGTATGACGTATCGCTGGCCAAACGAGTCTGCCCTAAAATGTTGTTATAACTCTATGGTCAATTGGTCAACTCACGTCAACTCATTCTGCAGTCTCCATATATTTTCATATCTGCTGTTGCTTTTTATCGCTCTCGGATATGACTTAATAAATATGTTTTCATTTGTATTTGTATATTATAAAAAATATTCAATTTTTATAAATTGTTTTTTTAAACCACAATACAAATTTGATTAGGCATATTTAAAATGTATCTGATTTTCCCAAACATTTAACAAAATCAATTAAAACTAATGAACGAAATTTTCTCATTTTAATGATACTAATGTTTCACAAGAAAATTTCAATAAAAAACAGGCAACCCTGCCTTGTCTAAAACTGGCTCCGATATAAAAAAAACAGACATCATTATAATCACTTTCCCTATCTGAACAGAATCGCCTGGCTAAAGTTGCCTGCTGACCATCCGATTTTATCCGCACTAGCTAAGCAACCACGTCGAAAGTCCCGGCAGTCCGACCGTCCTTTTCTTAAACTAAGCCCATTTGTCGATCCCTTTCTACATATTTTCTTCAAATCGAACAGACAAATTCGATAAGTCTTGTGAGCAGTTTGACTGCTGACCGAGCACAAGTTTTAAGGCACTAGGTGACTAGGTAACATGACTTTTTATGGATAAGATACAATGTAACACTATTTTTCAAATAGTATTTTTTTTGTTACCATGGAATGACTCACGTTAAACAGTACACACCCTACTATATTTTTTACATCAAATGTTAAACCAAGTATCTTTTTGCACCGAATGTTAAAAAAATCTGCATCAAATTAAACAACAAATTTTGCAGCAAAAAATAACTATTTTCGCACAACATTTAAAATATGTGGTACAGATTGAACGAACGGGATTAAGTAAGGAATGGTTGAATAGTTTAATGATTAAGAGCGGATAAACGAAGAAAGGAGTGTCAGAAAATTTATAACTGCGAGGATTTATAACTGGATGGAAGAAAATCTCGAAAACACATCAGGAGACATGGCACGATCAAATGAATCAAATACTTAAGTCGAGTCATGTCAAGAATCGGTATACCAAAATAATATGCATGTATTTGAATTTAACAAGGTTTTGTGCAAAGCCAGAGTTGTGGGACGTTTTTTTATAGTGAATACCGCACAAAAGTCCCAACTGCTCCGTATATAACCAGTGAGTCTATGGCATCCCCAATTGGGGTATGTTGTGAGGCTGAACGTAGTGCGGAGGAGAAGAAGATGGGGAAGACGAAGGTTGGGAAGTACCTGGCTATTCAGATCTGGTCACCAAACACGGCTTAAACCATTTCAAGCGACGTTTCAATTCTGAATGGTGGTATTTCGCCAGGGCGACACTTAGAGTATCTACCACTCTGGAACGTGCCACAATTTTACTTTATATTATTTTTATGTGAATTAAATGTTTTATGACACATGAATAATAATAATAATATTTTACGATTTGTATAGCGCCGTTTTTTGTGAAAAAAATCACCTCAAGGGCGCTGTACAGATCTTACTTTCTATCGTTAGATATTAATTCCTAGTTTAAATAAGAAAATATACAGGAACATACTTACCTGGCAGGTCCCATCAGATAGACACAATTATTAACTTAAAATTATGATTATTATTTTAATTTTTTTTTAATTTTTTCTTTCCGATTTAGGGCATGGGAGCGAAATTAAAAGAATGGACTTTCGAATTTGTCATACAGTACAGGATTTGGTTAAAATTTGCATATCTAAAGGTGATTCGTCGAGAGACAGATGCCAGTTTGGACCGAAATTCTGTTTGGCTCGTTATACATCTTAGTTCCGGAGGGAGTTTATTCCAAGCCTTCGGCCCCGAAACTCCGAAAGCGCGATCTCCAAACTTAGTATTTGGATTGCGTTTAGGTTCTATAAGCCTTCCGAGATGACGTTGCTGATCTAAGAGTCGACTGCTTTAGAAGAATGTTTTTGGAACGCATAGTTCGGTGATGTACAGTGGAGCCATTTCGTTAAGGGATTTAAACACCAT
This sequence comes from Drusus annulatus, assembly GCA_022651775.1. Classification (NCBI taxonomy): domain Eukaryota; kingdom Metazoa; phylum Arthropoda; class Insecta; order Trichoptera; family Limnephilidae; genus Drusus; species Drusus annulatus. The sequence continues at coordinate 411,791 of JAGWCC010000440.1, read as the reverse complement.
CCAGCACAACTTGTACTGGATTCTTTCAGTGCGCTTGAGCCAGTGAAGGTTCCGAAGGTGCTCTGAAATATGCGAATATTTAGATACCCCGGTGATAAGCCTTACATGTTTATTATATAAAAATTATTGGCGCGCGCCGAGTTTGAACCCGTGACCTTTGGATTCGTAGTCGAACGTCTTACCACTCGACCATAAAGGCCGTTAAATCCTCTCTGCCTACTTCTTAGGCTCTTAAATTATACTTCTTTTATACATACGTTTCTATCGCATCGTCTCTTTCTTGATCATATGTATTGTACTCACACCGACCATGCATTCTTTTAGAATTTTAGAAACACTTTAACCTTAATCCAATACTAAATGACTTAACCGTTAAGGGTTGGTGTCAGAACTCCATTTTGAACTTGTTCCTCGTTGCCTATTGATTAGCCATCTAATAAAATATACTTTAATTAAAGGTGTTATGCATATAGGTACTATAACTTCGAACATCTGTTCGTCTGTCCATGCAACTCGCACCAAAATCAAACGCGAAACCCCAACGCTAAAAAAATTCTAACATTGTCGAGAAAAAATTGTATGAATAATAAACCATTAACTTTTTTAGTCAGGAACTGTATCTGTAATATTTAATTATATTTGGTTAATTTGTACAGCGCCATTTTTGTAAAAAAATCACCTTCGAAATTACAAATTTTAGATAGGTATCTCACGTAAGCTGTCTACAGCTTGACACAACTTGTAGCTTGTGGTACGGTCGGTGTATATTTGGGGATGCAAAAAGAATCTATGAAATAAATGCCTGCAAAGTTATCCATGCCAAGCTGTTGTAGATTTTATCTCGTAACTACAAGAGAAAAAATAAATCACGAAAATAAGCTATCGTAAAATTGCTGCATTCTTAAAAATCACTTTTCTATCTAATGTGCATATAAACCTTAATGTTTTAGAGGAATTACGAGTGGTATCACGCTTTTCGGCTTAGTTTATGAGCGTATGATTTCGGATGCCAGCTTCGTGAAGTAAAAGTGTAATTTGGTAAAATCATAGCTAATGATGATGGCTTCGGCTGATGATGATTAATGCATGTTTAACTAGGTACAAATGGATAATAAACAAGTTTTAACGTTCTCTCGTTAGATGAACAGTAAAACATTTTGTAAAAGTACATTCGTAATATACACATTGTTTTATGAACATGTAGAATATTCGTGATTTTATTTATCGCCATTTTAAAAAAAACAACTGATTTTCTACTTGAATTTATACATTTGACAATTTACTATTGTATTTTTCACCACAAAATCTGTTTGTATATCTCACCAAAACACGTAAACGATGAGCTATGATATTGTGAAAATACACGCAATTCAATTTTTATTGTGTAAAGGTATATTGTGTTTCCGCCAGATTCAAAATTAGTTTTCACAATGCAAAGAATTTACGCTGTGTCAGTACGGTCGTTACACTATTTTAAATACTTGCACCATTCGTTGAGATTAACATTTCAGATATGGATATTGGATACAGTCTGTTTGTAAGGGCGCCCTTGAACATCGTTCGCAATCTTCGCACCACGATCTGCCGTATACAAATAAATACGCCAGACGTTCTTAAACTGACCCATTAACCCTCTGGTTTCGAAGATAATAAAACTTTGACTGCAGCACAATTATGATAAAAATATCAAAAATAAAAAATGGCGGCCATCTTGAATTTTTCAAAATTCACAAATTTTATTTTGATAAATTTTTTTAGAGATCTTAATAATATGAAAATCAATCTATCTAATCAATCAATCTAAAATGATTCTTGTTTCTTTAATAAAGTTTTGCGAGTAGAACACATCTTGGCCAAATTCTATGGAAATAAAATAAAATTTTAGACTTATAAAAATACTTAATTACTGTTTTACTGAATGGTTTTATTGCATTTTGGAAAATGTTTCAAAATTTTAGTCTGATTTGAGACTGATTCTAATGAAATTTAAGAATAATTCAAAGAAATCCGTCAAAGAACCAAACGGGATTTTCGGCTATTTTTGTCGATATTTCTGGAAAGCGTCCGTCGGGGATAAGCATTTTCAACCTTATCGCCAACAGCCAAAGAGCGCGTGATTTCTCTCAAATTTTAGAGACATTTTAGGGTGTAATTCATGAGCAATGTAAAACATCCTCCGTAGCTATTTTGTCGTCGCTGATTTAGATCACTCGTATAAAGTAATGTTGATATTGGCAATGGTGTAAAGTTCCCGCTCTTATTGATGTCGGTGCATTTGTTTATGGGTCTCGGACGCTGACGCCATTTGCAATTAAAAGATTTATATATTGACTTCTCCACCTTTTAGAAGGTGAATTTTTTTTGAGTGACGAGTACTCGACTTTCCTAGCGTATCGTCAAATGATGAATATTAATTAAATTACGAAGACGCATTACAGGAGACGCCACGCCTAATGGCTTCGAAATCTATGTAACTGGTGTGAATGCAGTTCCGCTTCGTTATTCCGGGCTGAAACCTGCAAAGTGAATATTGCCCGATGATAACCTAATCTCCGATAGGAGAGGCAACCATAAAAAATAAAAAGAAAATTCCAATTACGTGTTTGCGTTCGACCGAGAAATTCAACAGTTTTTTTATAAACTTTTTTCTCACTAACCAATTGGTAATAATGGAAAAAAGAATTTGTTCCGAATTGATATTTTAAACTCTGTAGCTCATGGTAGAAATTACATTGCGAGATGAAAATAATTGCGTCGGCTTAAAAATCTCAGACGGAAACAGCTGTATGAATTTCGTGATGCTATAGCTCACCGCAAAAATGGTTTTAATGCTTAGTGTGATTCAATTTTACCTTTGTGATGAAGTTAGTTTTTTGTGGTAATGTAAATAATTATTTTTATAGTTATTTTTATACTGTAAGCTGATAAAATTTATCATTATTCATTAATCACCTTCTCAGTTGACATTTTGTCTCTTTCAATTCATATTATCTGTCTCTTTCTCTCTGTTTCTTTGTTATAATTTAAATGTTATTCTACTGTTTTGTTATTTTATATTTTGTTCTCCCTCTGTATGTATATATAACCACACACTTTGTATTTTTTGTTAAGTTTTATTTTGTACTCTGACGATGCTAAGGCTTAGCTAAACCGGTCGGTCATAAAACAAATATATAAGTGGTCTCATACAAAGCTATTTTTTCATTACTTTAAATAATCATTTTTATCAGAATGAAAAAATATTACCCCTAACAAGCAGTTAACATGCTCTGAAGCTTAAAACATAAAATTCCTTTGTTCCTAACCGAAGAAAAAAGTTCACGACTTGTTAAATAAAAGCATCAATTATTTATTTAAGCAGATGATTCGCGTTTTTTCAATGAATATTTTTTGTTATCAATTGCGGAATATGTACCTGCATATATTTTTAAAGTGCTTCACCATACGTTGCTGCAAAAAGTCTTCATTGAGCGTCCCCGACTTATCGTTCCATTATGTTAATAATACTGTCGCTATGTCGCACGAGGAATGCGAATCGCGACAAAGGGTATAATAATGCTATCACAATTGGTAGCTTAACTCTTCCGCGGAGGTCAGCGGCTTTAGATTGTATACTTTATCGGTCTGGAACTTGGTCTGAAAATATTATATTTATGCGGAGCTTTCCAGGCTACTCTACCTACATTCAATTAAACCTTTTGTATGATGACCTCATAACAATCTCAGCTGACGGGACCCAGTGGGAGAACTCAGACACTTTAAATACTGGGAAATGATTTTAGATTTTTTTTAATAATTAAGAATTCTAATCATCTTCTTTAAAAAAATAATAGTATTCATCCTTCTATCTTTGATGCCAATTTTTAAAGGCAGATTTTTTCCCCCCTTAAAACGTTTAGATTGAAGTGTTAAACGCACCATACGATTTTGAATCAGATGACGTCAATCTATGCACATTACTCTGCAATGGCGTCCAGATTGGGATATGATAACGTCAGGGGCGTTTAGGTCAAAAGTCATCACGAAACGGAGGATTTGTAGCCATGTATGATGACATACTCATGGTGTGAAAGCATCTGTGGAGACGGTTATTTTGTATCCATGGTTACAAATAATTACTTCATTAAAAATTCACAGCTTTTTCTGTCTGGCATCTCTAATTTAAACCACCATTTTCACAGTCACAAACAGTTATTTCCGTCGCGAGTAATGGACCTTTTAAACACACAGTCAACTTTGAAAAAATAGTACATAATTTTTTTAGTTTTAATCATTTTTCTTTGCTCAATTGGAAAGGGCGATTACTAAACTTTAAAATCATCTCCTCAGACAATCATACCCATAAATGGATAACATAATTGCTCCAATTTACATAGAGGCTAGTTCGTTAGTATCCAAACTCACTTGCATAATAATATTTCATGAAATGATCACTTCAAAGATTTTTTATTTTATTTAACAGTAAAATTTATAAGTCTTCAGTACCTGGTTGGATTTTGAAAAAAAGGTTAATTCAGGTAACTCAATGCTCTCACTGAGTTATCTAAAGCGACGAAAAGCTAAAGAAAGTCCCAAACTTGTGTCGCTTGAGTCGAGCCTTCTCCCAAATGGTAAATATATTTTATATGGCTGAAGAGCCACAAAAGCCTTCAGAATCAAAGCCAGGTACTTCCCAACCTTCCTCTTCCCGATCTCCTTCCCCTCCCCACTACCTTCAGCCTCACAACATACCCAATTTGGGGATGCCATAGTCTCACTGGCTCTAGACGGTTGGGAGCAGTTGAGACTCTTGTGCGGTATTCATGTAAAAAAAAAAAAATCAAACGAGAGTCAGATCATTCGATGCAGAATAAAAACTGACCAAAACTGCATATTTAACTTATTTTTGACCAAAGTGTCGCTTCAGCCCTTTTGCCTTTCCAGCGACGATATGTGAATAATTAATATGTAAATATCAGTAATTATAATTAAATACAAGTTCTATTTAAATCTAAATAGCGTTAAGTTTTTCTAAGGTCTTAGCTATAGTTTTGGGTTTTCGATATTTTTTTGAAATTTTAGTCATATTTTTGTTATACTTTGTTATGCGCCTCTGAGGGCGGACATTTTAAAAAAAATAGCGCTTTATAAATAAGCGAAGTATTAATTTTATTAATAATTTTATGTCGGTATTTTCAGTATCTTTTATTACTTTTAATAATTATTTATGTTTTGTAAATAAGACCGAATTGCTTCATTGGCCCTGACTTTTTGAGTCATATTCATTGAATGCACTTGACATTAAAACATGTAAAGGGTCATAGTATCACCATTGCTTTAAAATATTTAACGTCTTGATGACGTGTATTGTACGAAGATAAATAACTTATCGAATCACCAATCACTCATCTTGTTTATGCGCCATCACTTATCGAAGGTTGGACATTGTCTCGACTTCATAAATTTGTATGAAATAATATTATGTTAATTCAATTTTTATTTCATCAATACATCACAAGTAGGTGGGTACTTTAATTTTGAATAATTAAACTATATAATTATACCCTGTGAGTAAGTACGAGTGTGGCTTTTTCAAAATTGAAACTGATGTATGGTATTGAGGAAAACAAAACATGTTTTTTTATTTTTTATCTAATCATTAAAGTACCTAATTTGCTGTAATATGTTTTACCAGACGATGATTTTGATTCTAAATTTGAAATGTCTTTTTAATTATGTGGATTTTTTTTCTCAGATTTCATTTTGACAAGTCAAGTTGATTACAACGTACTCGTACATACAGTGATTTTTCACGGCTAACAACTAGTACGTAATAATGGTTACCTTGACTAATTAAATCTACGTGAGGTATTTTTTTACAGCATGCTCAGGTATGTTATCAAAATTGATTATAACATCAATTTATCAATAGTAATTATTTTCGATTTGTAAGGTAATGAGGGTGATTTTTTTCTTCCCAGAATGATTTATCAACTTGCACTATGTCATTTGTTTATTTAAATACGATATAAGAGTCCGTTATATGATGATAAATAATTATCGAATTATCGAAGGAAGCAAACACTTTGTAGCTGGACATTATAATTTAAATAAAAATAATTTGTTCCTTTCCCCATATCCGTATAAGTATATACTTATACGTTCCTGATGAAGGTTAAGTCTAACCGAAACCGGTCGAATTGTTATGTGTATAAATAAAGTGGCTTTAAACAAAATTATTTTTTATTTGATGATAAATACTTTCAGTATCGCCCTGGTGGAAAAATTACCATTCAGAATCGAAACATCGCTTGAAATGGGTTTTGCCGTGTTTAGTGATCGGATCTGAATATCGAGGTAGTTGACAACGTTCCTCTTCCCCATATCCTTCCCCTCCTACTCCCTTCAGCTTCACAACATACCTCAATAGGGTGTGCCACAGTCCCACTGGTTTAAGGACAGTTAGGACTCTGGTGCGGGATTAAAAAAAAAATATAATTTTATTATTTTCGTAGAAAGCAATCACTTTGTGGTTTGACATATTTAAAGAATTAAAAAATATTACTTTGTAAAAGACCACGTAATATTTACGATATTTATTTATTTCTCCACGACCAATATTTTTTATTTTTTTTATGACCGACCTGTTTCACTTAGCCTAAGCATCATCAGGGTACAAAATTAAACTGAACAAAAAATACAAAGTGTGCGGTTACATATACAAGTACATACAAAGAGAGAACAAAATATAAAATAAAATAATTAAACAATGAGAAAACAATAGAATAACATTAAAATTATTACAAAGGAACAGAAAGTTCCAGAAAGTTCCAGTGGTAGATACTCTAAGTATCGCCCTGGTGAAAGACCACCGTTCAGAATTGAAACGTTGCTTGAAATGGCTTTAGCCGTGTTTGGTGACCAGATCTGAATAGCCAGGTACTTCCCAACCTTCCCCTTCCACATCTCCTTCCCCTCCCCACTACCTTCAGCCTCACAACATACCCCTATTGGGGATGTCATAGTCTCACTGGCTCTAGACGGTTGGGAGCAGTTAAGACTCTTGTGCGAAAAAAAAAAGATAGGAAGAGACAGATAATATGAATTGAAAGAGACAAAACTTCAATTGAGAACGAGATTACAGAATAATGATACATTTTACGAGTTTACAGGACTATATATGACTATTAATAAAAAATATTTATTCATTTCTGTAAATAAATATACTACACAAAACGAAAAAATAGGTATTTTCTAGTTCTAGGAATCGTGCAGTAAATTTGCATATTACTCAATTAACATTACGCCAATTAATTATACTTTTCACAACCAATTTGTGCTTTGACTTGTGAGATTTATCTCTCTACCAATCTGGTTAATCATTCCAATGTTCTCTGTAAATAACCTAGTACCCAAGTCCTCAATTACAAGTATTTCTACAGCAGCTATGTATATGTTCGCCTCGTTAATTTATAGGTTGTCCAGCCCATTCAACGTGATATAGGTTTAATATATCTCTACTACAAAAAAGTGACTCATAGCATTTCCTGATACGAAAAGGAGTCCGGGTAGCGCGTCTTGTCTGCTGGAATATCCTTATTAGGCCCTATGCGAACATCAGCGCAAAAAGCCTCATTTGTAAAGGTGTAGGATTTAACCTTAGAGTATATGGAGTGGTACCTATCCAAGGCAGTGTAGTCAGTTTTTGCCGGACTCGGCAGACCTGGGCGTGGCTAGGACTAAGGCTAGGGTATTTATGCATCCATTCATAGCACATGTCGACATAATGTTTTTGTTTATTCGTAAAACCACTTTTTAACAGTATTGTTATCAACAAAAGTATAGCATATAACCTAAAAAACCGTCTATTTGTGTCCAGTTTAGTCGCATACCAAAAAACATGTGGGCGGAGTCCCCGGAGACGCGAGAGACCAAGATCATCCTTACAGTATATAAAAGCGGAGTTTTATTTTTGTTGTCTCTTTCTCTCGTGGTGTACGACGTAAAAACTCGGGAAAGCGATTGCAAGTTTGTATAAGTTGGGTAAAAATAATTAGCTCTCTCTCCATACATTGTTACTCCAAGGATTTAACGCATTTTTAGCAATGCATGCTGTCTGGATGACTTTTACACGTTTACTATATACCTACGTCGTTGAAGTTTTTTCGTGAATTTCCTAACGTTGTTTTTTTTTTAAAGATTGTAGATTCTTGTTAATTCGTAGCTAGTAATAACTCACAATAATTTAGATTAAACTCATTTCAGGAAGGTCAGTAACACGAAAGGATTTAAAAGGAAATTACAGCTAGAGGTAAAATTTGCAGTCGGTGACGTCGCTAATGTACATTTTGTGTTTTAAGTGTGACAAGCTAACCGGACTAATGTATTCTCGGGAACATTACTAGAATACAAATTATAAAATTAAAGAAATCATTAAAAAGAGTCAGGTATATTTTTTGAGTTCATATATCTTTGTTGCTTGGTATTAAGCGCTTAAGTCAATTTTGACTTGAGCATTTAAAAGTGTTGTTAATCCTTTGTAAAATCTGTTAAATAACTACCAAATCATAGATAGCGTACATGAAAACACTCATCTCAAACTTATTTTAATTCCAATTACGGTACTTAATTGCCACTTTAAAAAAAAATAACCTCAAAAAACAAAGAGTTTAGACTTAAGGGTCAGCACCCAAAAATACACACATTTTGGCTTTCTAGTACGAGCTAAACTACAAGTTATTTATCTGTTAATTCTAAACGGGTAGTTAAAAAAATGTCTGAGGTTTCCAGTGAATACTATTATCAAAGAGTAATCTTTAAAATTATTTATGAAATGCATACTAAAATTTTAGGTAAAACGTTTAAAAATGCCTTTGCTGGTTTTCAAACTGACATTTTAGTATGTTTTTCATAGAATTTAAAGGATTACAGTTAAAAAATTGTATTTACTGGAAACCGTAGACATTTTTCTAACTACCCATAGAAAATTTGCATGTAAATCATTTATAGCATTGCTTGTATTAAAATGCTACAAAGTGACGTTAAGCGTCATTCTTGAGTGCTGACTCTTAAGCTCTTTATAAAAAACCACCAAAGCTTTATGCAAGTATTCTGTAAGTTCATTAAAAAAAAATTATATAGGTAACTTAAGTTAAAGGTAACGAATTGTATTGAGTAAATGTGATATATTCCACGGAGTTGATTCTATGCTATATTAAAATTTTCATTTTTTAGTAGCTTCTCACTCAAAAATCACTGTTTTATAAACAACTCCACTTCTTTCAACGCATTTTAAAGCAAATCGCGCAAAAAAAAACTCCTCCAGATGAGGCTTCAAACAAATTACTTCTTAAATATCATCCACTACTCACAAGTCAACGTCTAAGGCACTTGACGGGAACAAAAAATCTCCCATCACAATTATGTCTGCTGATTATTTCATGACCAAACAAAGAATGACTCCATAATCCGAATCGAAATGATATAAATAATAATTAGAAATGTTTGTCTAGTTTGATGCCCGTCGATAATGGGAACCGCCCCACAAGTTGAACGGGAACTTCGTGCATAGCTAATTATAATTATTGTTTTTAGAGCGTTTAATAGGCCGCTTCATCATTGTGGCTGGCTTCAGAGGAGTATGAAAAAAGGCCCAGACGGAAGACAGTATACACAAATAGTAGAGTAGATAGTAGAAGCGTGGGGCGTGTACTGTACACAGACTAGGGATGGCACTTCCATGAAAATGGCCCCGGATAGTAATTACATTAAAGGTCTTTAAGAATTAAAAAAATATATGACAAAGAATAAAAACCTCAGTAGTAATATTATGATATACTTATTTTTGTTTTAAGTCGTAATCAGTATTGGTAGGAGGGGAAAGAGATGGGGAAGAGGAAGGTTGGGAGTAACTGGCTATTCAGACCTGGTCACCAAACAAGGTTAAAGCCATTTCAAGCAACGTTCGATTCCGAGGGCGATACTAAAGAGTATCTACCACTCTGGAACGCGCCGCAAATATACAATATATTATCTTTTATAATTTAAATGGACCTCTGGATTCGTAGTCGAGCGTCTTACCACTCGACCACGGAGGCCGTCCAACAAAAGGTGGCGGGTTTGATTGAGACTGTTGTGTAAAATAATAGAAGTCATGATTTTTTACCAGTATGGGTTATTGCGTTAGTTTGATGCAGAAAAATAGTGTTTGAAAAAATAATATCACTTATCGAAATATTGCACTTCCCAAACATACCCTCCTCCATTAATTTCAGCTTCACAACATTCCCAAATGGGGATGTCATCGTTGTGCTGGCAGTCGGAACTTTCCAGGGGGGTCGCGAACAAAGTTCATATATTTTTAATATTTCGTTTATTGCACAGCTTTGCCGAATCTGTTCGGGAAGTAGCCGATCCGTACAATGGTGATTGGCAATTCCGGATGAGCCCGCCTCCTACCAAAATGCGTTTCTGCGCATCAGCCGACAGCCGCATTCTTTCGTCTGTCAGACTCCACCGTCTTTTAAGTATACATGGGCGAAACTTAATAATTATTTACAAGCCTTATTTTTAACCGTTGGATTCTGTACGCAGTTTTTTCTTATATTAAAATTACGTGTATGTGTGAAAAATCTCAGTATCCGTTAGTTCCTTGGAGTAAAAATGTATGGAGAGAGAGCTAATTCTTTTTACACAACCCATATAAACTTGCGATAAATCACTTTCCCGGGTTTTTACGTCGTACGCCGTGAGAGAGAAAGAGACAAAAAAATAACACACCGCTTTTATGTACTGCAAGGATGATCTTGGTATCCCGCGTCTCCGGGGACTCCGCCCACATGTTTTCATATGGACTAAACTCGACACAACTAAACGGTTTTTTAGGTTATATGCTATATTTTTGTTGATAAAAATACTGTGAAAAAGTGGTTATACGAATAAACAAAAACATTATGTCGACATGTGCTATGAATGAATGTATAAATACCCAAACCCTAGTCCTAGCCACGCCCAGGTCTGCTGAGTCCGGCAAAAATCATCAAAAACTGACTACTCTGCCTCGGATAGGTACCACTCTATGTACTCTAAGGTTAGTTCCTACGTTCACGTTTCTTGCTTATTTGTTTTTTAAATTGCACAAAATATAGTAAAACTATCTTAGTTTATTATGTTATGGTATATTATGCTTTAAAAAAATTGGGGATCCCGCAAAATTTATATCAACATGTCGATTCGGGATGGCAATCCCTAACACCATGGAATTTGCGGCCTTGACATGCTGTCCTTGCCTCGCAACAATGCGACATACCACCTTCGGAACTTGAACCAGTTTACCATCGACATACACTACATTTGAATATAGAATTCCAGTTGTTTTTTTAGACAACAGATGACGTTAGATGTCTAGTGGCGGATATGACATAATAATAACAGGGGACTACGTGTGATTAATTTGATATTTTTAAAGTCACGTCGGATTTTTTCAGATCATTTTTTCACGATGGCAGTATGATGTGTGCGTTTTTTTAGACATTCGAGACTTACCTTTTATAGAATATTAATTTATTGCAAGTGTTGGCATAACACCAAATGTGTAAATGTGATTGAGAGGTATTATGATATAGTGTTGCTACAACACTATATCTTTTTTTGTTTTTCCTTATTGCATTGGTGATTTTATTAAATTGGAACAAATCGGGACGGAAATGTTGTGCAATTCTTTTACAAAACTCTTTACAAAAACAAACAAAAAATATCCATACAAACATAAATTACAAAAAATCCTTAGTAAAATTTTTTATTCAGCGTGTTTGAAATATTCATACATTTTGTCACAATGTACACATTGAATAGATACAATTTACTATAAATAATTTCCTTTGTGAATACCGTACGTACAAGTGTAAACTTTTAAAAATTGGAACCGACGGATGTGTTAAGAAAATTACCAATTTACCTTCTTAATAAAGTAACTACCTACATGTATTTTAACAGATATTATTCTATATTTGAAATGGGTGGATTATAGCAACTAATGTCTTTTCTTGGTAAGTTACATTTCATGATTTTTACGGGTAAAAACTAGTAAATATATATATGTAAAAAAAACCGCGGAAATTCATTCACAATTGATTAATTCTTATCAGATTATGCTCGATCTATGTATATGTTATTTTAATAACATTGTTGCTCAGGACAGAGGTAAAGCTGTAAATGCGCTGCAATACCTCAGGAGCTCAAATAATATTCTATGTACGTTAGTGTACACTGTTTACGTGCATCTAGATTCTAGATCCAGGCATACATGTTCATACATAAATATAGAAAAAGTTTACTTCTCCCATATCTATATCATTCTCTCAAAGTTCTATAAAATTTAACACATTAGGTGTATAATTATGTGGCCACCTACCTAGAACTAAAATGAACGTTTTTGATCATTTGATATAAATTGCCTTAAAAATCGTAATTTCAAATGAAATATGGAATACCATTCATCATCATTTATTTTCTTTTCAAATTAATGTTGCACTGTGCGAATTCCTCATACAAACTCGTAGGTACCTACTAAATGCTGATTATGAAACTTCCCACATACTGTGTGGTACGGAATGAGAAACTCATTTTCGGCATCTTCTTCTATAAATCATGATACGATTAGATAAATTTGAGAAGGAGAGTGGAAAGCTTTTAATCACACTTACTGTCGGCGGTCAACCGTGTACTACCACCGTGTCCAATAAAATCTCAGAACTATCTTATAGTAGTGATTTCTATCGTATCTTAGCTCATTGTTTATTAATTGAATACTGGAATTAATTAAGGCTCTAAGTACCAAAAAAATAAAAACTGTTTTTTTTTAAAGAATCATATTTTATTTCCATCATAAAATACGATTCTGTAAAAAAAAAAAGTTGTTAATTTTTTGGCACTTAGAGCCTTAATTAATTCCAGTATTCAATTATTGTCAAAACCAGGTGTGCTTGACTAGCTATACTTGTTGACTTCTGATAGCTGATGGTCAAAAATATACCACATAGAATGATAGATTATGTGAATCAATCATTTAAATATGTAATCATTTAAAACACCCCCTTTGAATTGGCGATAGTTATAACGTTCTAATGGAAATGCTAAAATATAGTCTAATCATTGTTAAAAATAATTTCCCAGAATAGTTTTAATGATCTTCATGTCAGAGCGGCGAGCTTCTTGATTCTGGACCTAGGGATCAAGAGTCCCAATCTCGGCGTGGGCAAATAAAAAACTTTTAAAATAATATCAATAATCTAAAACACAAATATGAAACAGAAAAAAGCCATTAAAAAATGGTAACAACCAAGACTCGAACTCAGATCATCTACTCTAATCGGGAGTAACCCCTAAACCAATTCGGCCATTGGGACATTATTAGAAAGTGGCATTTTAATCGATAGCATATTTACATTGAAAAATATGAATATTATTTTTGAATTTTTAGTTGTTTGCCATTGTCTTTTTATTTTCTGTTTCATAGTTGTGTTTTAGATTATTGATATTATTTAAATTAAAAAAAGATATAGGCATTAATTCTTTAAAGTTATTTCCAATTTCAAATAAAATATACTTCATCGGAATCTTTCAAAAAGTTGAGGTTTGATTTAAAATAAAACAATTTACTCAAGTCATGCATTCTAGATACGAGCTAGTAAGTATGTAAATGACTCTGTTATGATAATATTTATGAATTTTTATTACAAAACAGAGCTCTTCACAAATATAAAAAGGGAGAAGTAATTCTAATATGTATAAAACACTCATCATATCAGAATCTTTCTTACAGGAAAATCTTGAGGCGAATCTTTTAAGGTATTGAAGAAAATTATGTCTATCAGACGAGATGCAACCTATAAAACTTGTTTGAAGAGCATTGAATAACAGGCAACAAAAAACGGGAATTTCACCCTTATCCTTCGAAGACAGAGCCAACACTTGAAACTTTGTGACCACGATTGCAACAAAACCTCCACAATTTCATCCATCCATGTTATTTTCGGTAGCCCCACGTTGGGCGCCATTTCGACTTCTTAGACCAACAAGTTTCCATATGACACAGCAATGCAACATGGGAAAAATAACTCTCAAGTATCTTTCTCTACAGGCCATTATCGCATGGCATTCCTGTGTCAGATAGAACTGTGTTACTCTAAGATGTGGATTTGTTGTTGCGATTAAGGCCTCGTTGAGATTTCTCCCGGAGACGGTTATGGGTACTGGGTAGCGATCGTCCGTCATTATTTATATCTGTTGTTGCGCATGCGCACACGCTGACCAAGCCGACAACAAACAACAAAGTTTAAATCATTTCACTTTCGTTTTCATGTAGGTAGCTCACAATGGGCTATTTGTATGCTTTTAATGATGGATATTGGGTGATGTTACGCGATAACGATACGTGGGTTGCTAATTTATGCAGAATGAAATTCCGATGTTTATAAATATACATGAAGTTATTCAATCGCATCAGAGTTAATCTTGATTGCCGAGGTATTTTTATAATGAAGTCATCGTGAAGGTTCACAGTTCACGCGTTAACGTAGGCCTAACAACGTAGTTTTATAGAATCGAGCGGTATACAACGCGTACAAAGAGTGTAGGATTTCCAACATCACTGTTCTAAGATACAAGGAGACAAAGTAAACCGGATGTTAAAGATACAATTTTCCAAAATTTTCTATTTACTTAGACGATTGAGTGCAAAATATTACAGTCTCAACATATAATTTTCCATATTTGTGATTCATAGAGAGTTGGGTATCAAGTGTCACAGTTTTTTTGCTACAATGTTACACATTTACGATATAAAGATATTCAGATGTCAAATGTCGCTGTTTTTGGATACAATCACAAAATTCTTGATATATACAAAGTTGATCAAATGGCAAAAATCGTAGTCATAAAATAAACTTTTCCACATGATGCAAAGATAATTGGCTGTCAAATATCACCGTTCTTGGTTACAATTTTCCACATTTATGATACATAATCAATTAAAATATCACTCTTACAAGCGTAAATTTTCTACATCGTGCTATTCTTACAACTTTTTCAACATCATTTCAATTTTTGTAAAAAGGGTTTCTCAATGAACACTTACTTTCAGCGGCTCAATATAAAACCATTCAATTAATACCATATAAAAAGTGGTCAATTTTGATTAATATCACGTGGTTTCTCAACCGCCGCTCCGATGATCAATCACGTAGATTATTTATTTTCCGAATGAACGTGACAATCAAAGTAAGAAAAATAAAGACATTAAATTCCTTCACGTAACTCACGGTCGTCGTTCGAACTAAAGAATTCATTGGAAACTCTTAATACGTCTATTTTTATATCTTCAATGTCAGCATTTCATTATCACAACTTTCCAATGCCGAAATTGAAGAAAATGAAAACACAACTAAAACTGCCGATTTCGGCGAAACGCTCTAATTTCTAGAAAAACAATAAATAGTATCCATTACTAAATTGGATCAATAAGCAGTTTGATTTGGGTATAAAGGGAGCCTTTTAAGGTTTGTGATTCAGCAAGTGTTTGGTCTGGAAAAGGGGTCACAAAACGGCAAAGCTCTTCTTTCCAACTATTAAAATGCTAACACGATTACTTTGCATTAAAACGTCCCGCAATCAGCTCTTCGAGTTAAGTCGAAGAGAGATTCTTTCTCTTTTCTGACTGTTTTCCAGGAGATATCAGTAATTACCGTGTGGCCGAAGAGTCCACTGCTTAAACCTTCATTATGTGGGTGATCTTTGTGTTTGTCTCTCAGCTAAGGTCGCCCCTTAGGATGGTCTTATAATTCCAACGGTAATTTCTCAGTCGTTATACGTAGCCGTCGTATTCCCACTTGAATGTGTAAACGGTGATGTTGATGTCGACAACCTTTGTATTACACTGATCCTCTCGCAAGAAGAACTATTGTACAACTCTAGCCACGATTCTCTGTGTGGTGGCAATTTTTTCCATAACGTTCCATTAAGTAATAATCCATTTTTGCGCTTCCAAAGTGTGTACTGGTGGCATGAATTTATTGAATACACGTACTCGAAGATATTGAGACTGATGAAAACTTTATTTTTTAAGGATATGGTTAAGTTTGCCACAGGCTGTTTTGAAATATGTAGGCTCATTACTAAAACGTGGAATTTTCTCCTTTACCTAATGTTGTTTGTTCTTTTATTCCAGAATGACGAACCTCCAGAGATCACGTACTGCGTGGTGGACCATGCGGGCACCCTGTCTCTGCAGCCCGTCACGCCGCTGCTTCCCCAGCCCCCGCAAGAGGAGCTGGATGTCAAGTTCCTCGAGCTGGTGGTGAGTTTAACTTCTACATCATTCTTTGATGGAATAGTCACATCAGGGGATATAAGGAAACCGGATATAAACGATTAAAAAAATGAGGGTAGGTTGATCCTGTCAATCCATTTTGATCCTAGAGTGAATCGAATTACGATTTTAGCCTATCTCTTGTGTAGTGTTCTTAAAAGTCTCCTGGCTCAGAGTCTGTTGATTGATTCACCCTTATGTTGGGGAGATTTCGTATGCTAAAATGGATATTTACATCTCGTTGAAGCGAGATATACTTTCGGGTAATAGGCCACCATTCGGAATCGAATTGTTCCTTGAAATTATTTTAGTTATGTTATGCGGCCATGGTATAATAGTCAGGAGTTTAACTGAACATAACTTAAGGAGAGCGGCTGCTTTTCGTTCCATTTTCCATCCCCCTCCTACTTTCTTCAGCCTTGCAACATTCCAAAAATGTAGGATTCTATGGTTCTACTATCCCTGGATTTTTGGGATTTAATATAACACAGGCCATGTTTCAATCTGAGATCTTTCATCAGAGCGATACTTGAGAATTGTTTCGACTCGATACAATAAAGATTAATATAATTACTTGTTTAAGATTAACACAACCTTGGAATTTGTACTGATTTCGAAGTCATTAAAGTTTCGAAGCACGGGTACTATCGCCAACGACGACTTCTTCGACCTTGGAATTAGTATTTAAAGTCAAATAAAAAATCACCGTCTTTGTAAATAGTCCACTATTTACTAAAATTGCTCGCCCGACTGAGCAGTGTATAATCTGCAGTGGAATATCAAACATTCAAAAACAAATTGCCTACATTCCAACGTGAACAAATGATCGGTCGTACAAAAGTCATATTTCTTCTCAAGAACAACACTGGTTTACAACTTCCCTCGTAAAGAATGCAGCATTTGATTGTCTCAGCTCTAAACTGAACGAGTCCGATTGTCTTGCGTTTGATAGACGTTTCAAGGTTCTTCCTCGATAATTATTATTTTGATGTCGATGACTACTGATGTTAAGTTCACATTCTATATACATAAGTGCGTATCTCAGAGAGGTCTACCTTTCAAATAATAAACGGGTATATAAATAGTGATTTAGTTAACTTGTCACGATCTAGTTGTTTAAAAAGTAATTACAGTAATCGTTCTGAAATACATTAATAAATCTTAACCATAAAATCGTGGTTCGGAATCATCTTTGTTTTAAAACTTTTTTTTCTTACTTCAGACTAAAAATAGTAACACAGAAAGGAGATAAGTTAATAGGGCAGGCTTTACAGCCCTCAAAACAATCAGTGGCGTTTTACTTGATAATACTGATAGGTACCAACAGATGTCATATAACATATATAGCATAACACAAAGCTTTTGGCATACATAATTTGTGTAGTCTAGTGAACAAATATAGAATAATCTACTCAGACGTTGGCAGCGTTTGGGCATATGTAGTTATTTCTTCTGACACGTTATAGTAGGACGGTCGGTGGGGCGCTTGCGGCGGTACGATTAGTTGAAATTCACGCGTATTTTGGAAAGTGCAGATTTATTTTTTACTATATTTTCATATTATTTAATCGAATATAATTCATATTTTTATGTGGTAGTGTTTATGTGCCTATATGGAATGCACGCCTCTGAACACAAGCAACAAAATTATTGAAAAAGTGTTATGGCACCTAATGTTCAAGTATTGATCTATGCTATAAATCGCAAAAAAAATGAAATGTAACGTTTCTATCCTAACATACATGCATTTTAATATCGATTTCCATGTTTTAATTTCTAGTATATTTATGTATATTCGTTAAATTCCTAATAATGAACATCTCAACATTTCCCGGCTACCTCGTAGAGTCGACTGAATCAACATGTTGAAATCTACTGATACTGAGATCTGTTACAGGGCAAAGCCGCGTAGTGTGGTTAGTTAAAAAATCGCACTTTAATTTATTGCAATGTTAAGCATTTTTATGACGGTATTCGATTTCACAGGCATGATAAATGTGATCTAGATATTTATTCTTTAATTTTTTACAGTATGTGCAATAATGTCTATACGTAGTAGGTACCCAGTGTTCAAAAAAATATCATAATTGTGTTATGTGTTGCCGAGAAATTGTAATAAATTATGAAATACAGGGGTAAATATGTGTACTACCTACATCTCTATATTTAAAAATGAATATGTGTCTGTGTGTCCTCGATTTTCTCGAAAATCAATCATCCGATTTCTCTGAAAATAGCACTGTTTGTTCTTATTAGCAACAGAAAGGTTTGAAAAGTAATTTGAATGAAATCAAATACGTAAAACTGTTGTTAAAACGTTTTAAAATTAGTATGAAAATGAGGTTAGTCCATATATATACCACTCTGGTTAGCCACAGATTACATTTTCCACAGACAAAGGTTTGTTTGGGTAGGATATTTTCAAAATGGAAAACACAATTAGGTACCATATAAACATAAAACAAGCATTTAATGACAATATCAGTTTTTATTGGACGTGGTAAGTAGTGCCGGAAGAATTTAGAGATTCGGTATACGATATACTCGCAGTTCAGGATTGTAGCCGAGTGGTGGGATTCACACCAGGGGCTATTCACACCTAGGCGTCGCGGGTTTGATCTTTTGCAAGCTATAGGAAAGTCGGCAATAATAATTATTGCTAAAAATCACAGTTTCCGAAATTTATTTGACCCACCCCCCCCAAATGCATTTTTAATCCAGAGCCCCTTTCTTCTGGGAAACTTAATCGCCGTGTTTGACTTAAAATATTAACAGTAATACTGACAATGCTGAAAAATATATTGAATCTGAAATACATAATCAACAAACAAAAAAATTACGATCCTGATTAAAGGAACCTCAACGGGTTGATTTTTTTTACTTACTACGTATTGCATTGTAACTAATTTTATTCTACTATATTATTTTATACTATACTGTTATATTGATGTTATATTATTCTGATATTTCACAAAAAATGGCGCCATATAAATTATCAAAGAACTATTATTATATTTTGTGCTATTCTCGTTTTTATTTTTTTGTAAAATATTTTTTTTAGTATCATATAAAACTTAATCTGCTATTTACTATACTGTTTATTTTTTCGTAAATCTTAAAAAACTACTTAGTATTTAATTTACATAATTGTATATTAAAGCACACAAGGCGTCATTCAAAAATATTTTCCACTTTGAAACTGAGTGCAATTTTACTAGCATACCTATTTTTTATTTGGTTAAAATTGTTAATTCTGTAATTTCCAAATATCTTAAAACCAAAATTGGGTTGTTTCATAGCCGAGACAAGCATAACAATATGACTGTTATTCCAGACAGCTGATCATAATTTGATCAACAGCTTAACCGACAGAGAATTGCGTTCAGCGGAGAAAATGTTCAAAATGTCGCTGATCATCCATTTGATGGTCATCAAAGTTTTCACAGATCATCATAGTATCAGCTATCAGGGAAGAACAACGAACGATGATTTCAAATGAAACAGAGGAATAGTTAAATGTCCCTCGTTTTGGAATGAACATTGCTAGAACTGATGAACGCAAGCATCGAGTGAATGATGATTGATTCGCAAAACGTCCACCCTGATTGCGTGTATTCATTTCCAGAACAGTTTCCAACTGTCAGAGATATGTTCGGATCTGATTAATGTCTCACTTTACCAGATTTTAACTATCAAAAGGAATAGCCAGGGGCCATTGAATAACATGATCATCCGTTAGTTCTAGGGGAACGAGTTGATTATTCAAATAAGGCCCTTCACCTAAGAGGTTTGTTAGGGACGACTGTTTTAGGCTGGCCCCGCTCGGCCCTATCCAACATGGTGTGCACCGAGCCTAACCAGAAGCTATGTTCTTCCATCTAATTCTTTATAAGCCTTCTAGTACCCAGCTTTGACGTAGGTTCTCCATTACGTAGATTCATGTATGTACTATTTAAAAAAAACAATCGAAACATAAATAGGATTCATTCAAATGTCACTTTCAGTTTATCGATTCTCGGCCGATCTCACCTATCTAAAGCTGATAGTTTTCTTTAGATAGTCAGTTCATCTCAACTGTGGGCTAGACCTCCCTGCCAAGAATGCCATACGATGGTATAGAAATCCCTAATGGCAATCTGTTAGTCGTGCTACGTGTCCGGCATAGATCCACACTCAAATGCGGAGATTGAATATAGGGTAATTGATGTCGCCCTTCAAAATTCCGAAACTAATAAACGAAAAAAATGTTTTAAAGGTTCACACTTCATCGAAGTATTGATTATTTAAGAAATTGAGAATAAAAAAAAGATAATAGTCTTGTTCAGAACCATTTTTTTTCTCTGTGTCTTTAAAGATTATTAATATTGTTTCAGTATTTTTTTAAATTTTGTTTGTTAAATCTTAAGCTGAGGAACCAAACTATGAGAATAACCAAATATAATGAACATGTCGTCGCCGGAAAGGCAAAAGGACTGAAGCGAAATTTCGGGAAGTTTACACCAGAGCACTTTAAAATTATTTATTCTTTAGAATAAAATTCATAAGTCTGAAGTCATACCTGGTTAGATTTTGAAAAAAAGTTAACTCAGACATAAAATCTTAAAAAATCGCTAACTTTTGTCGCTTGACTCAAGCCTTCTCCCAAAAGGTAAATATATTTTAGATGGCTGAAGGGCCACAAAAGTCTTCAGAGTCAAACGAGAGTCTGAGTATTCGATGCAGAAAAAAAACTGATTAAAACTGCATGTTTAATTCATTTTTGACCAAGTGTCGCTTAAGCCCCTTTGCCTTTCCGGCGACGATATGACCCGGCCCAATATCTATGGTCCTTGCCTCAGAGCTCTGTGGCCTGGCCCTCTGGAAATGTCCCAACTCTATGACTAAATAGTTCGGCCCTAGCAGACCTGTACTTCAATAATTATCACAGAAAGGTGGTAATTTATCACTGGGAAACTAGGCGAATCATTACTTACTTACCACGAAATTGAATTCAATCAATAATAGTCGCCATATGGTATGTGTACTTCGATGGTGTATATTCACCAGGTGTTGATGAGATAACAGCCTCATTTAACTGTACTTACTTAAGTACCTTCGTGCAGTAAATGCTTAGAGATTCATACGTTCAATATTAAGTTGACGTTAAAAGTTTACTGCGTATTAATTTACAATTATGTTCGTCCGTGCGATCTTTAGCATTTGCATGCAAAGATGCCACTTTAGTATGCGCTATAGCTGAAAAATTCAACTTACCGTCTAGGCTGTGAGAAGGCAAGAAGGAATGCCCTGAGCGGACCATTATCCAATTACCAAAAAAAATACATAACACGAAATGGGAAAAAAAGAGTAACAGAGAAAGAACAGCACATACATGATATTTCAATGAAGCAATGACTAAAATTTACATAAGAAAGAACATTAAAATCAAAGCCTGAACAAGGTTTTGGTAGAGTCGTTAAGAATGACAAAGATCATTTAGACTGCTACCAAAAATTTCAAGACCATGCTTGAGTTGACAAGTCTCGACATTCTGGACAGTGAAAAATGATACCCACAATTAGTCGGGTGATGATTGAGGAACAGCAATTCATCGTTTCTAAATCGCGATGAATTGATGTTTTAAATGTTGTTATTATGTTTTTAAAGCGCCCTTGAGGTGATTTCTCCCCCCGAAAACGGCGCTAAAAAAGTAATCCATCAATGATTTTAACAATACCAAATTTTTTAATTTATTCCAATTTTTTTTTAAATTTAAGAACAGTCTAAAAGATGCCCGTCATAAGGTACAAAACCGGTCAGGTTTTAAATTAAAAAAAGTGGAATAAAGTTTAAAAAAAAAAAGAATTATTAAAATCATTAAAATGGTTTTTAAACACGAATGTGTCGGACGTACATGGTCCACGATAAATGTGTAGCATTAAGATTATTGTATATTATTTAGGGGTATATTTCTCCAAGCCCGAATGACGTAAACAATCAGCCCTTCGCAATAAAAGCGGGATGATAGATTCTTGCGCGAGCGGTCGGGAGAAAAATTAATCTCTAACCCTTTCACGGGGCGAAATAAAATACCAAATTTTTTAATTTATTCCAATTTTTTTTTTTTTTAAATTTAAGAACAGTCTAAAGATGCCTATCCTAAGCTCTACCGGAAAGCGGAAAGGGAAACAAAATTCCCAACCCCCAAATCCAGTCGCGGTTTTTAAATTAAAAAAAGTGGAATCAAAGTTTAAAAAAAAGAATTATTAAAATCATTAAAATGTCGTCTCACCCACAACGAGACGACCCCTTGGAGAACACCTCAACCACGAGTTATTAATAATATTCTAGTATAAGTTTTAAATATATACCCGTAGTTGGGTGAAACCGATCTGGTATAAAATATATGGGTGGTACAAAGTTTTGAACATTTAAAATCATAATATTACAAAAGCATTCTACCAAGAGAACAGTATTAAAAAAGGAATATCCTTATTTATTCAATGAAATTACTTGTTTTTATTTGTATATTATATTGTTGTAGGTAGGTATGTATCTTTTGTTTTATGTAATGGCATCAATTGATCTGACATGTTTTGTTTGTATTATTTATGCTAAATTGTTTCTAATATATGTTATTGAGAATGTACTTATGTACCGCTGAAATAAATAAACGAATATAATATAATGTATTTCAGGGCGGTATCGCGAAACTTCAGAGGTTTCTTTAATGATGAAAATTGAATGTTTATTTTCTTCTTTTAATTAAGGCCCAAATAAATTTTAAAAAATGCGAAATGTTTTGAATTTTTGTACGGTAAACTAAAGGGTTTGTATAACCGATCCTATATAGACAAAATTTTACCGCCCACTACAGGCGGTTATCTATAGCTATTGGCTCGCTAAATACGAAATCGGTTTGACCGACCGTAACCTAATGGCTGATGGGATATGCACATACCTACCTATGCGAATGGGCGGGTACCCACTCCCACCAGATGTTAGCAATGACGCGATAAACGATTGATCCATTGTAAAGCTACGACCACAGTGCAATTTTCCGATAACTTTCAAACTTTTAAAAAATTATTTTTTAAGTATAAATGTTCTGTTTGAAATGGATTTTTTTTAGAATATTTTTAGTATTCACCTGCTATTACTCAAGTAGGTAAGTACACCTTTCAAATAAACAACGTCATCTGAAAATATTATCCTTCTTTGTTATCTTCCCGCGGCAAACAGTTGTTGATGTTTTACCAAACTTTGGTATTTCTAAAAACAAATGGAAGTCGGTAACAAATGCCTATCTGACATTAAACATTAATCTATCGCAATTAGGCCGGAATGCCGACGGAGATTACAAATATTTAAAAGTAGGCAAGTATTTTAGAGTAGGAACTTTGTTGTACCTACATATAATATATTTTCAAGTTTTGGTAGACCGTGGAAAATCACACGGCGCTAAAATAGAAATAATGTAATGGCGCCCATTTATCAAACTAAGTTGTAGGGCTATCTGAAACTTTGCCAGCTCACTCTTTTGCTGAGAACCTGGCCCACTTCTTGTTAGAACCTTAATAACAGAGGCGGCTTAAAGCCCTTTTTCGATGGTGGGTTCTAATATATATATTAGTTCAAAAAGTGTCCACTGAAGAATAAGGTTGTCACAATTCCGCGACTAGTGCCATTTAAAAAAAAAACATTTTGATGGTCCCTGTTAAACGTTGGTTCTAGGCTCGTTTCAGCTTTTGAACTAATGATGATCAGCTGGCGAGCACAAAACATGTTCGTTCAACTTTTCGGCTTATTACAATTTTTGTTTTCAAAAGTTAAAACGAACCGACAATCGGCGTTTAACGGGGATCTTTCAAATGTCAAAAAGCAAAATGGCCCTAATCATTGAGTAGTGACGATGTCAAATATGACGATATCAAATGTGTTGATGTCAAATGTGACTATGTCAAATGTGACTATGTCAAATGTGACGATGTTAAAAGTGACCATGTATGTCAAAATGTGACGAAGTTAAATGATATGCCATAGCGTATTATCTTATTTTTTTAATGGAACTGAGGTTGCGTTAACATTAAAATTTAAGACAGAAAAAGCTACGCAGATTTCATGACGCCAGAGCAGCCGATTTGAGAGTTCACGCAGCTTCAGATTAGTTAGTTCTCTGTTTTATAGTTTAGATATAAGTTAATTACCATTCGATAGTCGTTCAAATCGTAGTGTACACTGTTAATTTTTTAAACTGTATTTTTGGAATTGTGTATCTCCTTAAATTATATATTTTCTTATAAATACCACAACTGTGATAAGAGGCTTATAGATAAATTACAAATACGAGCATAGCCAAATTTTGCGTTTAAATTATCTGGTGGACCAGTTCGCCTCTGGGATATACTTAAAAGATTCTTAAAAAATCAGACCATGTAAAACGTAGTAAGAAACTCGATGTCTATTATTTATCCTCTGTTGACAGACGGTGTGATAAGGCGCTGAGTAGGGAAATTATAATGATTCCTGTTGCGGCCAAATTGCTCATCTATCACGGACAAACGTGCGTGCAGTTCTCGACCGCGTGAGTTGATGACCGGTTTTAGTACCAAAAGGTTGATTTTACTGTCATTTGTTACCGTATTAAAAAAATGGATTAGAAATTAAAATACATTTTTTTTAATAGTGGGAATACCGCACAAGAGTCCATAAATATGCCATACTACCTCTTCTAGTGCTCCGTCCTGTCTTTTGTCTCTCTCCAAAGGCCAAAGGGCTTAAGCGACACTTTGGTAAAAAAAATTAGTTAAATATGCAGTTTTGATCAGTTTTTTTTTTCTGCATCGAATTCCTATGACTCTTGTTTGATTCTGAAGACTTTTGTGGCCCTTTAGCCATCTAAAATATATTTACCATTTGGGAGAAGGGTTGACTCAAGCGACACATGATTCGACAAAAGTTTGATCTCTGTATTATGTTGCAACTCATGTATTTCTTTAATTTCCCTTGTTCCAGAGTAAGTTTTTATAACTCATCGGGATTGCTATATATGTTAGCAAGATATTAATAATAAAAAAAAGTTTGGGACTATTAAAACTTGTTGTCGCATCAGGTAACTCAGTGAGAGCATTGAGTTACCCGAGTCAACTTTTTTTATCAAAATCCATCCAGGTACTGAAGACTTATAAATTTTAATGTAAAATCAAAAAAAAAAAACTTTAAAGTGCTCTGGTCTAAGCTTCCCAAAATGGTGCTTCAGCCCTTTTGCCTTTCCGGCCACAATATATATATAGCTAGTGTTATACTGTCCTGATAAAGCTACGGTGATAGCAAAACTTCGTCGGCACTGGTATAAATAAAACTGGTGTACAACTAAGTAATTGTTTTATTTTAGGCTATCATTCACTTTAGTGACGATACCTTAATATTAAGGTTCTTTCAATCTTCCACTATCTTTTCTCTTCATCTCCTCACAATGTTCTCAAACAATCATTGAATAATCCCATTGACTCCTGGTAGTTGAGACTATGATGTGGTAATCACATAAAAAGCCATCTAATTATCTTCTCCATCACAATGTTAGTTTTTTTTTAATATGCATATCATATAATCCGGAAGAAGTCGAGAGGCTTTTTTTCTATTATTCCACCTTAATCAAACTGCGATCGCAGCTTCAATTTCCGTGTTTATAAACACACCTCTTCGCTTTTACGTTTTCCGTACATCCTCATTTCACTGACTGAGCATACACAAAAAACGTAAGACGAATTCTCGAAACTGTACGCCTTTCACGCGCGGAGAAAAGAAATTGAATATTTTTGATTAATCGACCGATAGACGAATTAAACGCTGCGAGCATTCATATCATTCGGTTCCCGATTAATTATCCGAATCTCTTTCCAGAGTAGTGTTGTATTTGGCCGGATACCGGAGAGACGAATGGAAGCTGCGTTCGTTTGGTCACGATCTTGATATTTCCGGTTCCGGGGAAGAAAGAGCGATTTACCAACTGTCATAATATATGAACATACAAATCACCTAGCTACTTATCATTTTTCAGGCTATGATATTTTAGTTTTTATTGATGGATTTCTGAAGGGAAAATTAGTATCCACCTCTTCTGGAACGTGCTGCAAATATACTTTTTATTATTTTATATCAATTGTCACATTCACGCGTCCCTCATAAGGCACCGCTGGTTTCAATAAATGGCTAAAAAAGTACAACAACTTCACAGGGACAATTTCACGGGGTGCAATTTGAATAAAGAATAAGTTTGATGAGTCAATTTATAAAAAAAATTCGAATCCTTAGAAATCTGTGAACCGTGATTGACAAATTGTATTAATTGGTTAATTTTGCGATGGCTTGATAAAAGATACGAGGTTATATTATATGGACCTCCAAGCGGGGAAACAAAAACAGTTTCCTAAGTACCTGCCTTTTATGACCGGAACGAATTTTTTAAGGACGTCTGGCTATTATTTATATATTTACTTAACTAAAAACAGAGATTAAAATGAAGAATTGTTGATTTCACCCAACATAATAAAACATCCATTTTTGTTAAAATGATGCACAATCTTGGTGTTGCAACCCGACTGAACGCTTTTAGATTTACAAAAACAAAGGGTCTGCCCGAGATTCATATTTTAATTAATTTTGATAAATCTGTAACAAAAATATTTCATTTTTCACGAGGAAGTACCCTTACCATTCACATTCTCACAGTAAAATGGTTTTTCAGCAATAACGTAAGCGGTAAGGACCAGGTTTTATTTTTTCTTTGTGATGAATTAGTTTGAGGTTATAGTAATAAACCTATTATGCCCCTTTTTGCATCATTCGCCGCTCGAAAGCCGCCTGATAGTACGTAATCATCGAACATGTTACATTGTTTACAAATGTTTTATTAAAAGGAGATGTCGTTTTTTTACCCATACCAGTGTGGTAAACAAAGTTCAAGTTTTTTTTTAAACATAGTAACTAACTCTTTTTTTACAAATTTTTTAATGTATTTATACTCTACTCAGTAAAAAAAGACAATAATATGAAACAGATTATTTACTTCACTTATTATCGATAAAAGCGGCGACAAATTAATATTTGGAGATCTAGTTGTTAACATAATTTGGAAAGTCTGGTTATAAAGGAAGAATCCTTTCTGGAAAACTCTTCAAAGAAAAGTTAAAATAAACTCTCTATTTAATATCGTATCGATATTAATTCGTATTTTATAATGTAGACCGACACACTCCTCTTAAATTAAACATCATCTTTAAATTAAATCTATTTATGTAAACATTTATAGAAAAAGTAGCATTTCATTGGCAGCAAGATGTTATTTATCACCATTTTGATTCTACTAAAAACCAGAAATTCTAGTAAACATTAAAAAAACTTGATCTTACAACCGAACGGATATAGGTTAACGTCATTAAATTGTAAATCAACTTGCAAACAGAAGTGGCTAGCTTATAATGGCAACCTTGAAATACCGGAAAATGCATAAAACTTGTATAAAATTAAAATTCACGTTTCGTTTTATCGAAAAGGCATCGGAATGTATCGAATTCAGGTAATTCTAGAGCCCGGATTCACTTTCAAACTGCAAATACCTGTGTGTTTTATATTATTACGATCAACTAATGACTCGTTCAAGAAACCGATACTCAGGTAGTTTCTTGTTGGAAAACAGGGTGTCTTATTTCCAACTGAAAGTAGATCTACTCGGCTGGTTTTGATTCCGCTCGCATGATCATGTTGTAAATAATTGGAGGCACTTATGCTGTTTCCAGATTATTCGTAGTCAGACAAAATACAAAAGTGCGGTCTATGTCGCTCTGAAAGAAAACCTTTGTCATCGCTTTGCGTGAGATATTGTCTAAGCTAAGTTGCTATCAATCTAGCTTTCCCTTGCGCACCTCACATCTGTCCAACCTTCGTGAACCATTAATTGTGAAGGACGAAAATACAGTGACGAACAAAGAAAACATATTTTGATTAGAAAGGTACGTAACATTCGACCAAAATTACGCACTCCTTACGATGATGGCGATACTGTTGAAATTGTCACTTAACGCCGGCCGCCCGTTTCGATTTATACAAAAAAACGTCGCTAGTATGTTTTTTTGTGTAGCTCAGGCACAAATATCAAAATGTATTCCGATCATATTCTAAAAAAATTATTTTGCCACATTACACAGTAAAATCAAATTCGGAAAAAATGTTTGTAAGTAGGAGATTTGGAAAGGATTGTTCTAGTGGCAGTATTTAATGAAAGCATACTCGTATATCGTCGTCAACGCGGAAATACCTCATATGTGGTCAACTCTACAAAAATGAGTTAAATATGACATTGCGTAGAGTTTCAATTTGTACTTCAAGTTTCAATGTTTTTACTGGTGAAAATACATTATTGGATCTAAAACTACAAAAAGTATTTTTGATGTCTCAAAAAACAATCAATAACTTTTAAAAATCATTTTTTAATTTCCTCTTGAACAATTACGCTTTTGACACATATGAGGTATTTTCGCGTTTACGACGCTATAATATTTTTAGGCGATCAAATTTTCAAACCAAAACACATGATTTTAGCATTATTTTGCCTTGCATTGCATAAAGGGTCAGCACCCAAAAATACACACTTTTTGGCTTTCTAATACATGCAATACTACAAATGATTTATCCGTTAATTCTATACGGGTAATTAGGCAAATTTCTACGGATTCCAGTTCATTCATTTGTTAAACATTAATCTTTAAAATTATTTTTGAAATGCATACTGGAATTTTAGGTAAAACGTTCTAAAATGACTGCGCCGGTTTTAAAACTGCACCTTTTACTAACATTTTAGTATGTTTTTCATAGAATTTAAAATATTACAGCTTAATTTTTTTATTTAATGGAAACCTTAGACATTTTCCTAACTGCCCATGTAGAATTTACAGATGATTCATGTGCAGTATTGCTTTATTAGAATGTTACAAATTTTGCATTGAAAATTGCATTTTGCGCCATTTTGGGTGTTGAGCCAATACACAATGTACTTATCCCTTATGTTTAGAACTTTTTCTGGGGCTATACGTAATATCGGTAGTTTTCTATGGCCATATTGAATAGTAACACAAAATATAAGCGTAATTTCACTGTGATAACTGACCTAACCCGACTTTACTGAATATTCTTAGATGAATAATAAGTGGGTTAACAAGTTTACGCCTGATTTGAGTTTATGGAGGTCTCAAGAGCGTGTAATTTCGCAGTTTTTCAGGAGAAGTTTATGGTTGATGTTTTAGAACGAATTTTACGGCTTTGTACGTCTTAAGATGATTACAAAGCCGGAGTTTAATTCCCAGCACAGTTTCGTAAATTTTATGAAAAAACACTTTAGTTTAGTAGAGTGGTAGATACTCTAAGTATCGCCCTGGTGAAAGAGCACCATTCAGAATTGAAACGTAGCTTGAAATGGCTTTAGCCGTGTTTGGTGACCAGATCTGAATAGCCAGGTACTTCCCAACCTTCCTCTTCCCAATTTCCTTCCCCTCCCCAGTACCATTCAGCCTCACAACATACCCTATTTGGGGATGCCATTGTCTCACTGGCTCTAGACGGTTGAGAGCAGTTGAGACTCTTGTACGGTATTCATATAAAAAAAATTGTAGTTTTTTATTACCTACTTATAAAATTAAACAGTAATCACTTTTGCAGGACGGTGCCGCAATTAACTGAGTAGGGGGTTTTAATGTCACCCCGAACGGGAGTTTTGTGCGATATCTGATTACTGAAATATTATAAATGTGCTTCTCTCTAAGTATTACCAAAATCAAGTTACCTAAGCTTATGCCATTAAAACAATTTAACAAGCAAAATCAAATGGGGTAACCACGTCACCCCTCTTCGGATGGCACGTTTGTTTTTTACTTTTAGGTACCCACGGAAAAGTTAAACACCGCATGTAACAGAAAAAAAGTAACAACCGAATTCTCAGCAACAGGGCAAACATGGATAATATAAAATGTACTGTTATCATAGCTAATATATATATGTTTGTGTTTTCAGGAGGAGCTCGACCTCACGGCGCCCAACAAGGCTGCGATGCTCGCGCTGCCCGCCGCCAAGAAGTGGCAGATATACTGCAGCAGGCGGCCGGCCGGGCCTGCGCCCCTCGGAGACCTGGCGCCGCGGGCCCCCGACGACTATGTGCTCATCCTCAAGCAGATTTATAACGTGAGTTTAGATACTTGTGAGACGTAGAGAAAAACAGTGATGTCGTTGACAAAAACATTCTTGATAGAAACATTATTGAAAGAAACATTGTTGAAAGAAACATTGTTGAAAGAAACATTGTTGAAAGAAACATTGTTAAAATAAACATTGTAGAAAGAAACATTGTTGACAGAAACATTGTTGAAAGAAACACTGCTGAAAGAAACGTTGTCGAAAGAAAAATTGTTGAAATAAACACTGTAGAAAGAAACACTGTTGAAAGACACATTGTTGAAAAAATTCATTATTATTACAAGAAACATTGTTGTTGAAAAAAATTAATTATTATTACAAGAAACATTGTTGTTACAAAAAAAATGTTAAAAGAAAAATCGCTGTCGTAAGATTCATTGTTGTTGCAACAATCTTTGTTGATGCAAGAAACATTATTTTTACAAAAATCGTTGCTAACGTAAGTAATATACCTAGCTGTCGGGAGAATCTTGGTTTTTGTAAGACACATTGTTGTTGTAATTGTGAAATATTCAAAAGAAAAAAAAATGTCAGCACATTTAATTTTAGGGCACACTTCTTGGGG
Source organism: Drusus annulatus (assembly GCA_022651775.1). Lineage (NCBI taxonomy): Eukaryota > Metazoa > Arthropoda > Insecta > Trichoptera > Limnephilidae > Drusus > Drusus annulatus. The sequence continues at coordinate 380,658 of JAGWCC010000440.1, read as the reverse complement.
ACTTGTAAAATTATTTTTTATCTCATTATTATCAATATATCCCGAACTCAACATCACGATTTCAGACCCTCGCGGCCTGCGAGACCATGCCCGACGACGAGCTGCGCGAGCGCATCGGCCAGATGGACGGCCTGAAGACGGCGCTGAGGACCTCGGCCCACTCCTTCGTGCTCCACTTCATCGAGCTGGAGGGGCTGGCCGCCGTGCTGAGCGCCCTGGAGAGGATGGACTACCAGACCGCGCAGACCGGCCTGCACACCAGCCTGATTGGATGCCTCAAAGCGCTGATGAACAATTCTGTAAGTTAAAAGACGATTTATTTTACAATCTATCAATTATTGAAATGATGATTTTTTTTGTGGGTCCAAGAAAGATTTCTAAGGCATTCAGTATTTTTAAAATTTTTTAAATGGTATTTTTTTTAAAGCATTAAAATTTTTGAAAATATGACATCTTTGTTACCTTTGAAATTGAATCTCTTTTTATAATAGTGTTATTTATTGAGGTTAGAACAGCTATGAAAATTGTACCAACAGTAAAATTACGTAAATGATATGAAGTTAGATTTAAAAAAAAGATTTAACCTGTCAAATGCCGGATTCCTGCAAGGTACAACTTCCGTCGTACCTTGCTGGCTGTCATTTCGTAATAACTCACTTGTGTTCATAGCTTGTGTTTTACAAAGTGATGTTTTTGTCAATTACGCTATCTTCTCAGATAATGTGTTTAAGTATTTTTTCAAATTGTATGTTAGTGGTATAAGTGGTTTTTCTGGAATAGGTACTTATATTCTGAGAATTGGTGTTTTTCTCCCTCATGTCACTAAAAAAAGTTTGATTAAGAAATGTGAAGATTTTTTTGTCGTTTTGTTATATTTTCGTGTGGCTGAATAAATTTCCTTCCAAGTAAAAATAAAATTTCATGAGGTTTTCTTGTAATTACAAATAGTAATGTCTCTTTAAAAATCTTTTTTTTTTCTGCCGCACTTTATATATTTCCTCAAATTGTATGTCAATGTTATAGGTGGTTTTTCTGGAATAGCTACATATATATTCGATAGCTACATATATATTAGCTACATTATACATTATAATAATTGCGTGAGGTTTTCCTGTAAATACAAACAGTAATGTCTCTTTGAAAATCGTTTTTTCTGCCGCACTGACGTGAGCAAACTTAAAATATTTATTACTCGACTTGTACCGAACTTAACGCAATACAATATAACTCTATGGATTGATTATTTTGTTGACAAGCGATTACGGTTCATTTAAATATGCAAACGATAGGTTTTAAAGGACAAAAACTCCTAAAAAGATAATGATGAATACCTGGTGATTATTGGCACCTCCGGCACACTAGAGGTTAACCAACATTCATAGGGTTTAGGATCATAAACATAAATTAAATTATCAAAGACCAGTACACAATTACGTTAAAACAATGTGTGCTCACTAAAATCTTTAATTTCATAAATTACCAAAATCGCAACAAATAGGATCATTTTCATAATACAAATACATCACGAAATGGTGAAAAAAAACCTTATTTTTATGTAATATTATTATTATTATCTGAAGATTTCTCTATGCTTCGAACCTAAGAATTTGAGAAGTTAAAAAATAAATGCATGTTGGCCATTGGTCGTTCATTATTCACAATTCCACTACAATTGATTTATTTCGTAGAAATTAGATATTGAAAGTCAATCCATTTTGCCCATCAGGCATTAAAAATAATCTCATTGACAGAGATACCATCAAATACGGTAACACTGGATGATAATTATTGTTGATATAAATTTGCAGAATGGGCGAGCCCACGTGTTAGCTCACCCCACCAGCATCAACACCATCGCGCAGTCCCTCAACGCTGACAACATCAAGACCAAGATCGCGGCCCTCGAGATACTTGGGGCCGTCTGTCTGGTTCCGGGAGGGCACAAGAAGGTAAGGAATAAGGATAATTATTATTTAGCTGCATTTTAGAATTTCTGCTATTTATAGCTTAGATCTTCGATCAAATCTCAGATATTGTTATACTTTTACAAGAATATATTCTCTTGTGTGAAGGGGCATTAAAAAAACTCAATCATGAGGGGTGGGGTAATTTTTTGCAATAAGTTACCTACTTAAAATATATTTTATTTAAATGCCTACAAGCAACATAAAAAAAATTGATTAAACACTAAATAATTATCTAGCACAGAAAAAAAAAACTGATAGAATTGTGTTTTATCATTTTAATTTTATCTTTCTTGAGGTAGAAATGATAAAAAAAAATTGAATACCGAACTCCTTCCTTGAACAAATAATGAATTTGGTTAGCCCGTCTAAGGCCAAGGAATCGAAAGGTCTTAAGTAAATTGGAGACATCAGTTTTCTTTCAAATCAGTGCATATCACACTTCGAGGTGTTTTCTGTTCAGTGTATCTAATGCTTACCTACAATACAATTCTATACAGATTTTATGACTCCCTTCCTTTCCAGTGCACATGACCCACAAACACACAATATTTTGACATGAAAATACTAAATAATTACAATCATTGTTTTTGTTTCTAACCTCAATTGTTACGTTATCACTTACAGGTCTTAGAATCAATGCTGCACTACCAGAAGTACGCCTTTGAGAGGACCCGTTTCCAGGGTATCGTTAATGACCTGGACCGTTCCACCGGCGTCTACCGAGATGAAGTCAACCTCAAGACGGCCATCATGTCCTTCATTAACGCAGTACTGAACTATGGACCCGGAGAGGAGAGCTTGGAGTTCAGACTTCATCTGAGATACGAATTCTTGATGCTGGGAATACAACCAGGTAATATTAGAAACCATACAATATGAAAAATAATAGTAGAAAATAACGGAGGGTGCTGCAAATCTTTAAATTGCTTTTAATGACAACACCAGGATGGTTCAAAAGTAAGAGGGTGTATGTACAAGTAATAATGAATACCATACATCGTTTCACCTTTTTACAAAATCATTATTTTTTTCATTCCGGTGGAAATCGTCAATATCAGATATCATTATTTCTAGAGACATTAATTTGCATTGGTAGACAACCCATACTATTATACCCAAATAATCTATGCCTTTACCACTATTCGTAAAAAAATGGTGTTTGGAAGGGTGATGGAAGCCGCCAAGAATCAGCAAAACTGGAGATAATTATGAAATACATATCTCAAAAGCTTGACGTTAGAAAGCTAGTAATGAGAAAGGGAAAAAAAATTCCTCTTATTTCTCTGGTCTAATACATTTGTCAGACTTATATTATTTAAATATTTACAAGATTTTTCGTTTAAATTATGGTAATACTTTTCAATGCAATAGAATGCCAGTCACTTTATCATTCTCGTTGTATTTAAAACAAATCTCATGTGATTATAGCTATTGCAGCGAATGTTGAGTCGAGCACAGTACTCACACAGATGCATTACTTGCAAACAGCATGTTTCAAATTTATCATTCGACTTCAGTAAAATTTATATGCGTTTTATAGTGATTGACAAACTCCGTTTGCACGAGAACGAGACCCTGAACCGCCACATAGACTTCTTCGAGATGGTGCGAGCGGAGGACGAACGCGAGCTGGGCCGGCGCTACGACAAACCGCACGTGGACACCAAGAGCGCGGGCGCCATGTTCGATCTCATTCGCCGCATGTTGTCGCACACGGCCGCCTACCCGCATCTACTGTCCCTGTTGGAGCACTGCTTGCTGCTGCCATGTGAGTCCAGTCTGGATAACGATATGTATAAATGTTAGGCGCCTAGACATGCCACATTTAAACACCAAGGGTGCGGGCGCCATGTTGTAATGTTATGATTCTAACGTGTTGTAATGTTATGATTCTAACGGGCATCTGTTTTGTCTGGTTGTTTTAACCCAATGCTTTGTGATGTTGTCAAATATGTGACAGGAGTTTGAATAACCAGACCTTAGTTAACGATAAATCCAGCACTGTCCTACTTGAATGTGGAAGCTGTGGCGGCAATATAGGCAAATACTCGCCTCACCTGGTTTAGTCAATTGATTGAGATCATTTCCAGAGATTGGCTTGTGGATTCACAGAGCTGAGCACTTGGTAGGGACCAATTTCTCAAAATGTCTACCTGAAGTCGCTTATGAGTAGATTAAGCATTGAGGTAAAAGATCCATCATACCCATTTGTGTGCATAACCCATACTCGTACTGCAAGCTCATAATATATATTTTTAATTATGAATTTATTCTTCCAGTGGAATACAACCCTCACTCGCAGCACTGGCTTCTCCTGGATCGGATAGTCCAGCAAATCATTCTCCAGTCCACCACCAACACCTCCAACTCCACCAGCTCCCAGGAAAATATAAACGGCACAGATAAATCATCGACTCTGTCCATCGATCAGTCGGAAAAAGGCAATGGATCCATCAACAGCAACGGGAAGGTGAACAATCCCGATGTAACGCCAATCGACATCAATGTGGCGGAGATTGTGCAGCTATTGGCCAAGGAAGAAGAGCTTGTGGCCGCCAGGACAAAGGCAGATACCTTGGAGAAGGAGAATACAGATGTAAATGAAAAGCTTGCAGAGAAGGTATGTTGAGAAAATCGTTTAACTTGATTTTAGTAGACTTTCATGGTGTTACTACCCGGCTTTCTAGAAGTTTCTCTTTTTTTTAAATATTTATTTTTGAAAGATTAAAAATATGGTGTCTAGTCTCTTTTTTTACAGTTTAATAGATATTTCAAATACATCCATAGCTCATGATAGAAACGACTTCAAACAGTTGAACTTTGCTGTGAAAGTTTGGAAATAAAAAAAAATGACAAATTTCATTATAAAGTTCACTGTTGAAGAGATTTTACTGAAACTTAAAAAGGTTTTTTCATTATTTTTAGTTACATAACGATATTCATTATAATTTATTGATATAATGTAATTTTCTTGATATGATCAAAGTTTTTGGACCCTTTCATCAAGGATCTATGTCTTTTAAATTCAAGATTTAAAAATAAATTGCAATAATTATTCACTCATAGCGCCCTTGCAGTGAAATTCCACAAAAATAGTTCTACATAAATTATCCAAATTTTATTGTTGTTATCTGCGTGAATGCAGAAAAGTGTACTTGCTTATTTGTTCCCACAAGAACCATAAACATGATTTTTGTCTAATTTCAGGAACGGGAATTAGATTTAAGAGCCCAGGAGAAGGAAGACTTGGAGACCACCGCCCATCGGCTGAAGGAGAGGCTGGAGAGAGAATCAGCCGCCCATGCTGACGCTGCAGCCAAAGCCAGGACCGCACAGCACCGAGTTGCACAACTTGAACACCAGGTAACAATACTATAACAAGTGCAGCCATGTTAATCTTCTTCGATCTCATTGGTTTGTGTTCTATGTAGCAATGAAACAGGCAGACTACCATTCAGAATCGAAATGTTGTTTGAAATAGCTTTAACCGTGTTTAGTGATCAGATCTGCTTATTCAGATACCTTCCAACTTTCCTCTTACTCACCTTCTTCCCCTCCCCTCCTTCAGCCTCACAATATTCCTCAATGAGCCTCTTGCATGGATTTTTAATTTATTTTGAATAATCGGCGTGTTTAGATTTTTCCACTGAGGAAACAGAAATGGTTAAAAACAAATTAAATGCTTTAAAGAAATATGTGTTTTTATCTTGTGATGTCACTATTTGAAAATAATAAGAACGATTAACATCTTTATTTTAGCTAACGCACTTTGTATCAATGAAATTTTACACTAACCTTTAACCTTCCTTGTTACGTAATTTTTTAGTAAACTGACAGCAGGTATAATTTACAAGGCTATTTAAATAGCAATAATGAACACGTTTCACAGTTATCATAGTGTTAAATTTGTTATATTTTCAAAAATTGCTGCCTTTTTGAAAATACAATAAAAAATATTTAATAAAAATACTGGGTGCCTTTGAAAACCTTCCTGAACCAAAAAAAAAATCGCAATGCCTAGAGGCTCAGTGGGGATGCCATTTTTCCGCTGACTCCCAAATGGGGTTTTTGCCTGGTAAAAAAATAAAATCTATTAATGTTTTGTTTTGTCATTCAGCCTAACAAACTAACATACGCTGACATTGTGTGGTGTTTTTAGGTTACACAAGAACGCGCCGAAAGACTGCGGTTTGAAAAACTTGTCAGCGAAGGCAGTTTACCTGATGACGCTAAGGTAAGTCATTATTATGTACTATGAAAATGGTTTTATCGCCTCTGATTTGGATTCAAGTCTCAATAACATATGGCAACAAAACATTCATTAATCTGATCTACATGGTGGTTGTGACCGTGATCCATTGGGGGTTAACCCTGTACATGGCTGTTGCATATGTGATCCATGAAGTTTCAATAAAAAACGTACATGTTGTCATAACGAGCCACGTAATGGGATAAATTGCGTTGAAAAGGCCAGCATTGTAAAAGTTAAAAAAACAAAAGGTTCTTTATTATTTTTACTCCTAAGTTACTTAATTCTATGATCATTTTGATATATACAATATGGATAACTATGTATTCCAAAAGTAAAATTTTAAGATATGAGAGGAAAGAACGATTTCAATATTACATAATCGTAAAAAAAAAAAAAAAAAATTATTTGTTTTCTTTATAGATTTCAATATTGCTCAGAAAATTCAAGAATAATAAAAAAAAACTACCGCACAACATTGTTCCTAAGCCATAAAAACCCATATGTACTTAGTCAATGCCGTGTTTTTGCTCATCCATCTTAATACACAATTATATTGCTAAAAAGTTCTTTCCGAGATAGTTTGAAAAGCAACTTCGGATTTTTTGTAAGGAATTCATTTCTTACTGTCAAATGGTTGAAAATTTCGTAACGATCAATAATTACCTCATATTTAATTCAATTGGAGATTTTGCCGATAATAATAAGAATAAATTTATTTTAAAATTTCTCGTACACTACAAATAAAAAAATCATTTAAATAAGAAAGAAATATGATATAACATTGAGGTTACAAATATATATTTAAGAAGTTTAACAAAAAAATCAGATTTTCTGGGTAGAATTCTGTTAATTCATTTTGTTTATAATCATACTCAAATCTTATTAATATTATTGCATGCATTTATTAATTTCAGATGACCACCCTCAAATCAGAATGCTTTACTCCGCCCCCACCGCCGCCAACGCCTCCCTTCGCCCCACCACCGCCCCCCTTATGTCCCGGCGGTCCCTCCCTCGGCCCCCGGCCCCCTCCAAATCCCCCTTTCTCAGCCCCCGGTGGCCCCCCTCCCCCGCCGAGAGAACAGGTCAAGAAGAACATTCCCCAGCCTGGAAATCCCCTCAAGAGCTTCAACTGGAGCAAGCTGCCCGATGCAAAGCTTCAAGGGACCATTTGGTGTGAGATCGACGATTCGAAACTTTACGATGCGATGGAACTCGATACGATCGATAAAATGTTCTGCGCTTACCAGAAGAATGGAGTTGCGGTAAGTTAATATGTTAAATTATATATTTCCACTTAAAGTTTAATTAACCTCTTCCTTTCATAGAGTTGTCTTGAAGCTATTGAACCGAAATGCCGGTAAGTCTGTACATTTAACCACATTGTTTAAAATGGATGAGGTAAATTGTACAAAAATGCTGATCACACAAATAGCAAGTGCACTCTACTGTAACCATCATTGGTCAGAAGCCCTGTAGATAACTGAAAAATATTCTCACGTCTGTGCAAAAACAGGCAATTCATCTGATTCCTATTTCTTAACCAATGGTTTATCAACTTTAGAACATAGACATGACGTGGTTATGTTGTTTGTTTTACTGATATTTCAATTAAATATGCTTCCACACACTAGCATCATTTATGCCTTTAGCACCAGTAATAATTAAAAACATTTTGAAGCATTGTCGGTTGTTTTTGCAGAATGACGGCTCCATTGAAGACCTCAGGCAGCTGGGAACCAAGAGTCGCAGCAAGATTTTATCAGTTATTGATGGACGCCGCGCACAGAATTGCACCATTCTCCTTTCCAAGCTTAAGATGACCGATGAAGAAATTTGCAGGTAAATAATATGCATATCATTGTTCCGCAAACGTAACATAAAACAAATTGTTCAGAAGAGAGAAAAAACCACAAAATATTTGGCATTCTGTGGTAACGAATTGAATGATATTAAAATAACATTTTTGGAAAAATTGTTACATTTGCAGTATTGTATGCCAAACGACAATATAACGATATTTGCATTATTTTGTCAGCTTGGATGTATTGTAATGAGTTAAAGATCCTTTTACTTATTTTCTATCCTATTTAAGATGAAAGTTTTGAACCTGCATTCTGGATAAACTTTTGGTAATGCAATTTTTAGTCAGTTAAGGGCTAGATTTTTAGGTTAAGTAAATGTATTGCCAGCACATCATTATCGCCTTGAACTAGTACCGGTTTAGAGCTTTGAATGTCGTATTTGTGAAGAGCCTCACTTTCTAGAAGGACCCCAGATCACTTAGAAAGGAGATTAAAACCTGAAAAAACAGAGAAAGTTAGAAAAAGAACAATTGAAACACGGTTTCTACTAAAAAAATTGATTGATGACATCTCAGTGTAGGTAAACAGAGACAAAACATACAATGTGAAACTGTCCCTATTTTGTTACTATGTACATTATCTTCAGATGATATTTAAAACAAAAGAAATGACATTGTACTTCTTTAAAAAATTGTTAAAATGTAAATCAAAACGCTTTGTTGTTTTTTCCAGAGCAATATTGTCAATGGACAGTGGTGAGCAGCTCCCTATCGACATGGTGGAACAACTCCTGAAGTTTACTCCAAGTGCTGAGGAAACAGCACTGCTCGAGGAGCACCAGGATGAATTAGACAATTTAGCCAGAGCTGATCGTTTCCTATATGAAATATCCAAGTAAGTTGTAAATGCCTCCTTTCCAAATGACTTTCGAGCAGAACAGAATATGATATAAAGAACAATTCAGTCGATCACGATTGATTCATTGCCAGTCGGTCACAATCGACCGCCACGTCCTGGTGCTTGTGGGTTCCGGCTCGACTGACATTTCAGACAGCAGATCACGACTTGCCACGCCGATTATGGGTGCTAAACGATTGTTTTTTTTGTTATTGTTGGTGATTCGGGATTGAATAAAAGTGATTGAATCAATTGTGATCAACACAGGAACAATTGGACGTAGTTATGCAGAAAGCATCCGACCCCAAAAAGATGAAACTAAGAAAAAGGCGTTTGAAAATATGACGATACAGATCAGTGATTTTTCTTTATGAGAATTATTACAAATATGTAATTTTATAATCTATCAATGTTAAAAAATATATTGTGTTTCCTATGTTTTCCCATATTTTAATCTTTTTAAACCTCAATTTAAGTTCAATATCTGCAATGTGGGTTAGTAAAAAAAAATATTACAAAAATCCATAGTATTTGGACTTGGATGTTTTTAGCAGATAGAAATCTCGTATTCACTAATAGGAAAACATGTAAAACTCGATTTTAGCAAATTGTAGGTTGGACACTTTAACGTTGTTGGACGTACTTATGTCTATCTAATTTAAACACACACTTTTATGGACTAGTTATCAAAAAAAAACAGGACTATTTTCTGCTCAATTAATTGTAAATTTAAATCTATAAACATCAGGGTGATATTTGAAGAGCTACAAAATGTGACTACTTTTTACATATTATCGAATTATTCAAATTATTTTAGTGTAGTAGTAATGTCATCGATTTTTTTCTTCATATTTTGTGTTCAAATTAATTGAGGTTATGTATTTATGATTTACACTGCGGGGTGACATTGATGGCGGATTCATTTTCCAGCAGTTTGTACTATCATTTCCTTGAGTTATCGTAAGCATTAAATCAAAATCTATCCAAAAGTTCCGTTAATGAGATATGTATTACATATTTGAAAGATTATTTAATGTAAATTTAAATGTTTTATCTACCTGCATAAGAGCTCGTACACATGAAACGCTTTTAATCGGTCTTTTTCCAAAACACGTACTTCGAGATACTAGGCACCTCACAGATCACGCGCTTTGGGATGCATCTTCTTGTAACCTAATGTGTACTTGAAATTAAAACATTCAAATTTCGATATGGCAAAACTTGTGTGTGGTTTGGTGAAAAATTAAAATTAATAAAAATCAACAAACTTTTTCTATACCAGGATCCCCCACTACCGAGAGCGCGTCAGATCGCTGCTGTTCAAGAAACGCTGGGGCGCAAGCAGCGCGGAGGTGGCAGCGCGTGCCGCCGCGGTGCTGAGGGCGTCCCGCCAGGTGGCACGCTTGCGCCGGCTGCGCAGGCTGCTGGAGATAGTTCTAGCGCTGGGCAACTATATGAACAGGTGGGCACAAACCTTATTTCCACATTCCTAACAAGCATTCTTTACTCTAATATTTGTTATTTTCAGAACTTGTCACTTAAAATAGCAAAATCTCAGTCAAAGTTTTGATTGTTTTCTAATTGATCGTTTCTCTGAGCCTTCTTCCCATTGTTGCAGCACATTGGCACCATAGGTGAATCGGTGTTTCCTCATTTCTCTTTACATTTCCTACTTTAATTTCCTGTTTTCCACACTCTTCACTCTCAGCTGCTTGTATCTTCTGAGGTGGCAGTACCCTGTTAATAGTTCTACTAGTTCTTTCGATGAGTTTTTCTTAATAAGTGCACTCTCTCATCTCTTGCATCTACACATATCTACTTTGATTTAATATATGTATTAAACTGAAATGGTCTATTTGTTTCCAGAGGTGCTCGTGGCAATGCCTCAGGGTTCCGGCTGGCTTCCCTCAACCGGCTGGCTGACACCAAGTCCAGTCAGGCGCGCAACACCACACTGCTGCACTACCTGGTGCAGATACTGGAGAGCAGGGTAATTATATTTTGCTTTGATCAATTGAACAAACCTTCTGTTCACTTACAAATAATGTGTGGCCATCTGTAAATTTCTCTATTGTATGTCAAGTTGCATATTATTGAGCAAAAGAGTCAGACTGGTAGATACCCTCAGTAGCGCTCTGGTGAAAGACCACCATTCACAGTCGAAACTTTGTTTAAAATAGCTTTAACCGTGTTTGGTGTCCAGATCTAAATGGCCAGATACTTTCCAACCTTCCTTTTCCCAATCCCCTTTCCTTCTCCACTGTGTTCTGTCTCACTACATACCTCAATCGGGGATGCCATGGTCCCGCTGGCTTCAGGCAGTTGGGACTGTTGTGCGATATTCATATTTTAAAACAAAATTATATTTTTAGCTAAATCATATAATTCAATAATGTCCAGATTACCAGAAGACGCTGACTGTGCAAAACATTAAAAAAATAAGCAATATGCTGAACTATTTTTGTTTAAAATTATTGATAAGGAATGATGACTTTCAATCCTCTTCCTATTTAGCCTTTCTTTACCCATTGCTAGGTTTTTGTCGTCTTTTCAGTATTTCTTAGTTTGGGCTATGGCCACATGGGATCATATTTTAAAACTCTTAATGCTGGAAACCTCACATACCTTGGCTAACCTCATAAAATCACAGTTCAAGGACGTGCTCTTGTTGGAAGAAGACCTCCCCCACTGCCGAGAAGCCTCCAAGGTGTCCCTAGGGCAGCTGGAGAAGGACATGGCTACTCTGCGAGCCGGCCTGGCGGACATCCGCCGGGAGATGGAACACCAGCGCTCACAGCAGAGCCTGCAGCATGACAGGTTCCTGCCCGTCATGGAGGACTTCTACTCTGGAGCTAGTTCCAGGTTTGCGGAATTGGAAGATCAGTTCCAGGTAAGGAATACACCTAAAGAGCATATGATTTCACCCAGTGCAGGATTTAACATAAGTATGGTCTATGAGCAACATTTATAGAAGGGGTCTGCTCGTAGACTAATGCCTGTAAGTTATATTTTATTATAAAATTCAATTGGATTAAATTTAATGAGACAGGTTCTTATTTTAAGTTTTTTTATTTTTGTTTTTAGTGACAGCTGTTTCGAAGGCCATTGTTTGATACCTTTAAAAACTCAAAATAATAATATTTTTACATTTATGTGTGTTCTAAAATTGAACACAAAAACTGTTTCTCAAGATTATCATCCTATGGAGACCCCATGAGACAAGGCCAATTTTAAGCTGGGGCCTGCAAGCTAGCATTGTTTGGACCACTAATAAAATTCAATAATGTTTCTTTTTCTCAAAAGAAGTTGGTCAAATACAGTATTCTTGGCTTAAGCCTCCACTAATAAAATTCACTAGTGTTTCTTTCAAAGTTGGCTTTTTCCTACCTATAAACTAGTGTTTATGTAAATAGTTTAAGCTAAACTTTATAATGAATATAGCTGATTCATAAATGTTCAGGAAAAGCAAAATAGTATTTTGACTTATCCTCTTAAAATTACTAACATTTTTGTAAATAGCAATAACTTTGTAACCATGCTACAAAGTGTCATAAAATGACTTTTACAAAAAATGTTTTATGAATTCAGTGCTTGGCTAGTTTAGTCTTTATTAGGTGTGAGGAGATGGCAGAAATATTAAGTAGAACACGTCTTTGATCGAGATAGTTTATTGACTAATTTTTTTAATGCATTTTGTTACTATGTCACACGCTCGCTACATCACCAATATTGTTTTGTATTTTCATTGCTCTTTTTCCGAAAAGTATCTAGTTATAGTAAACCATTACTATTATACCGTAACCTGATGCCATTGCCTCTTCCACAGGATATGAAGTCTCGTTTCGAAGGAGCGGTACGCCTGTTTGGAGAGGACGCGGCCACCACACAGCCGGAAGAGTTCTACGGAGCACTGGAGGCCTTCCTCATGGCGCTGGCCGAGGCACGCGCGGAGAACCTGGCCACCAGGAGAAGGCAGGAAGACGACGAAAAGAGGTTGAAGCAAGAACAGGAGGTAAAATTATGTTCTTATTAAGATAACCTAACATTCTGTTTCAACGGAATAGCTCTAGTCACTATTTTGAAATTTTGTTTTTAGAGACCGAAAAAATAGTGAAAACTTCTTACTTGGGACTTTATGTTGCACTCCTGCAACTATCATAATACACTAAGATAATGGACTAGGAAGAATTGCATCTACCTACACTATGTATGTATATGGATCTATAAAAATGAATCAAGATTTTTATATACATACCAGTGAAAAATTATGTGATGTAACTTGACTTGCCAAGAAAAAATATGAATTACTTTAATTCACCCATGTAAAAAATAGAATGTCTGCCAAAATAGAATGTAGATAGGTACTTTATTAGTAGGTAGGGATAAATTTATTATTTTAAATTGATAATTTCTATTAACATCATTTCCAAATTTAAAAAGCTCACATTCATATTTACGAACGTACACACCTACAAAGGAAAATATTATATTATGTTATGTATAACAATTTAGAAAGTGTAATTTATAATGTTGAAAAGTGCTTAGAGTTCTAAATAACTGTATTTTGGGACAGTTTAGCAGAAATCACACAAAATAAATTTAATAAAGAATTAAATAAACAAAATAAATATTGTCTAAGAATGCTTAAATTAAGTACGATTTTTTTACTCCTGGAAGTGCTGTTGCGGGAGTGCAACATTTTAGTTTTACTGTAGTAAATAATAATAATACTAGAATAATTTATATAACACTATTTTTGTGAATTATCACCTCAAGGGTGCGTAATGGGTCTACTGATTCTAATAATCTTCGAAATTTTCAGCTCAAAAAACGCACAATGGAGAGGAAGCAAGCGTCTAGTCTTTTATCATCCGTGTCCAAGTCCCTGGGGCTCAGCAAGTCTTCGAGCCAATCCAACGGCACGGCAAACGGCACTACCACCATCCATATCAATGGGGACAGCAGCGGCAAGGACGTCACCGGCTCCAATGGGCAGGCCAAGGGCGAGTTTGATGATCTCATTTCAGCCCTAAGGACTGGCGACGTCTTTGGGGAGGATATGGCCAAGTTCAAAAGGGCCAGGAAGGGATCAAAGGCGAGCGGTAAGGGAAGGGAATCCCCACCAAGAGCGATCTGTAGAGAAGACTCGAGAGAACGGGCGCAAGTTGGAGGAAGAAATTGAAAGATATAATATTCTAACCACTCCAAGCCTTCATTATTTTTCAAATGATGATGCTGTAAATACAACATTATTTATAATACTTCCTCATTGTTTTTATTATTGCTTGAACAAAAATTATATTACGAATCATTGATCTGTATGTACTATTATTGATAAATAATAGTAATTAAAAAATGTATTTCTAAGATTTTAAAACATATTTTAGTCATCATTGAGGTTTATTGTATTATTCAAATATGCAACTGAAACAAATCAACATTGATTGAAATTGATAAAGCATAACAATATATATGTATTTTAATTTTTTTATCTGATAACTAAATTAATTTCTCTTTCTGCATTCAATGTTCTTACGAATTAAAGTATGGTAAATTATTTTATGTTTTTATACTGATGGTCTTTGACACTCCGATTTCACGGTGTTTAGAAAATAATATTATTTTTAAATTGCATGCGAAATGATTAATTAGTTTAAAAATATTGTTAGTAAGTAAAACATTGAGAATTGTCTATTGGGAATTGATTCATAATTTGTAATTTTATGTTCCTATTGTTGTAGGAAGGAGAATTTAACAATATAATATTTTAAAGCTGAATATTCATTAAAACGAAATATTCATTTTTCAACCTATTTGTAATAAATATATTATATCCCCTAGGGATTGCTAGAATTTCATATGTATATGTTTGAATCAATAATCTATGAAATTTCTACAAAAGCTAAATGTTATGTGACAATTTTTAATACAAATAATATATCTCATAATATATATTCATAATGAAATAAATTGGTATTGTATATAATTCATAAAATTGTTTAACTTTTTATGGATTACCAGCAGTGAAATAGTATTGAATTTATTTATGTTGGAAAGAGCAGAATGTCGGTAAAACGAAATGATTGTTCTAAGAAATGTTGCCATATGTTGTTGTACTAATATTAATTTTTAAAATATTTACCCGTCAGACATTTTGTCTATTCTGAATATTAGCTTTTCACATTTTTTATTGATAAATATTAGTCGTCGTCCTGTGAAAATTGGTAGAGTATTGGAAAATTTCCATTTTAAATCATATATTACTGTAATGATCAATGTGTAGACCGCTGAATGTGTATTTATGTTAACTGTAAAACTAATTTCAGTCAGATTTTGAATACATTAAAGTTACTGTTTTATTCTGTTGTCGAATCACAAAACAGTAATTATAATATTAAGATAAATCCAAATTTAAACAACATCTAATACATTTTTACAATTAGGTATTTGCTAGTCCATTTGATTTTTGTCAGAATGAATTGTATTAATAATGTCTTTATTTGTATTATGTATATGAGAAGCACACATATATCAACAGGGACACATTTTCAGAAGAAATTTTATTCAAATTGCAGTAAATTAATAATCCTTGATATTTAAATAAACTTTGCGACTGAGATAATTTTAATCAACACCTAATAATAAAAAATAATGTCTAAAAATTTAATAAAGGACTTTTCGCGTAATTTTTTTAATAGAAGTAAAATTATCGTAGAACTTTTGTAATATTTAAATTTACATATATGAATAGTTCACGGCACAAACCATTTACAAATATAAGTAATGGCTGAATAATAAAATGTTGCCTTTATATGCAGGAGACGTTGTTCTTAGAATAAAGTAACTCAATAGGTACATAACATAACTAGCTTTTATGTCTTTACCATTTTTTGAATGCGCAAACTAATTTCAATTAATTTTTCAACGAATTCCTTTTATCTTTGTTTTATCATAAATTTATCGTTTCATCAGTGGGTACAAAAAACCAGTGCTTCAAATTTATGTTTATCCTATCCATGCCGTGCATGTCTATGCATGTATGGAAAATCCATTCATCTGATGTACATCTGTGTGTTTACAGAAATTTTAACCCTTCACGTGATAAATGCCATAAATTCGCTGGCAAACCTGATACTAACAATGTTCAGAGCCAGTAAAATGGTGTATTTTTCAAGTGGCACGTGTCATCGTCAGCCGAGGGATTACTGTTGAAACGATCTTTCAAATAAAAAATAAATAGTAGTTGTCAAATTATTCATTACTGTTCTACAGCTAAATGAGCTTGACGCCACTAATTTGAGAAATTGTTTAATGACGTTTCTCAGTATGTTTGTTTTTTTACTGAACATGCGAGTAGTTAGAGAAAAGCGTAGACAAAAAAGTCAAAGGCTTAGAAGGATTGGGATAAATATATAAATGGTATTCAATTATGTAATCAGTAAATAAGTAGTCCAATTCAAAATACGTATCTTTAGCTAATAAAGCTCTTTCCATTATTAAACAAAGCTGCAGAAATTTGTTTCAAAATCAAATATTATTGTTTTTATATATTGCTACACAGCAAACCCGATGAGTTATGAAAACTCATTTTAAACTTATCTTTACCATTCTTTATAATAATAATAGATAATGTAAATGTATAGGTAGTTTTATGTGTGAAAGAGTTTTACGCAATTTGGTCAAAATGTTACAATATTTTACCTACTTCAGAAACAATGTTTTTAATTATAATTTTTTTTAATATTCATCATCCATGTTAAACTCATTAGTCTACAGATTTTTAATAGATGTTTGTGAATGAGTTGTCTAAAGTATTGGGTTTACATGCAGGCATCACAGGTTCAATCCCCTGATATCATTACAGTATTTAATGTTGGAAGTAATCGACACATGTTTTTCATTTCATTTTGTCATCTTTCTTATAAAAATGCAAATAGCGAATTCTGGAATTAAAATGTAGCAAAAGGGACTTTCCAGATATCAATATGGAGATAAAGTTTTATGGTCTTATATCAATACAATATATAGTAAGTGTAAAAATGATAATTCTGTTTTATGTAATTTCATAAAGTTTTGTGTGCTCTTTTCATTAATATAACTATGATAAATCTCTTTTTTACATAAGTGGTCCAACAAAACGAAAAAAAACCACTGAAATGTTTTTTTTTTTCAATTTACAGGGACAATTCAAAGTTATGAGAAATGACGAAAAAAAACCACTGAAATGTTTTTTTTTTCAATTTACAGGGACAATTCAAAGTTACGAGAAATGACATTTTTGCACAAATCATATTTTGATGAAAGATCATAAATTTATACTCAATATACGTGTTTGTATCATCCAGTCATTGAAATTTTAATAATCAACCCATATTTAATCAATACGTCATTTCGAGAACTTTATTATCAACAACATTTCGTAATTTAAAATGTATTCCAATAGTTTTACGAGTCCTCCACAATGGAATTGCTAAATAAGTCTGGTTGACTAAATAAAATAGTTAAATGTAACAATTGAGACTTAAAAAATAATGCAAATCATCACGTCACAACTACAACAATCTTTTGAAAATATAAATTTCTGCTCCAAATTGTAAAAAATAACCAAACTGAATACAATGCCTTGGACACCATTATTTATAATTCATAGTTTTAAAATCCAATATAATTTTAGAAAGCAATATATCTAATTTACAGAACTGGAATTTACAGTTTCGAACTCAAAAATATACTTAATTTACAGTTTGGAGCATAATCTGAGATTAGACTGACTTTTTGAATTGGTAAATATTCGCACAGCAGTTTTGGATTGTATTTACCCCAAGTAACTTTTGATGTTCCATACATTTTATAATTTTATATCAGGGAGGTGTGAATGGCTTTTGTATTTTTGTAAATATTTTTAAAATAGTAGAAATATACATGTTAATCACATATTTAGTGAAATACAATATTAAAAAATACTGATTTGTTTCAATTTAACCTACATGATGTATGAAATGAAACTTTAACTTGGTTTTTAACCACTTATTTTATTTTAATACTAGTTGTTACTTGTTTCCACTAATATTTAATTAAAATTTTACCGGTTTTGCTTTAGGAAGCTTCCTTATGGTAATATAATAAGACTTTAATTTACTACCCGACTTAATGTGGGTCGACTATAATACCTAACATGAACATGTAATATATTCCACTTTAAATGGCAACACCTATTTTTCGGTATTCCTCGTGCCACCTAGAAAAACTTTGGGATTCCAAAATATCCCATTTTTAGAAAATGAGTACAAGCTGAGAGCAAAATATGAAGGTGATTGTAAGTATTTTAAAATACGTGTATATGTATTTAATAATATTATAAATTAAGAAAGGAACTCTTAGTGTCGATTCACACCAACGTCGGGATCCGCTCAGTGACGATATTGTTCCTTAAGAGAGCTTATTGATATGGTATGAATATCAATCAAGGAGTATGTGCCAAGACAAAGTTGTGTGGCAGTATATCCTTCTGCTCACCTTTGTGATATTTAACTACTTAGTTAGTTAAATAATTATTTTGAAGTGTAAAAATACTTTCATCGCAGATTTTTTTTTTTTTAAAACCATCTTTTTTATCACTAAATAATATTTTTAATAATTAATAAAAAATATTATTTAGTGATAAAAAAATGATTTTTAATAAAAAAAAATCTGCGATGTAAGTATTTTTACACTTCAAAATAATTATTTAACTAAGTAGTTAAATATCACAAGGGTGGGCAGAAGGATATACTGCCCCACAAATTTGTCTTGGTACATACTCCTTGATATTCATACCATATCAATAAGCTCTCTTGTGGAACAATATCGTCACTGAGCGGATCCGGACGCTGATGTGAATCAAGCTTTAGATGGCTTGGACAGAGTATAATTATTACTGTTATTTAAGGTTATAATTTATTTATTTTTAGTAAAAAGTTTTACTATAAAATTATTTTTACACCTGACAGCATACTTAAAATACCCGTGACGAAAATTTTTCATTGTGGGTATCTCTAGAAATTATATAAATAGTTTGTCTGTTTGTGGCTTCTCCACAGTTTGACAATGCCTTTTGAAGTCGAAACAGCTGTCATGCATAAAAATAATTATATTGCAGAGTTAAAAAAAAAAAAATCGTTTTTGAAATTTTAATAATAATAATAATTATTAAAAATAAAAAAATTAAAATGGAGTTGTAAAAAATAAACTTTAAAACAATAAACAACATAATAGAAGGGTATTTTGGGCGTGTTCGTGTGTCCGAAGTAAGCTAATTTTTCATTACTTCTGGAGAAAATTGTACAAATATTTTAATAAATTGATTTTTTTTTCTTTAACTGATAGTTAATTTCATTGGCCTGCGTGAGGCCTAGGAGTCAAAAGGTCTTATGCAAATTGATGACAACCGTTTTCTTTCAAATCGGTATAGATCACACTTCTAGGGGTTATCTGTTCAGTGGCTAAAGCCGAAGAGCGAAAATGTCACACTGACGCGTTGGTTGTTACACCGATATTGCGATTATATCCAAAATTCTCAACGATTACTGCTGAACGCGGCCTTTGAGCTTGTTATAAAAGTGACATTCGTTTACTTGTTTAGTGATAAGTGAATATTATGGTTTTAAATGTGATAAGATCGTGTTCGTGTGTTTGATGTTTTCTGGCATTTTATTGCACAACACATTTACAGTGGATAAATAAAAAATTACGTAGATTAAGGTTTGTTTCAACAAAAATGTGGCTTTTCCTAATGCGCTTGACTGTCCTTAAAAACAATACCTTCTAAGACATATTTCATGGTAGCAAGAGCATCTTAGATGAATTAAATAATGTAGACATACTACTGAGACAACGCGCCTGGTTGCACCAAACCAAGTCAACGAGACATACCTTCGAAACACGCTTCATATAGCCATCTCTTCCGCACACACATATTCTTTAAATGGCTATCCTTTTCATACGCGGGTGAAACATTTAGTGGTGCAACATTGGTGGTGCTACATTTTTCGTAAGATTTGTATGAACATGACGTGTCTTGTATTTTATGTCTATGGACGCAACACTCCAAAATAGTTTACCCTAGTTCTCATTTTAATTAATTCTGTAACAATTTTTTTTCCGAGGATATAGTAAGTAGTCCGATAGTTCCAATTTTAAAAAATGATTGATTTTGACTAAAACAGTGTTTCTCAGATGTTGGGTCGCGACTCGGAAACGGGCCACAAAAAAAAACACGAAATCCTATGTCTTCCGGTTGGGTTTCCGTTTTTTTTAGGAGACTAAAATAAAAAAATAATAATAAAAATGAAATAATAACTTTGTATAAGACCACATATTTTCTTGAAAAAATTATGACTGACCGGTTTCGCTTAGTCTAATTAAAGTTTAATTTTGTACCCTGATGATGCTTAGGCTAAGCGAAACCAATCGGTCATATTTTTTAAAATAAAATCTGTGGTCTTATACAAAGTTATTATTTCATTTTCATTAAATATGTCGAACCACAAAGTGATTGCTTTCTACGAAAATACAAAATAATAACGTTGAATATGGACTGTTGCATAAATAATTCATTTAATCGAGATGAAAGAATGTTCCTTGATTATAATAATAGCATGAAAATCGTACCAACATTTAACCCTGGTTTATTTTTCTTGTAGATAAGATACACGATGCAGAAATATGTGAGTCACGACGGAGAAGTATAAAAGTAGTCGGGTCATGGGATTGGGGAAAGGGTTGGGAAACGCTCGTCAATTATTTTTAGAGGTTTTTTTTCAATTATCTAATGTTGAAACTGTACAGGTAGGTTTTTCATATTTTCTAATATAAGTCATAAAATTATCACCGAATACATCGTCGTTATTTTCGCAACTTGCAGCGCTTGAATACATGAATTATAGGTTCTTCAGGCCCGGCTGTGAGCTAAACGGCGCCTGGCGCAAGTTAAATTTTGGGCGCCCTTTGTCAAAATCTAAATTTAAAAACTAATATTTTAGAAAAACTTTTTTTCTATTCTTTTAAAATATCTCACAGTGTAATTGTAATAATAAGTATCTTACCTATTTTTCACGTGGACCTACGAGTATTGCATACAAAATGGCATCCCTTTTCATAGACATAAAATACAAGACACGTCATATTCATACAAATCGAACGATAAATGTGGCACGGTCTTGGTTTAAGTTTCAAAGGTCATAACGCTTATGAAAAGGATAGCAATACTAAACAGAATGTGTGTGTACGGATGAGATAGCTATATGAACGTCCCGCGTTACTGTTATAATCTCTCTTCCCTGATGAACTCACTAAACGGTTGTCTTCCACACACCTATGTATATCTGCATTCGCTATCTCACATTATTTCGGTTGAAGAGCTCCCGTTTTCCCGTGACAGCTTGACTTTCGAACGAATGTTTGTGTGAAACTAAACGCAGTAAATCTCAGGTATGTCTCTCGGACTCGGTTTAGTACATTCACGCGCGTTGTCTCAGTAACGTATCTACATTATTTAATTTATCTAAGTCCCTTTTATATAAAATGCCAATCACTGTTAACCACTCGTTTTGGCAGGTTTTCCTTCTGAAAACAACTTAATATAAACATATTCAGCAAATTACATGTTTATCGTAAATGTTTTGTTCTGTCAAATTTGACTGCTCCAATTGCGCCTGCACAGGACCGGCCCTGGGTTCCTTTATGAATCATTCAGCGGATAGCACGAGGAGCTCGTGTGTTTTCACCGTTTACCAAAGCACTTAATTCAGGCCGACTGCAAGATGTGAAATTACCATTTAATACCGAACCCATGAATAAATGTTTGCCGATTTGGCCGCAATGGGATGGAAATGCGATGATTTATAAAGGGGAATGGGATTCCGATGGAAGAAGCGAAAGTTCCCGCGAAGGGTGAAATTTTAAAGGAAATTCCATTACAATCTTGCTGTTTTTCTTCAGAAGCGATTTGTATACAAATTGACCGCTTAACAAACATTATTCCCCGTGGCAGGATATTTTTATATTTTAACCGTCTATTTTTTTCAGATTATTATTATTTTACAGATTTGAATATCAATACAGTTTTAATATATTATGGTAAACAGAAATCGGATTATAATTAATTTGCATGTGTATAATGCACATTTAAGCTATTTTGCGTTATTTTTGCACATTTCGGTAGCTTTATTATTCAAAATTGATCCAAACACGTGAACTTAAAAAATTGGCGGTCGTTCTGTAGATATGCACACCGCTCCCCTCATCCCCAGAAATGCGAAAAACTCCCGATTTCATGATTCGTTTTGCTCCCTCTTCCTACCAATCAAAAAGGCGAAAAATTGTTAGGTTTTTTGATTAAAAATGCATATTTTGCACTTTTCCCGATTTCATGAAATATTTTTGAATTTTTAGTGTATATTTTGGCATTTTAGTACAATTTTTAGTGCATATCGTCCGATGTTTAATAATAAAGATAAATGTTTCAGTTGCATGTTGCAAAAATGTACGGAAAAAAATGTCAAAGAGAAATTTGATGCTATTTATTTTTAGGTTTAGATAGAAATATGATAACTTTATTATTATTTACGATTCGACTTCTAATCGGTTAATGTATCGTCTCTGGAAAGGCAAAAGGGCTGAAGCGACACTTTGGTCAAAAATGAGTTAAATATGCAGTTTTAATTAGTTTTTTCTCTGACTCTCGTTTGATTCTGAAGACTTCTGTGGCCCTTCAGCCATCTAAAATATATTTACCATTTGGGAGAAAGGCTCGACTAAAGCGACACAAGTTTGGGACTTTTTTTAGTTTTTTGTCGCTTCAGGTAACTTAGTGAGAACATTGAGTTACCTGAATTAACCTTTTTGTTCAAAATCCAACCAGGTACTGAAGATTTATGAATTTAATTGTGAAACAAAAAAAAAACTTTACAGTGGTCTGGTGAAAAATTCCCAAAATGGCGCTTCAGCCCTTTTGCCTTTCTGACGACGGTATAATTGTTAAAAAAGCTTGCTTCGCCTGGTCGAGACAAAATATGTTAAAAATGCTATCGCTTTTTCTGCTAAAATTGAACAAAATCTGTAGACAATACAGCAAAAAATACGCCTAGATTAATTAAATTATTTAATAATTTGTCATTCCACCATGTTTACTGGTATTTCAAAGATTAGTGAAAAAAATTAAACCCGAACCGAAACACATAGGATTTTGTGACTTCTTTTAGGTAATCCGGTATTTTCTTTTCGTGACCTGGTGCCCGGTTGCGACCCACCATCTGGGAATCGCTGGTTTTAAGTATTGTAAGTTTTTATCAGAAATTTCCAAGACTTAGATTATGTGGTGGAATTAGTGGACATTGGTCTTTTGAAAATATATTGAAATAATAAAATCTGTACTTTGAAATATGGATTGTTGTGATGGCCGGGTGAATTGTTATTCGTCGTGGTGAGTTGCCGAGCACGGCTTTTATATATTGATGGATTTACTCCCTTCGTATTAAATTTAAACTGACAAACGTGGCGTCGGTATTTTATTGAATATCTCAAAGTTCTTCGCGGAAATAACTCTGCAAGCTAAAATTAGTTGCATTAATCTAGGAAATCCATTAAAAAGCTGTGCTAATTTTTGATGTCAAAGCTTTTCAAGAGTTTTTGATGCAGATTCCTGCCTTTAAGTTAAGATTATTGTATGAAAAACCATCAATAATGACAAGGAAATTAAAATCTACTTTATTCTCCAGGACGCTCATCGTCATTAACATCTTCTCGGCCTTCTGTAAAGCGCTTGTACCACTTATAAACACTTTTTTGAGTCAAAGTAGTTACGTCAACATTTTAAGTGCGTTGGAGCTCTTTATTCCATTTTTAACTCTAAATTTAATACATGTTCTTTGATCCATTTTTTTTTCAAAAGTAAAAAATCGAAGAACACAAAAAAACGTAACTAACCTTTCCAGTTGTCAGAAACAAACCACTAATCGAAAATGGCTGATAATGCTAAAATATGATAAACATATGTGTACCAACATAACAACAAAAAAGAAAATCGATAATCGAATGTACACAGCCCGCGAAAATTCAAAATTGACCTTTTTTTTGAACAGGCCTCGTACACCTATTTTGAAATAAGGCCCAAAAATAATTCTAATCGAAGACTATTATTTGAATGTTATTCTTAGTGACAAAAGTTTAAAACATTATAATAACACAGTATAATTGTTTAAAGTTAGTGTAACTACTAATTACCATGTGACAATAATTTCTACTACAATAACTAAATTATTTCAATTTAAAATACGGTAATGAGTGGTTGTTGTATCTAAGTAATTGTATTACTCAGTGCATCGGAAGTGCATCCCAAAAGCAAGATGCTCAACATTTCACCGGAGATGAAGGAGCGAAATCCTGCAGCAATAAACACCAGAAGGTCAGTGGATACTTTATCTTTGATTTCCTTACCTCTTTTCAATTCCGCACATTAATGGTGTTTATTTGTGAAAATGTATCTCTATATTTTTATAAAATGATAGTATTTAGGTATATTGTATGTATTTCCATCTTCCTTTTTTGGGACGTGCTTCGGAATCAGATTTTTGGCCCAAAAACGAGACACTGGTAGAAATGGTTGGTATCTGAAATGGGCTTTTGATTGGCTGAGATTTGCGGAGGGAAAGGAATGAGATGTGGATGAGGAAGGTTGGGAAGTACCTGGCTATTCAAATGTAGTCAGTAAAACTATTTCAAGCAACTTTTCGATTCTGGATGGTGGTCTTTCATCAGGGCGATACTGCGAATACCTATCTACCACCCTATATTCTATTTGATAGAATATATCCATAGGAAACACGGTGACTCGTCCCAGATAAACGTTTATTTTAATTTTAAAAGAAAGATAAACATTCCCTGATTACGAAGAACCTGATAATATTTGGATTCCTCCTTCTACCGTCATAATAAGCGGAAAATGCTACTTGTGCAATGATGTAAGACTTGGTTAGGTTAGGTTAGGTTAAATAATTAAAATTAGGTAAATAATTAAACCGGCAACGTTAGAGTTGTAACCTGATGCTTCGGACCACTCAGCCACTATCGAATGCTTAAAAAATAAATAAAAGCTCGTGTAATTTTTGTAAATATTTATATTGTATTAATATTGAAGTTTTCCATTACAATTAAATTAATCAACTCTAAGTTTCTACATTCGTACACATAATATTTGTCACAGAAATAATTCACAACATGACAGCTTCTGATAGGTTCAAGCGAGATCTATCTTTATTGACATTAACGAAAATTCAATGCGTTAGATTAGTATTTAATCAAAATCGACGCCGGAAAGGCAAAAGGGCTGAATGTCCATTTTGGGAAGTTTACACCAGAGCACTTTCAAGTTTCTTTGTTTTACAATAAAATTCATAAGTCTTCAGTACCTGGTTCGATTCCGAAAAAATGTTAAATAAGGTAATTCAATGTTCTCACTGAGTTACCTGAAGCGACAAAAAGTTTTAAAAGTCCAAAAGTTGTGTCGCTTGAGTCGAGCCTTCTTTCAAATGGTAAATATATTTTAGATGGCTGAAGGGCCACAAAAGTCTCCATAATCAAACGAAAGTCAGAGCTTTCGATGCAGAAAAAAAAAAAGATTAAAACTACATGTTTAACTCATTTTTGACCAAAGTGTCGCTTCAGCCCTTTTGCCTTTCCAGCAACGATATAACATGTTATGTTCGTAAACATATTATTGTTTTGCATTTCTATCTATTCATTGCAATCTTTAATTTATAATTTAAGCGCCCAGCGTTAGATTGAACTAACTGAAAAATTGAGTCAATATTTGTTGCGTTTTCAAAATATGTATAGTTCATTCTCAAAAAAGATTTGTACAAATATTAGGCTGACGTGAAACTTGAGCTTTATTAAAATACTAGTAAAAAAAAGGAAAGTCGATTAGTATTACAAGATCTGAGTGATTTTGATAAAAAATATAAATAACCAATAGTTAATAGATGTACGAATTTAATGGAATTATAATCCAGGAGGGTTTTCATTCCATCTTTAGACAGATTCTATTTTAAGTACATTCTGTAAGGAGAACGTATTTCGACTTTAAAACGATTCTATTTTAAGTACATTTTGTAAGTAGAACGTATTCCAACTTTAGAATGATTCTATTTTAAGTACATTCTGTAAGGAGAACGTATTTCAACTTTTGAATGATTCTATTTTAAGTACATTCTGTAAGGAGAAGGTATTTCAACTTTAGACTGATACTTTTAAAATTATTTTCTGAAAATAAAACGCATTCCATCTTAGGACTGATTTCATTTTAAGTACATTCTGTAAATATAACGCATCATACTTCTTAGACTGATTCTGTTCTAAAATTTACATTTAATGTTTTTCATTTTAAGACTGATTCTATTTAAAGTGCATTCTGTAAAGATAATCCTTTTAGTTGATTCTATTTTAAGTAGAATCTGAAAAAAATAGAATTTCATCTTTATACTGATTCCATTTTAAGCACATTCAGTAAATATAAAAAGCATCCCATCTTTAGAATGATTATATTTGAAATATGTGTAGAATGCTTTCCATCTAAGTACTGATTTTTGAGTAAACTATAGATTACAAATAGGTATTGAATGTTGGGACATGACAGGCTATACAATATACAATATAATTATTAGAAATTATCCGAAGAATCACAATATGAATCTATTACATTGCATTTTAAGTTATTTATAACATTTTATTTAATTAATATAACCAATATTGCACTTATTCATAGTGACTTAACTAAATCTACGATTAAAAAGAAAACGTTATTAATTATATTAGTTTTTTTTTCTTGTTTGCACAAAGAGTTACCATCGACCTATATAGTAGTTAAATTATATTAAACATATTATGTACAAGATTTAAATGTACACTTTTATTAATTTTCTAGACAATTTTCAGGTTTATTACCACAATATATTAGATGTTTCTCTAATTAATATTAACAAAGACCTGCCAATATTAGGCCAGAAGGAATTTCACATGTTTTTTACATATTAATTTGTTTTTGCTTCTCAAAATCATTGTTATAAACCTGCCATATGTATTATTATATTACTATCAACATTTTTGCAGAAAGGATAGTAACTAATATTTTTTCGTTGTGGAAATACTTGCACATTAAACAGCCTAAGACCAATATTTTTTGAATTCATTTCGCAGAAATAAGATCGTAATCAAAGTGACAAAACACTAATCTCAATAAATATGTTTTTAATTTTTGTTTGCTAGAGACATAAACAGTAGTGTCCAATTTGTGTAAAAATGGGTTTCAAAATTTAAAAAAAAACTCCCAATGAATGTTAATATTTTACATAAAACATATCGATGGTTACCAAATTAATTTTTGAAAACATTTAAAAAAAGCTTTTCGGACATTTTAAGCATTCAAAATAGAGTTTTCGGACTAATAAAAGTAAGTACAAGTAAGAATGGTGATTTGCTAATCAAATCATCACAAATGCATATGTACCATGTACTTGTACAGTTTTTATCATGTAGCATTTCACAGAATTTAATACAATTAATACGTGATTATCCGTCACTGAAATTTGCCGTGTCGTAAAATAATCTATTTCAATTTATTTTAAAAGCCTCAGCTCATCCTCGGTATTTATAATCGCGTAAATAAAATCTAAAACTATTTACGTTTTCGTTGACTATGTTAATTTATGAAATAGTTGTAGATCATTAGGTTGAATAACAGGAACTTTATTATTATTTTGGAATGTTAATGTACAATTTAATTTATAATTTAATTAGGTATATATGCTAATAAATTTTATCGATGCTGATTTCACAAATTATTATCAATGGAATTTCGATGATTTTAATTACTTCGTGAGGTTTTTATTTGATTTCACAATCTGTAGGTCAGTAGATAATATATTGAATAGTAGTATTTTACTAGTATAATTATTAGTACTTACAAATAAGTAAATTCAGTTTTACTATTCTATCAGCCACGCTAAGAAAAAAATGCTAAAAGCAAAAAATAACCACTGAAATAATTCCAAATACATGTTTTTTTATATCGAAGTTTTTAGAGGCAAATAGTGATGTCATCCGATTTCCGTCAAAACATATTTCCATTTTAAAAAATCGAAAGCAGTCACAAAAAAAGTTACATAGAATACGAAAACATAAAATTAGATCAAAATATATGAATTACAGTTTTTTTATTGTGCGTTTTTATAATAGTCACTAAATATTTCCAGAAATCAGTTTTTACGTATAATGTTCGATAAGGGAATCAACGAGTTCAGTTTACTATAAATGTATCAGTGATCATCGAGGTATAGAAATGAATACGACATCATTTATGTTGGGGATAATTATTAAACAACTGATCATTTAGGTTTAAAATCATCAAGGAGACCAAAAAAATCGCTTGTATTTAACTTATGTTTATCTTTCCACAACAATATTCCACTGGCTTTGCGTAAATCTTAAACATATTACTGGAAAGTGAATGAATATTTGTTGATAGAGACAAATTTACGGATAGTTTTATGTTTTATCTAAGAAATTTAATGCCATTTGAATTTAATTAAGTTAATCATGAAATATGATATATTCGATAGGTACGGAAACAAAAGATTAAAGCAAAGAAAACTTAAAATTGTGAAAGAGGATCACGCTAAGGTGATCTAATCAATAATACAAATTAAATGTTCGAGAAAACTTTAACCTCCGAAACTCAAATAATTCACAAAGATTTCACTTCAAAAATTATTCCTCACGTCAAATAAATAAAAATAAACATTTTCAAAATACGTAATGCACAACACTGATGAAATACAACGATCGATGCATAACAATTTAACTCAGACTCGTATTTACAATGTTTTATTATGTAATATTATTCACAAAGACCACTACAAATAAAATTAATATTTTTTCACTACTAACATACCACAAATCTTTCAATTTTGTTCTAAACCCCAAATGTTTTATGGTTGTTAGAACTTGTCTTTGTTTAAACAACTATTTATTATGTTTAGGAATCATTATTATCGTTTTTGTAGTAATTCTGTCTTGATGTGGCACATAATATAATATATAAAAACTTTTGTTTATTTACTTTTTTAAGCATATTTATTAATTTTAGATGACTTTTCGAAACTGCGAATGATTTTTAACAATTCTGTAATCACAAAGACTATTAGTTTCACTAGCTTTTGTGGTAACGTCTGTGGTCAGAACTTATTCTTGTTGGAAGAATTCGATGGATTAGATTATTAGGAATTTGGTTATGCTCAACGTCATTGAGCTGCTAGGTGTTGAGAACACAAATTGATGTCTATTTAGCTTGTGGTGAGAACGTCATTTGCATCCGATTTGACTTGCTGTCAGAACATCTCCGCCGCAGTAACCGAGGAAGGTGCTTGCTGACTATCTGCGCACACGTCAATGTGGGTATCATCAGGAGACTGCTCCCTACTGTGAGCCGTCCTAGAGGCGGCTAGACCAGCCAAAGCTTCTCGATGTCCACTGCTTAAGTTGGCCATGGCTTCTCTGTGATTATTCAAATTGGTCATAGCTTCTCGATGACTGTTCAAACTCGACAAGACATCGCGATGGTTGTTAAGATTGGCCATGGCTTCTCTGTGATTGTTAAGATTTGCCATAGCTTCTCTGTGGTTGTTGAGATTGATCGCTTCTCTATTGAGATTCATAGCTTCTCGGTTGTTGAGGTTGATTGGATCTCGATTGTTTAGGTTCATAGCATCTCTGTTATTTAGGTTCATAGGATCTCTGTTATTTAGATTCATAGCATCTCTGTTGTTTAAATTTATAGCGTCTCTGTTGTTTAGGTTCATAGCATCTCTGTTGTTTAAATTCATTGGATCTCTGTTGTTTAAATTCATAGGATCTCTGTTGTTAAGGTTCATTGCATCTCTGTTATTCAAATTCATTGCGTCTCTGCTATTTAAGTTCATAGCGTCTCTATTATTGAGATTCATAGCTGCATCTCTATTATTTAGATTCATGATATCCCTATTATTAAGATTCATGGGATCTCTATTGTTAAGATTCATGGGGTCTCTATTGTTGAGGTTGATGGCTTCTCTGTGACTGTTAAGGTTTGCCATAGCTTCTCGATGGTTGTTGAGGTTGGCGATGGCTTCCCGATGGTTGTTGATGAGCATGGCTTCTTGCTGATGGTGTGCCACGGCCATGTGGTGGTGGAGGCTGTTGGCGTTGGCGTCGCAGAGGCCCCCGGGAGGACTGATGCCGGATGATTGGAGGTTGGCGAGTGTGCGAACCTGCTGATGGAAAGAAAACATACATATTAGCAAATTTATTTATTTGATTATATACGCCCTCATGGGCTTTTACATAACATATGATATAAAACATAAAACATAATAATGACATAAAAAATAACACTGACTAGCACCCAAAAACATGATTAAGTCGATAGAAATTAATAATAAAATGCAAGTTAACACTAGTATTTTTGAAAGAGGTATGGTATTATAGCCTTCTTGTAACTAGATTCAGTGCAGTTGAATATATCTACTATTTCAGCAATAAAATTACTCACTGCATGCAATCTAGGTACAAGCGAGTATTTAAATGACTCAGTCCTGACATTATTGTTACATTTAAAAATAATTTTGGATCGAGTGGATCTGTTAGGGACATAGAAGGTAATTAAGCTAAGTAAATACATTTAATGACGATAAACAATGATCGAAAAAAAAGTGACAAAGAACATTTAAAAGTTAAAAATAATGCCTTCATATTACACCTCCCCCTTGGAGGTAGGCTATAGGCAGGCATGTCTCGTACACATTACACAGTCCTCTTTTCAATGCTGAGAATGTAACTAACAAATGTCTAAACCATAAAGATTAGTTTGTGGAATGATTATTTGATTGTTATAATTAATCTCCGATCGGGTACAAATTGAAAGCCGTTTTCAGATGCATTATTATTTACAAATTTAATAATGTTTAAAAAAAAATAAATAGGATTGATAAAAATAACGGTATCTAAAAAGGTCTCAGTAGCTTATTTGGCAGAGATGTTACTTCCGGATAGAGAGAAGTTCCGAGTTCAAGTCTCGGTACAAACCTAATCGTTTTATTTTCTGTGCTTTCTTCTGTTTTATATTTCGTTGAAAATTATTGATATTGTTTCAACAATTGATATTAAAATAAATTACACGGCATTAATAAGTTAATCCTAATTTTAATTATTCAAAGTTTTTAAATGAGTTTTTCAGTCAGAACGTGTTAAAGATAAAAAAAACAGTTTCTCATATATAATTAAACGTCTACCTATACAAATACGAGTATCTTCATCAAATCGTCAATAATTTATTATTTTATGAAGTAACATTGTAGTTTAACGGGATGATGATTTTTCGAAGAAAACAAAAAAATAAAATAATTTTCGTTTAATGTAGGATTAGCATGTGGATGAATGTTGACCGGTTAGTAGCTGAGTGGATAAAAGCGTCGGATTCCCATCCGGGCGTCGTGGGTTCAATTCCTCTGCTAGCTAAGTCCTCCATCATCGCACAAGCATCATCTTTCGCTTATTATGATGGCAGTAGGAGTTTTTCAAAGATTGTCAGGACGAATCGAGTTAGATTACTAACCGACTTACTTGCTTTTAAACATAAATTCTTTTGGCTGAGAAGTTCCATACTAAATAAAAATAATAACCTGTAGCAATAATCCGGATCCCAATATCCTGGCCTGATGCTCCTGCGCCTTGGCCCTCAGGCACGCTATGGAGTTGTTCCTGAAGGCCTCGGGGTCCTCTGGGTAGGCTTGGTCGCGGACGGGGGTGCGGGGCCCCTCAGGGGGCGGCGGCTGCGGGGGCGATCGCGAGGGGGCGGAGCGGTCGGGCGTGGAAGCTCCCAGCTGCGGCTGCGGGGCTGATTGGCCGGGCGGCGTCTGAAATGATGATAGTGGTTATTGTATGCAATAGATGTAAGATGAAGACAATATTGTGCATGCGGGGAGCAGGCTACCCACGTTCATGGATAATACACGTTTACAGTAAATACACGCTCTTTGCTAAAATAAAATGATTCGGCTGTAGGTACGTGCATAGACACTCTTTGTAAAAAAATCGTCAGAAGAACGCGATTAAACGTTTTTTGCAAGAAAAAAATAATTTGACAGTACGTCTATACACGTTTATATTATTTATCCTTGATTCGACAGTACGCCTATACACTTTTATATTTTATATCGCTGATTCTATAGTACGTGTTTACACGTTTGTATTCTATATCTTTGATTCGGCAGTACGTCTATACACATTTATATTCCATATATTTGATTCAACAGTACGTCTACACACGTTTATATTCTATATCTTTGATTCGGCAGTACGTCTGTACACGTATGTTTGACAAGTGACAGTTAAAACCGTAATACATGTAAACTGGCTCGTAACCACTTAATTAACTGGGTAACACATAGTGAAGTATGATCTAAACATTGCTCGCATAACCTTTAGATAACACACTTATAATATTTATTGACTTATTTTCAAATTGGTTTGGTATAAGACATAATTAAACAATAGCTTTCTTGTTTCAGATTGCATTCAATTTAATATGCAATTTGTTGTATTAAGATCGGTGACATTACTAATTATTTTTCGGTCTTTTCTGAAGTCCACTTTTTGCTGGCAGATTCATTGTTTAAAATCTTTATGCAGTCAATTGGAAATCATCTAATATTCATGAAGAGGTATTAGCTTATTAATATTTATGTCATTGAATTTACCATCGATTTTGATATTGACACATTTTGTTGACTAAACCATAATTTTAGCCAAGAACCTTCTTGTGAAACTTTCCTGTACATTATTTTATTGTCGAACGTAGTTTTTCCACATACCAAATTAACACTTTAATTAGGTATATGTAATATTTTATTTTATTTTCATTTGTTTTTTTAAGTGATTACCGCACAAGCGTCCCAACTGCTCCCAACCATCTAGATCCAGTGAGGCTATGACAAAAGAGGAGAGAGGAGATGGGCAAGAGTACTTGACTATTCAGATCTGATCACCAAAGACGACTAAAGGCATTTCAATGAATGTTTCGATTTTAAATAGTGGTCTTTACAATGTTTAGACTGTTCATATTTATTTTAAGTAATTTTGGATGCATAGTACTTATTCATCATCCGGTGTGAGTAAAATTGTTACATCATTGATATAATGCATAACTTCTCTCTAAGGGGAAGGTACCTGCGAGAAACGCCCTGATATTTAGTTGGTTGGTTATTTATTAGACTGACCAGGTGCACTGGGTTGGGTGTGGTGGTTCCTCTCTCGCTGGTGTCCGTTCTGGAGCCGGCGTCATCTCGGTCCGAGGACGCAGCATCTTCCTTCAGGTGCTCGGCTGCCTCCAAGGATTTGCGGTGCATCCCTGGGGAGGAGACAGAACAACAAGTTAGCGGGGGTGGGATTTGCCGTCGTTGATGTATAGGTGTACTTGATGAAGAAAATTTTGGTCCTAGATACCTAAAATGGAGTAATAATAATTGTAACATTGTTTTAGTGAAAAAAATTAGCTTAAAGGTCAGCACTTAAAACAGACACTTTTTGGCTTTCTAGTACAAGCAATACTTCAAATGATTGATATGTTAATTCTATAAGGATAGTTAGAAAAATGACAGGGGTTTCCAGCGAATACAATTATTAAACAGTAATCTTTTAAATTCTTTATGAAAAGCATTCTAAAATTTTGGATAAAACGTTCGAAAATGCCTTACTGGTTTCAAAACTGTAATTTTAGTATGTTTTTCATAGAATTTAATGAATTACCGTTGTAAAATTGTATTCACTAAAAACCTCAGTCATTTTTCTACCTACCTAAAGAAAATTTTCAGATACATCATTTTTGTTGAATGCTTGAATTAGAATGCTAGAATGTAATGTCTAGCGTCATTTTTGAGTGCTGACCTTTAAATACGCTTAAAGATTAATTAAGAAAGTCAGGAATTTTTGTTTAGATACTTATTTTGCGAAATAAAATCAAGTGTTTTTTTAAATTATTTAAATATATGCCGATACAGCGTAGGTAATTATTGATTGAAGGTGCCTATGATTGTTATGGAAATGTATTATTTTGTTAAAGAAAGTCAGGTATTTTATCGTAACGGTACATGCCAAGAAATCAGGTGTTTTCAGATGTACCACTTATGTCGATACTTCGCTAAAATAAGTTGGTAATGTAACGTTGTAGTTTGCTTATTGTTTAATAGAGTCAACGATTTCTTCCAATAGTAGATAATAAATGCGCTAAATTAAATCAGGGATTTTGCAACAGTTTTATATGCCGATACGATTTAATTATACTACTACCAAATATTGGAGATTGTGTCTCCTGAATAAGCTATCAATTTGTTTTTTGATTTGAATTGAAAAAATCGCACGCTTTGACGCAATGCCCTCTAGATAGGTAATTAATAAAACACGACTTCAAACGAGTTTATCGGAAATATAATATAGTGTAAGAATAGATATTTTTTTATGAAAATACTATACTTATTGTGGTCTGTGTTATTTTTATTTCAGTTATTAAAACAACTTTCCTAAGATGGATGATTTTAGGTGTTGCTATGTTGCGCTAACGCCTCCGTTTTGGGCCACCGTATCATTTATATCAAATCAAAAGACGAAAGACACAAATACAGACTTGTTTCGCACCTCAACTGTCTAATTAAATTAATGGTTTGATAAAAATAACCCAAACACATTTATGAATAACTTATTCTCCTAGGCTTGTAGATAATTGAAATTTGGACTTGCATTCAGAGGCAGTGTGTTGCCGAATGCATGCGCTTAATTGCCCTTTGCCCCGGCGTGTGAAGGGTTCCGGCAATAAATAGCAAACAGGATCATTTGCGTCCATCACTCCTTCCATTCCTGTACTCCCGATAGTCTGCTGGGGGTACAACCGAACCTAAGTGGGCAGCCAAATTACATTTTAAACTAAGCGCCAACTGTCTCTCACGACGATGTATGCGAGAAGTTGGGCCATTATCACCCCGCACAGAATGCATTAATACAATTGCTCGCCGACAGATAGCGCCTCTGTCTCTGTACCCGAGTGTTCAAATTACAAGCGCGGGAAATAAATCCCTTTGATTTAAGCGGCTTTTCGTACTTATTTCCTAGCTTTTATCACCGCTGCAGCACTTTGAGATTTGCGACTAGTGTTTGCAGCGGGAATCAGCAATTTGGGAGTAATTTGGTCTGAGCTGTACTCGCGCGATCCGATAGATGGCATTTTGTCATCGGCGGTTGTTTGATGTACCTTTTGGCGGGAGATCGTTATGACCGTCCTTTGTTGGAAGGCATAAATAGAAAATGCATCCGTTTGATGTGAGGTGGGTGAATTATGCACTAAATGTCGATTACTTAGATTTTAAGATGTTAAATGCAATTTGGGTGTAAGATTTAGCCAGAGACGATGGGCGTAGCGCAAATTAAAGCTAAAAGGAGAAATTTCCGCTTCTGCATTCTTTTAAATATGCTAAATAATTATTAAAAGACATTTATCTTGCCTAACCATTATTTTAATTCATAGATGTAGGTACTGTTGTCATTATTGACGGCCCCCACACAAGCGAAACAAATTTACGTACCTAACGGTAGGTACTTCGAATTTTAAGAATCCATTGAAGACCTAAGCTGTTAACGTTGAAACTTCTGCTCTGCTACGCAAACATAAATTAATTTTTCTATAGACTTTCAAATTTAATTTCCAATTTATATTTGCCTAATACCCAATGATATATACATCATTTGTCTTTGTCGCACCTAACCTTTTAGGACTAATCTTTTTGACGTGTAAACCTTTAAAACTTGATTTTCACTTTAAAATATCAATTTCAAGATCCATAAGGAGAGAAAAATTAACTCGTAATAATTATTTAGGTTTTTTTTATGTAAATAATTAAAATTTATTAAGCATTATTTTACAAAAACTCAGTGTTCTGATATTGCAAGTACTTTTTTTTAATCTATCCATATTTATTATTTTTCAGGAAACACTGAAATGTCATTATACAGGTAGATATATTCATAACTTCTCATACCCCTCCAAAACACTTACTCTTAACCAAACGGCGAAAACTCGCCGGAAAATCCCGCGAAAAGATCGCAAAAAGTATTTTTTTCCGTGAGCATTTTGAAGTTAACCCCACTTATTAGAGGTATTTTTTTATGAAGGGACAGCATATTTTCCCATACATTTCTCGCGCGCTGCAGCTGTAAAACAGAGCGGGAAAGCAGTAGACGTGTTTCCAGAAACGGCGTGTAGATGGTGTCCCTTGTTTTTCTTCCCGTTGAAAGAAAGGGGCTGGTTATTGAAGTGTACATATTTCAAATGAAGAACGTCGACCGGCGCGCGAAAATAAAACGTTGCAAATCTCTAACAGTAAACACAGCAATTTGTGTCCTAATCCCCCAGTTCGTAAGGCATAAAATGGCGTGATTTTATACGCGTTTTAGATGGGTTTGATCTGTATTGGGGTTATGACTGTTTTGATAATATGTACATTCAAACATGGCCGCTGCTAGGTTTATTCGGCTGTATTTGTGGTTATTAAGGGCGAGTACCTACCCGTCGAGTAATTATAATCCATGTTTTGTTTTTTCTCCCGCTCGGCCTCTTATTTGAGGGAAGCCATTCCGTTTTTTTCTCTGTTTGGGATCGGAGGTCGCTCCGAGGGGGGTTTGACATTATGGCGGGGTGTGAAATGGCTGGGCTCTATTGTCCCGGTATTTACCTGTTGGTGGGTGACGCTAATGTGCGAGATGCGATAAGTAATTAGAATCATAAAAATGTGGGAGAGGAGTTTTTATAAAATAGGTACCTTTCTACGTATCTAAAGCAATACAGAGAAAATGTCAGAAAATAAAAATATCCTCGAAGTAAAATAATGCTTTTTGTTTTAAGTTTTGAAAGTGAGAATTACTAGAAATTTTTAAAACAAGAAATCAAATGTTTTTCTTGGCACATTTATTGTGATTAAAAATATGACTGTCGTCGGCCTAAAAAAAACATTCCAAGAAAAATTGAATTTAAGGTACAAATTGAATAAAAAAGATTAATTATTGTGCTAATAAGAATCGAAACCGCATCAAATTGAAATTGGTCGATTGCCAAACTATGGAGACTGAGACTCCTTTCAAGAAAAACCAAGCCGATTCGATCTCTTTAAAATAATCAGAGATCTGAACTTTGAGGAGAAGATCGTAAATATATAGCCTACCAAAAAACAACTGAACACGACTTGCAGAGGGATTTCTCACAGAGGTGAAGGAGTGATTACAACATTCACGGGTTTATTGAAATAAACGTGAACAAGTATAAGTATGTTCTCTCGAAAAACACGGACAACTGAGGAATCGCAATTACGCCAAGGTGCTCGAACTGACCGGCAGTGCTACCAGGGACAACAGGACGACCAGGATCATTCTCCATCATAAGCAGCATGCTATACGCGACGACGAGCAGCCTATAAGCTGTTCCACGGCATGGCCATCGCCAGGGAGGTGTTC
The DNA here is from genome assembly GCA_022651775.1 of Drusus annulatus. Lineage (NCBI taxonomy): Eukaryota > Metazoa > Arthropoda > Insecta > Trichoptera > Limnephilidae > Drusus > Drusus annulatus. The sequence continues at coordinate 343,117 of JAGWCC010000440.1, read as the reverse complement.
TGCCTGACATCCCGGCCGTTCTTCATCGTTCAAGAGGAACGAAAATATAAAGTACGTTTCCTTCAAACAAACTCCCTGTTCTCTCCTTCTCTTATATAATTAACTTGTAACTTAACCATAACATTAAGATATATATGTATATATGTGATTATTATGAGTATTATTGTCATTTAAATCCCCCCAAAATATGATCAAGATGACAACCCTCTTCCTAAGATAGAGATGTTAGGTTACTTTCTTAGAGTACATAGAGTAGTATCTATCCAAGGCAGTGAAGTCAGTTTTTGACTTGTTTTTGATGATTTTAACCTGACTCGGCGCACCTGGGCGTGGCTAAGACTAAAGCTACGGTATTTATACATCTATTCATATCACATATCGACTTAATGTTTTTGTTTATTCGTATTGCCACTTTTTCACAGTATTTTTATCAACAAAAATATAGCATATTACCTAAAAAACCGTTTAGTTGTGACAAGTTTAGTGGCATCATAAAAAATGTGGGCGGAGTCCCGCGGTGAACCAGGAGCTTAATATCATTGCGACAGAATATAGAAGCGGTCTATGAAATTTGTTGTCTCTTTCTCTCTCATGGTGTACGACGTAAAACCCCGGAGAAAGTGATTTATCGCAAGTTTGTGTATGTTGGGTAAAAATAATTAGCTCTCCCTCCATATATTGTTACTTCAAGGTTACATTAGACGCCCAAAATTACAATCGGTATTACATTTGGCATTACACAATCTCAGATTTAATACAAAAAATCTGAGTTATAAATCACAAAAAATAAAAACTGCATTTTCTCATCGATTTCCATGTTTTAATTTGTAATTTCCATTCGCTAAATACCTTACTTTGAACATTTCCCGGCTATGTCAGAGTGCTGAATTTGCTTCAGTGTTCAGAGGTGTCGGGGTATCTCCCTATCGTTAGGATATTTCCAAATCTTACCCAGTAGCCACGGAGCCACACTCTCGTTCTCCTTGGCGCTCTTCAGGATCGTCTCCGGCAGCGGCAGGGAGTGGCGCACCATGGCGCCGTACAGCCCGTACTCCGCCATGATGGTGGACCGGCCCCAGCACTTCTCCGTCTTGCGCCACTTGGCCCTCCTGTTTTGGAACCACACCTGGAACCGAAAATCATCGTTAATATCTTTATGGTGCCGGCTTTGACTGAATTCTTCACAGTCGAGAACAGAACTGATAAGAAAGCAATATTCATGGGCGAGAAATTTGATAATACTCTAATTATACTTTGGGCCACTGCTAGAAAATGGTTTGAGTGTGAAATCGTCATATCGTTGCCGGAAAGGCAAAATAGCTGAAGCGCCATTTTGGGAAGTTTACACCAGAGCACTAAGGATTTTTTTTTACAATTTATAAGTGTTCAGCACCTTCTTGGATTTAGAAAATAAAAGTTAACTCAGGCAACTCAATGCTTTCACTGAGTTATCTGAAGCAAGAAAAAGCTAAAAAAAAGTCCCAAACTTGTGTCGCTTGAGTTGAGCCTTCTCTCAAATAGTGAATGTATTATTAGATGGCTGAAGGGCCACAATAGCCTTCAGAATCAAACGAGAGTCGAGCTTTCGATTCAGAAACAATAACTGATCAAAACTGCATACATAACTCATTTTAGACCAAATTGTCGCTTAAGCCCTTTTGCCTTTCCAGCGATTATATGGTGTGTTAGTCATACAGGAAGAACGTCAGATGACAGAGCACCGACAATCATGAGTGGGTGACCCAGCGGAAGTAACTAATACTAGACGGAGATGAAAGTTTGTGGGAAGGCCAGAGGACTGGATAATAATGGCTAGTTACCAATGCCAGTAGGGAACATTTATAAAGAAGCCAAATTTCACTCTAAGATTTGGCTCCGTGATGAATTTGAGAAGTTGAACTGAATTGAATGGCCTCTTAAGTGGCACCACAGGAATGATAATGAAAACGTTGTTTAAAATAATATTATCATGTCAGGATCTCTTTCTGAGTCATAACCTTAAAATATATAGAGTGGTATCTATCCAAGGCAGTGTAGTCAGTTTTTGATGATTTTTACCGGACTCGGCGGACCTGAGCGTGGCTAAGACTAAGGCTAGGGTATTTGTACATCCATTCATATCACATATCGACATAATGTTTTTGTTTATTCGTATAACCAATTTTCCACAGTATTGTTATTAACAAAAATATGGCATATAATATAAAAAAACCGTTTAGTTGTATCAAGTTTAGTGGCATAATAAAAAATGTGGGCGGAGTCCCGCGGTAACCCAGGAGCCCAAGATCATCGTGACAGTACATAGAAGCGGTGTATTATATTTGTTGTCTCTTTCTCTCTCATGATGTACGACTTAAAAACCCGAAGAAAGTGATTTATCGCAATTTTGTAAAGGTTGGGTAAAAATAATTAGCTTTCTCTCCATACGTTGTTACTCCAAGGTCATAACCGACTTCTTGTATCCATTTTCACGTCATATATTCTCCCGATACTCACTATATGCATAAATTAAAATTTGAAAATTACCTAATCACCTGTTTCTTAATATTGCTAATTGAGGCGATTGATTGGTATTTGGCTCGTTACTGTTTTTCCATTTATAAAACGGTAAAATAGTTTTACAACACTCGGTGACACAATTTATTCTGCATTTAGTCTATCATCACTGATGTTAATTGAAATTATCTAATTTAAGAAATAATCTTTTCAAATCCCTACCCACCCAATAAAGTACCTATCTATAACGTATTTTAGCAGACATCATTCTATATTTAAAACCGATAGATTAAAGCAACAAATTATTTTTTTTGCAAGTCAAGTTATATCTCTTGATTATTGAAGAGTAACAATTTGACATACATAGCAATATATGTGTCATACATTTAATATTAAATTGACAGTCGACTTTAAGAAATAAATAAATTAAGGATATTGAAAGAAGGGTGAATGCAGGAAACTCCATTAATAGAGGACTGAACGCTGTTGGCACAAACAAGAAATCGTCCAAATAAGCGAAGCTAGCAGTCCACAATGGAGTGCTTATATTAACCCTGATGTATGGCAGTAAAGCATGGAACTGGCAGAGGAAGGATGAAAGTACACTGAATGCTGTGGAAATGAGATCCATGAGACGAATGTGCGGAAAAACCACGTATGACTGTATTCAAAATGTGGATATCCGGGAAGAATGAAAGACCGATGTGAGCGTAATGAATAGAATCAAGAAAGGGACGCTTAGATGGTTTGTGCATGTAGAGCGAATGAACGAAGGAAGGAGTGTGAAAAGAATATATGATGCGAAAGTGAATAGAAGAAGAAGTCGAGGACGCCCGAGAAAGACATGACACGATCAAGTAAATCAAATACTTAGATCGGGTCACGTGAAGAGTCAGAATAACAGAAGAGTGTGTATGAGACGATGTATGAATGTAAACGAAGGAAGGAGTGTGTGCGCCAAGACAGAGTTATATGGCGGTCCATCCTCTCTGCCTACCCCTGCGGTGAAACGGCGTCATGGTTAGTTAGTTAGTTTGTTAAATTAACATCAAAGTAATTATCGACACATCAAAAAGATCTTTTCGTAGTATGATTTAAAAAGTAAATTAGTTAGGTGGCGCCTAATTCACTTACAGAACTACTTTTCAAATCAGTCTAATTCTATTTTAAATCGTATTTTCCAACAAACGAAAGCAAGAGGGAGGGGGGGGGTCGTTCTCTGTCTGGTTGTTTATCCCAACTGCCCCCGGGCGAGCCAACCGCAGGCCGGGATTTATGGCGGAAGTTGGCATCTTAGATGTTGTTCCAGTTGACAAATTAAACTTGCAGTCTCTTTTGGCAACCGAAGCCACGACGGAAATCGGGAATTGGGGACAGTCGAGATCGAGTTACAAACTCGGCCGGATGAAGACAAATAATATTAATGTATTAATGGATAAATTAGTCAATAATGATAGGGATTGACAATAATACATTTTTTGATACCATACTTTTTGGGAATTTAAAAAAAAAATAGATTACTTCTTGAAGATTTTTTTAAACCGATATCAGAGGTTTTTATTTCATCTACACATATATAAAACGTTGCGTGAAGAAAAACAGGTTTTTCAGATCTAGTTTATTATCCTATCATAAGAGATTATGAGAGGGGCACTGCATAGTATCCTGAAACTGGAGCCATTTCCTCATTTTTAATATATATTTTTTAAATGCGAATACCGCAAAAGGATCCCTTCTGTAAGGTTATTCCTAACTATTAATATTTATTTTTTATTTTTCATTCTTTTCAAAAATTACAACATAAAGGTGGTAGTTCAGTGCCTGTCTCGCTAGGAATTCCTGTGTTGAGAGCAGGCGCAGTTTACAGTTAGCAGTCTACACAACATTTTAAAAATAGAAATAAAAATATAAAGTTACAATTTTACAATAACAATAAAATATTAAACCATCATAATAAATTTATTAGTTCACAACAAGTTTTATTTTAAAAAGAAATCATTAATGTTTGATCTGCCTAGGCTGGAGATCCAAATCTTGGTGTCTAATTTATATTTTACATAATTTGCGTTCTGTCTTATGGCCAGTGGAAGTACATTATTTAGTTTTGTTGCAAAGTATCTAAAGTTTCTTTGGCCAAAAGTTGTTTTAGCGAAAGGGATAAGTAAGAGATTATGCCCTTTCGATCTCGTATCGCGAGCGGTTTGGACATTTTCAAATTGACTTCTGTGTTTAAAGAGATATGCTAGTATGTTTTTGGCATAAAGTTGCCTAATATCTAAAACACAAATTTTCTCAAAGATTTCATCCGAGCTGGTGGTAATTGGTAGTTTTAGAATAATCTTTATAATTAATTACGATGGAGGCCAACCGGTTTCGCTTGGATCAAGCTTCGTCAGGGCACAAATAATAAGTTAGTTATCATCTATCACAATAAATGTTGTGGTTTTAAAACAAAGTATTCTTTTACTATTAATGTAATGTCTAACCACCATGTGATTGCTTCTTACGAAAAAAATATTCCTAACTGTTCCCTACTGTCCAAATGTCAATTGGGGTATGTTGTGTGGTTAAATGTGGAGAAGAGGGGAAGAAGTTATGGAAGAGGAAGGTTTGGAAGTACCCGTATATTCAGATCTGGTCATCAAACACGGCTAAAACTATTTTAAGCGGCGTTTCGATTATTAATGGTGGTCTTTCATCAGGGCAATATTTAGAGTATTTACCGATCTCGAACGTTTCGCAAATATTCTATATTTTGAGTGATGATAATTAAAATGTGAAATAGCACATATCAATTACACATATTATGTTGCACAGTGCATCATGGTGTGGTGTAACGGTATATCAATTTCTCAACATGTGCGAATTTTAATAATATGTTTTATGTATTGATAATTGAAAAGATCAACTATATTTACCTTGAATGCAATATCCTGTTGACAAACGCGTTGAAATTCAAATTTTATTGTAGTTTAACGGGATAATAATTTTTCGAAGAACACTAACAAAACAAAATATATACATATATTTGGGCTTGTAAGAATTTAATCGGCGAACTTTGGGTTTATCGTCGAGGATCTTAACCGCTCATCCACTTATGTCATTAGTTTATACGGGTGGTTTATGACCAGAGCGATATTGAGAGTGAATTGTTCATGGAGAATTTTACGAGTAAATTAAAATTGGATTTATTTCGGTAAGGTGCTTAAAAGGAGATATAATCTCGTAACAACGCAACTGTTTGTAGTTCCCACCATGAGCAATGAACCTTTGAGATTGAACAACATTTTATTTAGTTTTACTTGATGAGTTGGAGGGAAAAGTTGACCAACTGCTAAAATATAAATGAACACATTGAAAAACCATCCATTTAAGCAAAAAACAAAAAAAATACTATCATAGGGTAGGTACATAATATCAACCCGTTGTGTTTCATCGATTTCCTAGCCAACATTCTTACAGCCTGTGTTAGTGCTATTGACTTGCAATCTCAGCCACATTGAAGTAAATCTACTAATAGCATTGTATAATGGATCTTGGTCTGAGTGATTGGACGCCGGACCCCCGTGACGGGCGGCGTAACCACTAGGCCATCGAAGCCAGCAGATTACGCCCCGGACGGGAGACTTATCCTAACAGGACTAAAGGGGAAATTAACTGTTTAGCCTTTACATCATTGGTTTGTAAAAATCACGGAGATCTAATTATGATAACAAAGCAGTGTATCGGCTTTAGTGTATGATGTGTTTAAGGGCGAAGTTATCTTAACGGCCCTCCACACTAATGACTAAACTCTTGTATAAGTCGTAATAAATCAATGGTTAAATCCAAAATAAGTTCAAACGACAAAATTTAAAATGCAAGTCTTCATCCCTACAAAATTTTGAATTTCTACGATTTAAATTCTTATTTACATTCGGTAACACCTTGTAATGAATATTTAATATTTTCCGGCTATAGATATCACAATCAGAGTTGAGTCGAAAACATTAATCACCAAATGCATTGCTTGCATATAGTATGTTTCAAACATATTATTTGACTTCTGAAAAGAAAATTCTAGTGAAAACGTAAAAAAGATTATTTTTAATATAATAAAAAGAGCACTAGGAAACTTTTCGAATATTTGAATTTCATGATCGTATATACTTGGTGTCCCTTTCTCGCTAATAACAGTACGTAGGCGTAAACAATTCAAAAGGATATTTTTCAGTGACGTTTGACAAGGATATAACTGTCGTAAGTGTATAAATATGCCCCAATAGAAACAATTCTAAGGTTTTGTTGTTTGGGTCAACTCTAATTGCGCGGTATGTACCTCAGACAAACGAAAAATCTTTAACGGCGAGCTCTAGCGTTATAAAATCCGCAGTGATTTTTGTGCCTTAAATTTTAAGAACAACGCAACCGTTTGTAGTTCCCACCATGAGCAATGAACCTTTGAAATATTGATTGAACAGTATTTTAATTTATTTTACATTATGAGTCATATTTTTTGTTTTATATTTTTCATTTATATTAAAAAAAAGTTTGGAAAAAATCTGTTGAGAGATAAAATATGTTGTTATGATATAACAAATATTCGATAACCATATCGTCGCCTGAAAAGCAAAAGGGCTGAAGCGCCATTTCGGGAGGTTACACCAGAGCACTTTCACCAAGTCTTTAGCACCTAATTGGATTTTGAAAAAAAAAGTTAACACAGGTAACTCACTGAGTTACCTGAAGTGACAAAATGCTAAAAAAAAATGAAACTTGTGTCGTTTATGTCAAGCCTTCTCCCAAATGGTAAATTTGTTTTTAGATGGCTGAAGGACCACAAAAGTCTTTAGAATCAAACGAGAGTCAGAGCTTTCGATGTAGAAAAAAAAAACTGATCAAAACTGCATATTTAACTAATTTTTGGCCAAAATATCGCTTAACCCCTTTCGCCTTTCCAGCGACGATTGTGTAGAAATAAATTTGATAAATTTATTGTATTGAAATAAATTTGTAAATTATTCACAAAATATTTTTTTTTCATGATTTCTCAACTTTTCAACCCTGATTCGGCGTTTTACAGATATTAAATTAATATACGCCAGAATTATAGTCGAATCCTAGTTGCCTATAAAACTGTCAAACGCAGGTTTAACCAATCGTTTAAAAATACAAAAGAAGCCATCATATTTCCTACAATACTTCTTTCATAGCACACATAACACACTGACAGAAATATAACTTTAACACAACGTTTCATCAAATAATGTCTTAAAATAATAATAACCTATCAATGATGCAATAATGCAACACATTTAGGGCGCGTTTGTGAGTGCATCACACATCAAGCAAAGAAATTACTGTTGGTGACGAGGGTGGGGGCGGGCGCGGGGATGAGGGCCATAGCCCTAGGTGACGCAATGAGGGCGGATGAGAGAGGAATTCCCGCCCTTCGTGCTACTGACAGCTTCTAATGGGCAATAAAGGGAAGGTGGGCGGATTGATGAAATTATTTAATTTCGAAGAAGAAAAGCGGTTATACGCACAAAAACGGAATTGTTTTTTGAAAAAAATATTACTTCTTTGATTTTTTTGACAAATAAGCATATAGAGTACTGGGACAAGTAAATTCCCTGTTCTTTCAAAATGGCGAAATTTTACAGGTTGTTGATTAAAAATTTATATACCGTGCAGCGGATGTTCGAAGAAGGAGTGTAAGGAGAATATATGACGCGAAAGTGAATAGTAGGAGGAGTCGGGGATACCCGAGGAAGACATGGCACCATCAAATTAATCAAATACTTGAGTCGGATCATGCCAAGAGTTATAATAATATAAGAGTATTTTATTATTATTATTTTTATTTATTTTTAAAGAAAGACAAACATTCCCGGGTCACAAATAACCTGACAATATTTATGAATACGCACTACTATCATAATAAGCAGAAAATGTTGCTTGTGTAATGATGGCGGACTAGCTAGCAGATGAATTGAAATCACGACGCCCGGGTGGGAATCCGAGGCATTTGTCCACTCAACTACTAACCGGTCGGTTTTATAACGACATTTGTATTTTTTTATTGAAAACATTGTTATTTCGTAGTGTAAGGAATCTGTGTATTTTTATTTGAAAACAATGTCATCGGGTAGTATAACGACATCTATGTTTTGAAATTGAAAACATTTTCATCGGGTAGTATAACGACATCTGTGTTTTTTAATTGAAAACATTATCATCGGATAGTATAACGCCATCTGCGTTATTTGATTGAAAAGATTTCCATCGGGTAGTATTACGACATCTGTGTTTTTTAATTGAAAACAATGCCATTGGGTACTATAACGACATCTATGTTTTTTAATTGAAAACATTGTCATCGGGTATTATAATGACATCTGTGTTTTTCAATTCAAAACATTTTCATCGGGTAGTATAACGACATCTGTGTTTTAAATTGAAAACGTTGTCATCGGTTTGTATAACGACATCTGTGTTTTTTTATTGATAACTTTGTTATCGGATAGTAAAACGACATCTGTTTTTTTTTAATTGAAAACATTGTTATTGAGTAGTATAAAGACATCTGTGTTTTTTAATTGAAAACATTTCCATCGGGTACTATAACGACATCTATGTTTTTTTAATGAAAACATTTTTATCGAGTAGCATAACGACATCTGTGTTTTTTAATTGAATACATTTTCATCGGGTAGTTTAACGATATCTGTGTTTTTTAATTGAAAAAACTTTCATCGGGTACTATAACAGCATCTATGTTTTTTTACTGCTAATAAGCTCAGACATCACTGGTTGACGTCTTTCACGTACGTCTTGTTACGTCCTGTTTACGTGGAAAAGGCTAGATGTCTAAGCTTATAAGGTTATATTTGGTTTGCTTAGTAAGAAACCACCGGAAAAGTAATTTGAAAAGCTAATATTATTACAACACACGATTTCATTTGCTGATATCAAGTATGTTTCAAACGTGCAATTCGACTTCACAAATGAAAAATCCCGTAAAATGTATATATTTAAAACATTTTCAATAATTTAAAAAAAATCGAAGGCAAACAATACAATAAAACTTCATTTTCCAACGTTTGTACTTGTTGTCTCTTACTAAATAGTATATATGGGACGGTGCATTAATGCGCATTAAGTAAAGAGTGTTTGTCGATGAAGAGTTGTGTGGCGGTTTATCCTCTCTGCCTACCCCTATGTTGGTCAGTTAGACAGTTATTTTAATGTTTTCGTTTCGGGAAAATATTACATAGTAAATTGTGAGAATGGCTGACTGATTCTATCGGAGGATTTGTTACGGCTTTTTAAATTTTGTTAAAATGCATTCATCAGATTTATTCATGGAAGCGATTTCATGGGTATCATTACGACATCGCTAAAGACTGAAAAGGCAAAAGGGCTGATGCTACACCTTTGTCAAAAATGAGTTAAATGTGCAGTTTTGTTCAGTTTTTTTTCCGCATCGAATGCTCTGACTCTCGTTTGATTCTGAAGACTTTTGTGGCCCTTCAGCTATCCAAAATATATTTACCATTTGGGAGAAGGCTTAACTCAAGCGACACAAGTTTGGGCCTTTTTTCGTTTTTTATCGCTTCAGGTAAATCAGCGAAAGCATTGAGTGACCTAAGTCAACTTTTTTTTCAAAATCCAACCAGGTGCAGAAGACTTTTATTGTAGAAAAAAAAAAACTTTAAAGTGATCTGGTGTAAACTGACTTCCAAAAATGACGCTTCATCCCTTTTGCCTTCCCGGTGACGAAATGTTTCTTTAAAACGGGTACTTTCCAAACGGGGCCTACAAACAACAAAATAACTTACGAAATAGGGGCTCCAAGGGTTAATTGATTGGCTTTATTTTGACATATTTGTAATTTGCATGTTATATTTACTACACTCATTTTACGAGGTTACTCTAAACCTGTTAAAATAATATACCATAAACAATATTACCCTATATTTTAAAAAAAAATCAATCTACTGTTCCGACTTCAGTAAGAGAAAAGTGGTAGCCCGGTCCACAGAGCCCTCCCTTGTCTGGCCATCAGATATACGCTGGATTCAATTATCGCCACAATAGGTGGGGGCGGTGGTTCGATACGATAATTGCATGCCACCCGCCTGGGGGAGGGGTGGGGTTGTTAGGTTGGGGAGGGGGGAGAAGGGTTACGAGGAACACTGCCTTAATACAAGGTAATGTGTGTCGGGCACTTTAATTTTAATGATAAAAACAGCTATTCTTTCGAAAATGGAAACTTTGCAATGGAATACTATCGTGAAAAATTGTGTAATTTTTTGTACGTCAAATTTATTTATGGCAATAGGCTAACCGGTTTCAGCCATGAAGGGTAAACAAGATACATGTAAGGATACAATGTCTTAATTTACAAACAAGGTAGATACTCTTTAACTGCAGTAGTAATTATATATGTAATAACCAACAAAAACATTTACTAAATTTAAAACAGAAGAATTTGTTCCAACGCATATGACGTGTTGTGTAGCTGAACGGTAGACGAAAGTATTTTTTAGCCCGGGTCCAAATTTCAAGGGTTCGAAATCTGGCAAAGTATTGAAATGATCTTGTATGAAGATTGTTGATAAAAATAATAATATTTTTTTTATTGAATTTCTTATACATGACAAATTGTTATTAATTTAATAATAATATTAATACGTATAGGAAATTAGATTTTATATTTGTAAAATAAATATAAACTAAGGTACAGTATAGATATGCAAGACGAGACAATAAGAATAATTTACGAAAAAAAAAAAAATATATGCAAGTGATTTTAGATATGTTTAGTCACTAGATCTGTATAGCCAGGTACTTCCTAACCTTCTTATTCCCTATTTTTTATCTGCCTTAGATCGTTTCCTATTTGATAATTCCATAGTTCCATTGTCTACGAAAAAAGGATTCTTGTGAAATTGAAACGTAATATAACTACGATAGCGTGTTAATTAAATCATAACTCCAAACATACTAAATTAAATTGATTTCTCTTTGTAGATAATATGTGAAAATTACACACCTAATAATAATAATAATCTTTGGACGATTTGTAAAGAGCCGTTTTTGTGAAAAATCACCTCAAGGGCGCTGTACAGATCTTATTAAAGCATCCATTTATCCGGGCAAAAAATTGGCAATTTTATCGTCATGTTATCAAATCGATAATATTTGGTGCCGATCCAGCGTGATCTATTTATAACAAGTGCGAGGATAAAGGGCGTATTAGACATGAACATAATGCCAGTATTACTGTTACTGTATTATGGGGTAGGGGTCTACCCCTAAATCCCAAGGGACGGGCCTTAAGTCTGGGACGAAACGAGAATAATCATAATGGAACGTTCACACTTAACAACTTTTTTTTGCATTTCCACAACTACACTTGCCATACGTAAGAAATCGGGTATTTTGAGTTAAACACTATTTATGTTTGATAAATTTAGTGAAAAAACACCTATCGAATCTATTAAAACATGATTACTACAGTAAACATACTTATAAGTCTGTATAAGTGTCCGATGAACAATTATAGTGCTATGTAGGTATATAATCTATAATATATCTGATGGTCTCCGTAGTCGAGTGGTAAGACACTCGGCTAAAAATCTAGAAGTCGCGGGTTCAAGCCCGGCGTGCGCAAATAAATTTATATAAAAATAATGTGCACTATGTTTGTGGCACGTTCCAGAGTGGTAGATACTCTAAGTATCGCCCCGGTGAAAGATACAAGAGGTATAGCTGTAGATCGATCTGTAGTCAGTTTTTACTAGCTTTTACCTTGAAGTAACTGACTCGGTTGAAAAAGGGCGTGGCTAAGACTGGGGCTACGGTATTTGTATATCCATTCACAGCACATGTCGACATAATGTTTTTGTTTTTTCGTATGGCCACTTTTTCACAGTATTTTTATCAATAAAAATATAGCATATAAGCAAATAAACCGTTTAGTTGTGTCAAGTTTAGTGCCATAATAAAAAATGTGGGCGGAGACCCGCGGTTGCCCAGTAGCTTAAGATCATTGCCTCACTACGTAAAAGCGGGGAATTAAATTTGTTGTCTCTTTCTCTCTTATGGTGTACGATGTAAAAACCCGGAGAAAGTGTTTTTTCGCAAGTTTGTGTAGGTTGGGTAAAAATAATTAGCTATCCCTCCATATATTGTTACTTCAAGGGTACTTCTTAACCTTCCTCTTCCCTATCTCCTTCCCCATGCCTTCAGCCTCACAGCATACCCCGATTAGGGGTGCCAAAGTCTCACTGGCTCCAGATGGTCGGGAGCAGTTGAGACTCTTGTGCGGTATTAACTATAAAAAATAAATATGCATATAAAATAGAGAGTCACCCCTTACAGATTGACTTGAAATCGTGTTCCATTTAGTTCGAGGGAGGTATGTGGTGCGGAGAGGGGACTCTCGCGTTCGACGGTCGAACGATGCTTACGAACCTTGACGAAATTAGCCGAACGATAGTAGTAGAGAGGCCATGTGATAGTTGTTATGTTTTTCGAACGTCAAATTTTAGACAAAAAAAATCTTGCTTAATAAGCAGATATTTTAATGAAATAAAATAATATTTCCTGGGGAAATTTACTTAAAGTCGGCATTTACATACTTTATGTGAATGTTTCTGCCTCGGTTTTAGCTGTTAATAAAGGTTTTAGGGTGGAGTCGTTTAGCTAGCAATACGTCATGAGTCGACAGCCGTTTTTAGGCCACTGTTTGGCCCGACAAAGCTGTGGCTACAGCCAGCTCTAGTTGAGCGGACCCACTTAGAGCATCTTGTGTCATTAGATACATATATCCATAGTGCACAGTTATTTAGATCTCTTTATTATATTCCATTATTATTCATGCCTATAATCTGACTTTGACTTATTTTAACTTACGGCAGTGTAGTTGCAGGTACTTGAAATATTTCAACCTAACACAAGGCTAAGCTAAGTTAACAAATTATAACCCAACATAACTAACTGTTCAATCCCATCTCCCTACCTCTGTGGTGAATGGAACGCCATGCGACTCTATCTTGGCAAGCACTTTTGGCTTAATTCACGTTTGCATGAAGTTAAAATAATGTTTTAACCCTTGATATTACCTGAATCTAGTAGGTAGACGATTAAATTGATTGTTGTGAGACTTTCTGGGGCATTCACGATTTCTTCTTCCAAACTTACGAGTCACACTTATATGCTCATTCCTTTGTTTGCCTCTGAAAAATCACGTGATATGGCTTGAATTGCTTTTTTGTTTTCGTTTTTGCTTTAATCCGCCCATTTCAAATATAGAATAATGTCTGCTAAAATAAATTAAAGGTAGGCTCATTATTAAGTAGGTAGGGTAAGTATTAAGAACGAAACTGCATTTTTAACTCAAAACTATCGAAATGGCAAAAAAATACCTAATTTTTGTGTTTGGGACAAAGAAAATATACATTCAAGTACTCTGCCAAGTCGTTTTCCTCAGATATCAAATAATGAATATTGTTTAGTAATAAGTTCTAATGTTTTTGTCGTATTCAGTTATTTCGTATTTTCGTAACATACATAAAAGCTTGGTTACGACCAGCGCAGATCCCGTACACGTAGGGGTAGGTACAGGGCGGGGGGAGAGGGGGGGGGGTAGTGTGAGGACAGAGAAACGCGGGGCATGCAATTTAATTAACAAATTAAATTAGGAATTAACTGTTTGAATGGAGCACTGGAAGCAACTGCGGGGTTCCCCCTCTCCTGCCCGCCCGCCCTGCCCGTGTAGCGCCACTGTGCAGCGACGAACGGGTGAAGGTAGCTACCGGGTGCTACCCCCTCGCACACCACCCCCTGCAGCAACCCGAGGTTCACCCCGTGGAACCACCCGAAACCACTCATTCAGAGACGAGCAACCTTTTTTTAAGTGTGACGCTCAGAAAAAAATCGCGGACTTAAAAGTTCGCAGGCAAATGCAGCGCAGGTTGATTTATTTATTTATAAACTAACGGTTTAATTAAAAAAAATATACAACACGAAATGGAAAAAAACAACAGAGAAAGAGCACAATATAATATTATAATGAGGCAATGACAAATAGGACACAATATACATTAGAAAGAACATTAAAGTCAACGCCAAGGTCAAGTCAAGGTTTTTGTAGAGTCACAAAGAATGACAAAATTCATTTAGACTGGTACCAAATATTTCAAGACCATGGCTAAATTTAATAAATTTTGAATTTCTGGACAGTAGAGAATGATACCCATAGTTAGTAGAGTAATGATTGAGAAACAGCAATTCATTGTTTCCGAGTCTACGGTAATATTATATGACGACCTTCGTGACCGAGCAGAAATTTAATTAAATTTATGTGTTATTTTATACAAATAAAAAAGTGAGGTAGATAACTCTCAGAGTCGCTCTCGTGAAATACCATCGTTCAGAATCGAAATGTTGCTAGAAATGGACGTGTTTATTGATCAGAACTGAATAGCTAGGTACTTGCGAAACTTCCTCTACCCCATCTCCTTCCTATTTCCACTCCCTACAACCTCGCAACATACCTCATTTGTAATATCGTACTCCCAATGGATAGGGTAGTTGGGACCCTTGGGCGGTTTTCAAGCCTAAAAAAACACAAAAACTATTTCGTCAACTTCGCATTACGCGGGTAAAAATGCGCCGCAGGTTGGTTTTTCCGCGTGAATTGTAATTTAAATTCTACTTTGACAATTGGTGGTTCGCGCGCCACAGTTTGAGATGCCCTGGCCCAGTTTACCCCCCACCAACCCTTTTGTCTGTTACGGCTAATGAAGTTTACTGGTAAACTACGGAAAATGGGAATTCACGAGTTAATTTGTTTTGTGTGTGAAAATTACTAAATTGAGAATTACACGTAATGAGAATAGACATGCTTTGCTTATCATTAGTTATCGATCAATTATCATTTATGTTTAATACACAATTAATACAGAATCCTTAATAAATAATGGTTGTAATAATTACGTTTTATAAAAATGATAATTTTTTGAAAAAAAACATATCTATTCCTGCGTTTAAAAAAAAGAATGTTCACGACAACCCAGGAAAAAAAACGAATCATGTTAATTATTGATTGTACTCCCGGTTTTGCCCGAGATTCAACCATATTTTCAGTTTTTTTTTCTTATTCAGATAATAATATTTAGATATATCGCTAGCGATTGTCTCATTTTTAGAGGTTAATGGATATTTCAAAGCTCCTTAGCTCTCGAGGTAAGTAACGTTACGTCCAGTGAAAGAAAGCTATGAGAATTTTTATACTCCAGAGCTCACCGCTTGAGAATTTTAGTTACTTCGGAATTCGTCCTACCACATAATCAAAATACCTTAATTTTATTGGAATAACTTCTTTTTTCTGTGATTACCTTTCAATAATATTAACTGTTTGGAGCCAGTGGGACTATGGCATCACGAATTGAGGTATGTTATGAGGTTGAATGGAGTGGGGAAAGCGATACTGATATGATCTAGCACTATGGAATGTGCCGTAAATATATTTTATTTTATTTTTTATACTACAGTCTCAAGTTCACAGAATAAAATATGTAAACCGTACTATAGACGTACAAGTATAGTGCATACTTGTTTATGTTTAAATTGTTTAAATTTGTTATATTAAGGGTTAACACTTATAAAACCGTATTATAGACGTACAAGTATAGTGTATACTTGTTTACGAGTAAATTGTTTAAATTTGTTATATTAAGGGTTAACACTTATAAAACCGTATTATAGACGTACAAGTATAGTGCATACTTGTTTATGTGTAAATTGTTTAAATTTGTTATATTAAGGGTTAACACTTATAAAACCGTATTATAGACGTACAAGTATAGTGTTTACTTGTTTATGTGTAAATTGTTTAAATTTGTTATATTAAAGGTTATCACTTATAAAACCAGACTTTCAAGAAATCTAATATGTGCAAGCAATACTACACATGATTTATCTGTTAATTCTATTCTGGTAATTAGTAAAATGTCTGCGGTTCCTAATTAATAATATTCTTGAACAGGAATCTTTTAAATTTTATTTTAATACATATTGAACTTTTCAGTAAAACGTTTGAAAATACCCTCCCTGGTTTTCAAACTGCACCCATTACCGATATTTTGATGTGTATTTAATATAATTTAAAATATTACAGTTTAAGAATGTTATTTACTGGAAACCAAATAGTTTTTGTCAAAAAATCACCTCAAGGGCGCTCAAAACCTTATATTTAACAACCTGTATATAATTTACAGTTAATCATTTGTTGTATTTCTTGAATTATAATCCTGCAAAGTGACGCTTAGCGCTATTTTTGAGTGCTGAGGCTTAATTTATAAAAATAATTCGAAAAAGTTATCAAAAAGAGAATTTTGAAACTAGAAATAATACTTTTTCAAGATAATGCATCTACGTATCTCTACTGTTTGACTAGTTATGAACCAGACTCTAGTCAGGAGAACCAAAATTTGAACGTGTAAACATGTTACATATTGAATAGTTACATTTTAACCAACACCATTCCAAAAATATCTATGGTAGATACATATTTAGACGAGTTAAAATGAAATTTATAGAGGTTACATTTTTCCACTTTATTTAAAAAAAAATCATAGTGAATACCGAACACGAGTCCCAAATATTCCAAACCGTCTAGAGCCAGTAGGACTATGGCATCCCCAAGTGGGGAGGGAAAGCAGGCTAAGGAGGGAAGGCTATTCAGATCTGGTCACCAAACACGGCTAGAGTCAATTCAAGCAACGTTTCGATTCTGAATGGTGGTCTTTCACCAGGGCGATACTTTGAGTATCTACCACTCTGGAACGTGCCAAAAATAAACTTCACATTACTTTATATGAATTAAATGTGTTGCGACTCATATAAATTAAATAAAAGTTATTGGCGCACGCCGGGTTTGAACCCGCGACCTTTGGATCAAAATAATGTCTTACGGAGATACGGTATCTCTGCTTTGACGGTTGTTACAACAACTTTGTTGTACTGTATAGTTGTGTTGTAGTAATAACAACATAAAAAAAAACACTTTAAGTCCAATTTTATAATGCTATTCATTACACCGGCCCAATTCCCTGAAGGTTTCCTTTAATTCCCCTCGGGATCTCCCCTCCAGAGCGGGCATGATTACTCTATTTTGCCAGTTGATAATCCTCGATGCAATAACTTCAAGTGGATGCTGTGCCCTGGACCAACGGAGCGAGGAACCGATTTAATTCACTAAGCACATGTGCGTCCCCAGAAACTAACCCCACTTTCAAGGGGTCATGTGCTTTTATAATCACACGCTCATTTGACTAAATAATAATATAATTAATAAATTAATCGTTATTTTAAGCATTCAAAATATTATCTTTGTGGACAACACTTTAGAAAAAAACAATGTTTTATTAGGGCGGTGAACATTGACACTTATAACTTTGTAGTGAGTGGCGTCGCCACAACAGATATTGAAAATATCAGTACAATCTTTTTTGTAACCGTCAATTTTTTTCTGAGTAATAAATAGTCAACTTTTTATGGTGCCATTTAATCATTCAATAACTTTTATTATTACGTTATTAATATCAATAGGTGGCCATTTAAATACAATGTGAAAAAACAGTTTCTGACCTCAGACTACATGGCAGGTTATTCTAAAAATGTGGATCCAGCGTGTTGAATGCTCTGTCCTCAAACTTCGCAATATTCATACGAGGGGGTTCAACTAGTCTATTCAACGCATCAGACTCTAACCTGAGCGTAAGTTACCTCTGAGCAAGATAATCCCTCGCACAAAGATCAGTCGAGGATGATGGTGCAAGCCCGTTCAGTGCTATATAGACCGTAAGCCAAGCGACATTGGCAACACAACTTCATCTAGCGGCTGATCGTTCGAATATTGGATATTAAGACTTGTCGTAGGTTCTCAAAGTCCATGGAGGTCAACACCATGAGGCAATTGTCACTTTTCTTGAGATTTTCCACCCGTATCGCTTTTAATCATGAAAAAACATTTATTCTCAAAATATTTTTTCATGGTTTCATTCATTATTTTTTAAACTTTTTACTTACCAAAGGCAATTATGTCAGGTGAAAGAGAGATAAGGACCAGCGTAGGTAGAGTTAGATAAGGGAGAGGGAAGAATACAAATATTAAGAACGGGGTGATTTGTAAAGTTGTATTAATTATTTATTGAGACAATGACAATGGAATTTTTATGGAAGATAGATTTTTCTAGTAACGACCCGTTGTCGTGTAAAAAAGATCAACCATGCAATAATGATATGTTTATTTTGTAGATTACTTAAGTAAATTATTTGACTCTTTTACAATGCAAGTACTTACACTCCCAACTTTAACCAACAGACACTACACACTACATAAATTACCTGCCACGTCGACCAAAAGACAATAAATTTATCCACCTCCTAAAATTTTTAACCTTCAAGTCACTTCATACATTCATCATATTACCTATATGTTCTCCGCATTACCTACTTAAACACCTGATCGTACCTTGTAGAGAATATGAAAATAATGTCATTAAAACTCTAAGTTACGTCATACTTTAATCGAACCCACCCCAACGGTATGTCTACAAGTAGGTACCTACTTATTTCCAAACAATTTTTATCACACATTATCTTCCCCTCGTTGTAATGAATTGCCGATGATCGCCAGGGAATAAATAAAATACACCCGTCCACTCATCTCGCCTCTTTGCAGGAATGTCCGACAGAGGGTGTATTGGGAGGGGGTAGTTTTGAGGAAGGGGGGAGAGGGTGGTACTTTGCGCAAGGTTTCGTTGCAGTATTTGGTGTAACCAATCCATAGATTTTTCGAGTCATGGACAGTGATGGGGGGTGAGTCAATAATTGTATCATGATTATTGGAATGGTACCTGAAATTGAAATCTAAATACCTTGAGAATTAGCTGGTGATTTTGTGAACATTAGATATGAAACATTTTCTGGTTTCTGGAGTTGCAAAAGCTCTGTTTTAGTAACTCCCTACAAGTAGGCGTTACGCGGAAATCCTGTTTTTCCACTAGTTTTTTAATGGAAAGTACTTCGTCATGTATCCCTTTGATACTAGTTCATAGTTGGGAAACACACCAAACACGTGCTCAAAACATTTACGCGGTGTTATTTTCTGCATTGGGTTGGGTCCTTTTTACGACTCGTTCCTACGATCGACAGCTTGGCTTAGAAACGATTTGCAGGTCTTTTTTATTTTCTCTCTCACATAGCATATCTAAAATACACATTCACTCTTCCTCTCATTGAAAAAACCCTCGACATAGCATTTACAAAAACATATATACTCGTATATAAGCTTTCTGTTAGAAGGGACAAAAATATGTTTTTTAGAGAAAAATCCTTCGACTAACACTGCATTTTAGAATTGAATTAAAATACTATTTGAAAACCAAAACGAAGTCTTGTACAAAGTCTCCTAAAAATAATATATTAACCGTTTGATACTTTACTGCTTTTAAAGGGTATTTTAAAAATAGAATTATGATATTAAGGGCTCAAGGGTTTCTGTAATACAAATATTTTTAAAAATATGTACTGAGTAGTAAAGTTAATGTTTTAGTACCGCCTCTGTACCGCTCATTCACGTCACTACCCAAAGAAACGCAAATAAAATAAAATGTTCCTTTACAATCCTCATATCATCTGTTCCGGGGCCGGAGGTTCAATCAGGCGGCGCTACCACCCCCCTCCCCGTGGGTGAGTATCGCTGGTGGGGTGTAAGTGGGAAATGCGGCCTGAATAATACCGGCCGGACCGGGGTGGGTTGACCCTAACACACCCTTAAACATAAAATGAGAGGGATGATTTTTTATTTAAGTATTCTGCACTGTTAAAGAAACGAGTAGAATGGTTGCGTTTTTGGGTTACATACTGAGAGATTTATATAAACGACGTTTGAGACAACCTTCATGGTAGAATGGTTTGCTTCTTGGCTCTTTTCTTGGAGGTTTCAAATTCAAATCCAGAGTTGGATAACTATTATTAACGCATGTAAAAAATAAGATATAGCTCAAATACTCGAATCAGGTTACTGGTACGAGTGCAATCCGGTAGAGCTATTTCGGGTTACACTTCTCTAATATGAGAGGACACCAGAAGAACAACTAGATTTAAAGGTTGTTGAGTGATCACCATTCGGAATCATAGCGTTGCTGCTGATGTTCAATGACCAGATCTGGAAAGCCATGTACTTTCCGACCTTACTTCTCATTCCCCTATTCTACTTTTTCCAGCCTCTCAACATCCCCAAAACGAGGATGACGTAGTACTACTGGCTCCAGGCTTTTGGGAGTATGTCTTGTTTAGTTGATAATACCTACCAGCCTGTTTAAAGCTATATTACACTAAAGAAATTAGGTGTTTGTACCATGCCAAGGATATCCTTGTTTAGTGACAGACAGGATGGTGACAGAAAAACTTAACGATGGCAATTCAAAAATTATCATAATTAATCAAAATATGTAAGAAAACAGTTACTATATCTCTTAAGAGAATTAAAATTACATAATTAAATCCACCATTTTAGCCTTCATAGATAACACCGTCAACACATCTTCGTAAAAACTGGTACAGTGACTATTTTGAATAAATTATTCACTAGGAACTTTACTGTCGTTGGGGAAACCCAAAAAGTAACAAAATTTTCGCACCATCACGGGAGAATAGCGCCCCGTTGTATTACAGATTGCCGATTTTCTACCCCCTTGAGCCTTGGGCTGGGTACCCAATGGAGTTAAAAATTACTCCGGAAAACTCTGAAGGTATCGAAGGAAAGCGTAGGTATAATAAAGGAACCTCCACGGATGATTTATTAACTGACCCTTTGACAATCCAACGCGCTCAGTTTTATCGATATCTTATATTTCTGACAAAATAAAAGCGAACAAGAAAGGTAACAAAACAGAGAAGTGAATGGTAAATTGCAGATGATTTAACTAGTAGGCTAGAGAATAAAATAAATACCTGATAGTTTCGAGTACAAACAGAACATGACATTTAACATTTCGATATCATTTTTTAATTAAAATAACCCTTTAAAGCTAATTTCTTATGATTTATAAAGGCTTTTTAAAATTCATAAATTCATAATGAATTGGAATTTCACCAAATATTATCAGTTACTAAATGAGAAATATTTTTAAATTTCCCCCGGTACCTCAGAAAACTGACGAAATTAAAATGTTCATCAAAGGATTTTGTATTTATGGTTTTAAAGTTTATTTTGTAGAACTTCATTTTTAATTTTAGGTTTTTACTTTTATTTAAACAATAATTATTATTATTTTAATTTTTAAAAACAGTTTTAGTTAAAAGCTCTGCTATGTAATTATTTTACGCGTGACAGCTGTTTCGCCTTCTGAGGGCATTATCAAACTGTCTTGATAATGACCTCAGAAGGCGAAACAGCTGTCACGCGTAAAAATAATTACATAGCAGAGCTTTTAACTAAAACTGTCTTTTAAAAATTAAAATAATAATAATTATTGTTTAAATAAAAGTAAAAAACCTAGAAAAAAAAAAAAAAAAAAAAGGATTTTGTTTTTTTTTATTTTGTAATACTATGCAATGGTAAATTGTACCCGCTAAGCTAATAAACTAACTAACTAACCAGCACGCCGTTTCTCCGCAAGGGTAGGCAAAGAGAATTGACCGTCATAATTTATTGTCATTGGCACACACACTTTGCTTCATTCACATTCATACCTTGTCTCATACATACTTTTCTATTATTCTGACTCTTCACATGGCCCGACCTAAATATTTGGTTCACTTGATCGAGCCACGTCTTCCTCGGGCGTACCCAACTTCTTCTTCCACTTAGCTAAACTCTAACTAACCAACTAACTAACCATCACGCCGTTTTACCGCAGGGGTAAGCAGAGAGGACGGACCGCCATATAACTCTGTCTTGGCACACACTCCTTGCTTCATTTACATTCATACATCGTCTCATACATACTCTTTGACCCGATTCAAGTATTTGATTTGCGTCCTCGACTTCTTCTTCCGTTCACTTTCGCATCATACATTCTTTTCACACACCTTTCTTCGTTCATTCGCTCTACATGCCCAAACCATCTAAGCGTCCCTTTTTTGATCCTATTCATTACGCTCACATCAGCCTTGCATTCTTTCCGGATATCCACATTTTTAATACGATCATACATGGTTTTGCCGCACATACGTCTCAAAGATCTCATTTCCACAGCATTCAGTCTACTTTCGTCCTTCCTCTGCCAGTTTCATGCCTCATTGCCATACATCAGGGTTGGTATAAGCACTCCATTGTTTTGACTGCTAGCTTCGCTCTTTGTACAACAAACAATTGTTTATAATATGATACAATGATAAATTTAAATAGCAGCACAATAATATAACAAATTATATTATGCATTATGGAGTTAAGAAAAAATATATGAAAACAGTAGAAAAGTTTTGTTATACTCCACTGCAATAATAATATTTATAAAAATACCAGTCAAAGAGAGCAACTATCGTATTTTTTCAAAAGAAAATGTAAGAAAATGACAATAAATAACAAAGGTAGGTAATTATTTAGTGAATATTAATTATAAATTGACATATGAAAATCGATGGAAAAACGTATTTTTGCTAAGGTAGCAAATATGAATTTTCGTTTTGTTTGCGATTTATAACTTAGATCTACGATTGACACCCTGATTTCTAATGATTTTCAAGAATTTGATCGCTAGTGAGGAAGGTAGTTAAAACTAGGATACAATTTCCGATTCTCTACAAATATTTTGTATATATCAAATACTATAAGCATCTATGTAACAAATATCAAGTTGTAGCCTCATATTTTCTCATGAACAAAGCATGTATCAAGAAGTAAGCTGACACCGGATTTCTCAGTGGCAAGACATCTTTGTAAAATATCATGAATCATCTAATATATTTGATTTCCATCTCGCAGACAAAGTCATCTATCTGTCAAGAATGTCTGCTGGCTCCACGCGTACCAAGATCCCGCCCCCCACGTGCAGGCCGAATTGCGCACGTGTCACCGGATAGTTTGCAAATTATTCAATTACACGTGTAGTGTTTGTCGCTGCGGAGTGCAAGCCCGTTTTATTGACCGACATAATTTGTTTGCCGTTCTCCCTTACCCATGTAACATTGCTTTGCTACTTGCTAAAGGCACACTGCCGATAGCTACGCTGAAAGCTCTCCCTCTTTCTCGTAAATGGCACATGTAATAAAAAGAGAGGTTACAGCGGAACCTCTACGGTAGGACTGTACTTGCTACGTGCTACAAGGTAGAATGGGGTGAGAAGTGTGATGTTTGGGAGATGGTTATATTATGAAGCCAAGTGAAACAATGTTCACAGGCCAATACATTTACAAAAGAAATGTTTGTTACTAGTAAAAAATTGCGGGATGTTTCTTGACTTGTCAAGAAAAAATATTAGTTGCTTAAATCCAGCCATTTCCAATACAGAATAATGTCTGCTAAAATATACTACAGGTAGGTACTTTATTAAGTAGGTAGGGATATAAAAATTCATTTTTAAATTTACTAATTTCAATTAACATCAGTTCCAAATTTGAAAAGCTCACACTCACACGGACGTAATGACGTACAAAAGTAATTATTTATAGTGAAGTTGCTTTGCTTCTGAACCGGTGATGTCAGGTTTGAATTTTTAGCTGAAGTCATGAATTATACATGGTGTAACTTTAATAAGTTAGGTTTTATGTCATTTTTCGCTTGTTGTTATGAATTTTAAGTTAACTATGACAACTCTACCTCATAAATAAATTAACAGGTGAATTTTTTTTAAGGGATGATTTTAGAAACGTTGGCTAAAGGAGGAAGAAAGGACTCACGGCATAAAATCCCAAAAATTGATAAACGATATTTCTTTTGGTCAGAAAAATTTCAAATCACATCTTCCATTAAAGCTGTTTTAAGTTGCCATATAATAATATAAATAGAGATTAATGTTAAATATTTAAATAAAAATG
Organism: Drusus annulatus; assembly: GCA_022651775.1. NCBI lineage: Eukaryota > Metazoa > Arthropoda > Insecta > Trichoptera > Limnephilidae > Drusus > Drusus annulatus. Next base: position 318,580 of record JAGWCC010000440.1, on the reverse strand, counting down.
TAATTTTTTTTATTTATTTATGAAAACATACAGTTGTATACAATTTTTTATAAATATAATGATAACTATGTTGCATTAAGCAGTAAGGTTTCCGCTAATAGTAATTGGCTGATTTTTTAGCGCAGTTTTCGAGAAAGAAAATCTCCCCAAAGACGCTTTAATTTAATCTTGTTGTTCACAAGTTGAAAATAAACTTTAAATCGCTCTAATGTAAAGCTATCAACCGACTTTGTTCGTTAGGACAGTCGTCATGTATCGAATGAATCGAACATATATACTTCGGATTCAAAGTCGAATTCGTGGACCACTGTGCTATAGAGGCAGTAATAAATCGTAAGCAATCTTACCAAGAGCGTCCAACAAAAAATGTAATTACGCAAAATTTTAATTGAAAACCATTTTTTTGATCGTTCAGATATGTTAGATATGTACTGAGTATAATTGCTTAAAAAACCGTTCGATCTGTAACTCTTTTTCTTTTCATTGTTAACAGAAAAATTGCCTCGAATTCGAGATGTTTAATTATACTGCGCAATCAATTTGCATGTAAGTGTTACATTGAACCCTCTCTGCAAATAACTTGGCTCCTAAAGGGTTAATGTTAGAACACGCTAGGGCTACATTAGTTCCAGTTAAACATATGGACTGCGATTAATTTGTCGACCGGGCATTGAAGGGTTTCAAAGAAATTATGTTGAAAAAACAAACAAATGTGTAAGAAAAAGCATTTTGTTTAGAATAAGATAGGAGTTTCACTAAATTGGTTCGGTGGTTTAAAGAATGGTTTGATCAATGCGTTGGTCATTAATAGCCATAGGTAATTTATTATCGAGTTGTAGACAGTCTCAGATGAGCCTAGTAAAAAAAAACAGTATTCAGGAATGAAACGTATCTTGAAATTGTTAAGCTGTGTTTAGTGACCAGATCCGAATAGCCAAGAACTTCCGACCTTCCTCCTTCCCATCTCGTACCTCTTTCTACCTTCTTAAGTTCCACAATATACCTGAATTGGATATTCCAGACTCCCACTGACTCCGGACAGTTTTTTTACATTAACTTCACACATGAGGCCTTGTGGAAAATAATTTCCCTCGAGACCTACGTCATTTTTGAAAATGCTGTGTGGAGGGTATTTTTGAGGAAAGAAAGGAGTAAATCTGGGTCTTGAAGAGGCCTATGTTGAAGGCGGGAAGAAACACAGAAGCCGGAAAATCGTTCCAAAACCGAGCCGTTGGACATAAGAACGATTCTTAAAAGCGACCCGTTCTCATGTATCGAATTTCAACCGCATACAAATATTGGGCGCGCGTTTGGTGAATTTCCCGACTATGCGCCGGTGCCGAAGGGATCAATGACGCAAGTTCCTCGCAGCATCTTCAATTGAATTAGCGGTAGAACAGGACAGCATTCCCACCTGACGTCTGTGCTCCAAAGATTGCAGTTGAAGGCAGTTGGGAGTCTTGTGCGGAATCAACACCTTTTTAAACTCTACTGTTTTCATCCCTATCACGTAAACCTATGTTATAAATATATACACATCATTTATACCAGTACAGTCGGAAGATGCCTGTAGAAGGGTAAAACCGGTCCAGTTTTAAATAAATAAGTGGGACAAATAAGGACGGAGCAAGTGCAAAGAAAGCTTTGTGTGGCGACCCATGGTCTCTGTCCACCCCTCTGGAGAAACGGCGTGATGGTTAGCTAGTTAGATAAGAAACAAAAATCTCGAATCACAATACGTATTTTTTAAGAGTAATTATTTTAGAGAAAAGCATTGATCTTATTTGGGTGTTTTTTAACCCTTTCCCTGCCGGGCTGGCTGGCTTAGTGCCGGGCTTAGCGGCCCCTTGCGGTCAGTTAAGTGTTAACTTCCCAACCCGCCCGGACTAGGGGCCGCTTGGGCCTGCACGTAGGGGGCCAGTTGTGTGGGGTTGATACAAACGATTGGTTAGAGAAGCGGTAAATATCAATAAAACTTTTGGAATTATTTTTTTATTATTCATGCTCATTTTCTGTCCTGTTTTTAAGAGGGAAAGAGACTTTTGTTTGGATAAAATACAAAATACGAACATTTTGAAATATGACTTATTCGTTTTTATTACAAGTTTCTTTTTGAAAAATTGGTATACTAGGTAACTTGCAGTCCAATTTAAAAAAAAAAAGTTTTGACGTTTCTTTTAGAAAACATGATGATCAGATTAGAATACTGATGGCATTATCTTGCAAGTGAAAGTTACGAAAGTTTATAATGCATAGAAATGAATTTGGAAATAACACATTATTATGCATAAGCTTACAAAATTTACAATGAATAAATACCACACGAGGGTCACAACTGCTCCCAGCCTACTAGAGCCAGTGCGACCATGGCATCCCCAATTAGGGTATGTTGCGAGGCTGAAGGTAGTGGGGAGGTAAAGTAGATGGGGAGGGGAACTATTTGGGGAGGAGGATGTTTAAGAGTACTTGGTTATTCAGATCTGGTCACCAAACACGGCTGAAGCCATTTCAAGTAACGTTTCGATTCCGAATGGTGGTCTTTCACCAGGACTATACAGGACGTCTACCGTATATCCAAGAAAATTGATTTTTCATACTGATTTACTTGTTCACTGAGTGAGTCGGAAACCCATCGATTCAATAAGGCGCATTCAATTTGATGAAACCTATGGGGAAAATTCTTTTACACAGTTTTTAATGGTTTTAAACATATTTTTCTTTGCTACTTTTCTTCAAATTAATAAGTACAAATAAAACAGAATTATTCATGTTCCATAAAGGAGTAGTCGAAGAAGATATAACACTACTAAAAAGTATTTCTAGAGTGATTCATTGCATTCAATTTATATCATTGTAATTCACCATCATAATTTCAACCACAGCGTAATAAATACTCTCGATCCAGTCTTATTAAGACAGTTCAACCTAATCGCCTCGGAGAACAAACGCCATCATTCACACCCCCTTCCCTCTCCCCCTTTGATCGTCTCCGCCAACCCTCCCCTAGCCCTTCTCTCTTCCCTCGAAACCACTCAATGCGAATTATCACCAGTCACCATGAAAAGATACATTTGCAAGGGAGGGAACTGGGAAATATACTGATATCTGCGTCTTCTTTGACTACTCGTCGTGTCTCTTTCTCACCCCACGCACACGGCGGGGGATGAGGGAGACAAGATGCTTGGCTTTTAAGATTTTTTCCGTACAATTAATTTTATATCTCTTTCCTTTAAGAATATAATTTGTCTACAATGGGCGCAGATTGTGCTAACATTGGAAGGGAGAGAGGGGACAGTAGAAGCAAAGGGAATTTAATACTTGACAGAATGTATATTATTTTGATGCGACTATTAAAATTTAGAGGGAAATATTTGATAGTTAAAACATTTTGCATGTTTTAACATTGTTGCGATGAAATGCACCGACACGAAGCTTTTACAGCAGCTTTCACAAATTACAGTTGAGGAAATGCTAAGTTTACCATGAAATCTAAGTAGAAATATTACCGTAGCCGAAGGCAGGAGGATCGCTTGATTACTTTTACATCTCTGACTGAGCGTTAGTTAAAAGATAATCAATGAAAAAATTAGGACAGTTTTTTTCAAACATTTTTAAGAAATGTTTTTTTTATGCACATTTGCAAAGAAAGTTGTGATCGTGAATTAACTAACAATCTAAACGTAGGCAGATAAGGTAAAACACCACATAAATCTGTCTTGGCACACACTCCTTGCTTTATTCACATTTATACATCGTCCAATACACACTCTTCTGTTATTCTGACTTCACATGGGCCGATTAAAGTATTTGATTCACTTGATCGTGTCATGTTTTCCTCGGGCATCCCCGAATTCTTTTTTCCATTCACTTTCACATCATAAATTCTTTTTCAAACTCCTTTCATCGTTCATTCGATCTACATGCCCAAAACCTTCTTAGCGTCCCTTTCTTGGTCTTATTTATTACGCTTACATCAGCCTTGCATTCTTTTCCGCATTTTGTATTTTCAACACGAACATACATGGTTTTACCGCACATATGAGTATACCTCAAGGATCTCATTTCCGCAGTATTTAGTCTACTTTCATTCTTCCTCTGCCATTTCCATGCCTCACTGCCATTCATCCGTGTTGGTATAAGCACTCCATTGTGGACTGCTGCTAGCTTTGCTTCTTTGGACCATTTTTCATTTGCGCCAAAAGTGGTCAGTCCTCTATTAATGGAGTTTCCTGCATTCACCCTTCTTTCAATATCCTAATCAGCCTTCCAGTCTCTCGTAAACATACTTCCTAAATGCTCAAACTCATCCACTTGCTCCAAGTATTCATCATTCACAACTATGTATATTGCATGCTGTTCTCGTACTCTCTCTTTCAAACACCATGATTTTTTTAAATGCATACGTTTGAATAAGATGACGTAAAAAAATAATATGATCCAAAACATTTGTCGTTGCTATGAATCTTCCGATGTTTTCCATTCGACCCACCCTACCCGGGGGCGTTGAGCCGTCGAGATCCTGAACAAGCGTTCTTCAAATATGCTTCATCTCCTCCAGCGTCTTATCCCCCGCTACAGCGTATAACTTAAGTTAGCATTACTCGAGTAATTCATAAATAAGCAATTATTTTGGACGTAGGATGCTTGCTTACCCGCTTACTTAGAGCTTTCAGTGCCTCGTTATAGCGAAGTTTAGTGCCGAAATGACTCCGGGCAATGGAGTGTAAATATTTAACGCTGGGATTGTGTATTCTGAAGATTTGTGTTTATTTCTATGTAGACTTTATTGTCTTCGGTTTATCAGCGTCTCTCGGAGGAAATGGCTATTTTTATGTTGTTAATTAGTGATTTCATACTACATTTATTCTTACTGACGGTACTTCTATACTTATTCTTCTGATGCCATTTTTTGTCGGCGGTTGGTTAACATCACTCTGAATGCGGCTCTGAATGACCTAGACAGTATAGATATCCCTACAATCATGGGCTAGGGTTTTTCTGGCCATTTGTATTTGGTATTTGTAACATTTTTTATGTATTTTATACGCTATTTCATATTATTTTCAATTCTACTTCTTCTCCCGATGCAAAAGTTGGCCATCATCAGGATAATTTTTAACCCTACGGACATGATAGTATGACGTTGATTGTCTTTGGGTTATGATCTTTCGAGGCGAAAATCGCCTTTTTGACAATTTAATGTTATTAATTCATCGCTTCGTTACATATTCTACAACCTATTTCTTCTGGTGAGCTCTCTTATCGAAGGTTAACTAACGTTGCTTACTTGTCTGCGACTTGGAGAAAGATATGGGAGGAACTGCACTCGTACCAGCCACGTGATCGAAGCCGTCAGATGCCGCACCTTCCTCAATCACGTTTTTATCAATCCTCGTACCAGTTACTTTACTTTTAAAATGTATTAATTTATAAATGGCCGCTTTTACAATTGAAACCAAATTGAACAAGTAAGTAAAAAATTAACTTGCATCTTATTTTATTACTTGAAACCTATTGCTTCATTAAAATACAAATATACCTTACAGATATAAATATATTTTAAGAAAAATAATTTATACGGTTTCCACGGTTTTATAAGAGACAAAGAAAAATATAGTAATAACACTATTTTTTCATTTTACTGAATGCTTTTCTTTGAGCCAATAGATGCGGCAACTGAAATTCACACAAACATGTCGGGAATATTATTATTTTTTCCGACGCCATTTTGCGTTCATTTTCCCATAAAATGGCGGACGGGGGAAACTTATTTATCGGGACGTTTGTTTTACGAAATAAACTTGAATAATGCATGAAGATAATCGGAGAATTATGGTAAAACGCGAGGCAAATGGCTGCCTTGGTGAATTCGTAGGAAAATTGTATGAAAAATGGTGGACGGGGACCCGCAGAGTCGACCAGTTAATAACAATGTTCTCGTTACATTTGCATAATTTCTTAATGGGAATCTTCGAGTCGGGGCGATCTAGCGATGGATTGATGTTTTCATTGGTTTCTTGTTTGTTTCAGCTTTTTGGGTTGATTCTAGAATAAAAGGTGAAAGACCTAGATCGTATAAAAAAGTGATAAAAATGTCTAATATTATAATAATATTTGGATGATTTGTGTAGCGCCGTTTTTATGAAAAATCACCTTAAAGGCGCTGTAAAAAATTCAATTCCTAGGCTTTGTCTTATAATAAACTATATATCGACGCTGCAAAGCCAAAAAGGCTTAACCGACGCTTTGGTCAAAAATGAGTTTAACATGCAGTTGTGATCAGTTTTTTTTTGCATCGAAATCTCTGACTCTCGTTTGAATCTGAATACATTTGTGGCCTTTAAGCCTTCTAGAATATATTTACCAATTTTGAGAAAGCTTGACTCAAGCGACACAAGTTTGAGATTTTTTAAGCTTTTTGGGTAACTTAGTGAGAGCATTGAGTTACCTAAGTCAACTTTTTTTTCAAAATCCTGCAAAATGCTCTGTTGTAAACTTCCCAAAATGGCGTTTCAGCCCTTTTGCCTTTCCAGCGACGGTATAATATACGGCTTACAATTATTTATTTTTTATTATGTGCAGAAATAACATACAAAAACATGCTTACCTGACATAAACACACGACATACAAAAACATGCTATTGGCACAATTAAAGTTGGTATTTATTCAAATATATTTTTAATTATTTTAAGTAGAATTAAATTGATATTATACTGACACAGCTCTCTCTACAGTATTCTATTGTTTATTATTGAGGTAATATTCAAACATGTAGTTGCAAACCTTCAAAGTCTATAACATCATTTTGACATCGTTTTGCGGTGTGCCTGGAGATTTTAGAGTTAACTAATCTGGTAGGTTTTCAAACAGTTGTAAAATACGTATCAATCAATATTGCATATTGCGTTGAGCTGGAAATTATTCTAAATACAAATAAGTTTTCAAATTTCATCATGCCAGAACTCCACCGTAAGAAAGTTTTTATGTTAACATTAAAACAAGTATTTTGATTTGTGGTTAAGATTTAATCAAATAATTTATTAGAGTTCCTTCAACAAAATCCAAAACGTATTAACGATGTTAAAAAACGGTTGTATTTTTTAATATAATTTTTAAAAGTCAATACCGCACATGAGTCCCAACTGCTTCCAACCGTCTAGAGCCAGTGAGACTATGGCATCCTCAATCGGGGTATGTTGTGAGGCTGAAGGTAGGGTGGAGGGGGAGTGGAGGGGGAAGAGGAAGGTTGAGAAGTGCCTGGCTATTCAGATCTGGTCACCAAATACGGCTAAAGCCATTTCAAGCAACGTTTTGATTCTGAATGGTGGTCTTTCACCAGGGCGATACGAGTATCTACCACTCTGGAACGTGCCGCAAATACAGCGTCTTACCACTCGACCATAGAGGCCGTCATGGAGGCTGTATGATAAAACGAATTACAGTAATCATGCAATTTAATTGAGTAGCAATTTCCACGTATTTGCTGGAATCATAAATCGGTTACATTTCTGGTGGAGTTTTCGTTGGCGACATAAAAAGTGGGTATAACGGATTTCTCATGCGCCGTTATCCGTTAAACGCAATTTCCTGTCAGTCTCCGTTCTGTTATCCGCTATCCGTTACACGGCAAACGTTCGTTTACCGCCTGCATTACCGTTGGAAAACTCCCGTAGAAATTGTTTTTACCATTTCTACTAATTATCGTGGAAGATTTTTTACTACAGAATCTTACAACAATACTTTGCTTTCATGATACGATAGCGGTTTCATGTTTTATAAATTATTGAAAATAAATACATAGGTACATGTGATTATAAACAATACGAAGAAAAAAATAAATTATTACCAGTTGTGTTACTCGTGAAAAATCACGGGATGTAACTTGACTTGCCAAGAAAAAATACTATTTGATTTAATACACCCATTTCAAATAAAGAATAACATTATAGCTAGGTACTCAACACGTGCGACAAAATTCTTTTTAAACAATTACGAATAATAAGAATCAATCGATGATCTAATCTACTTCTTTCCAGAGTGGTAAATACTCTCAGTATTGCCTTGGTGAAAGACCACCACTCAGAAACGAAACGTTAATAGAAATGGCTTTGACCTTGTTTGGGGACCATATCTGAATAACCAGGTACCTCCCTCTTCCCATATACTTTCCTTCTTCACTTCTATCAGTCTCAATTATGGATGCTATAGTCCCACTGACTCTGGATATTTGAGATAGAGAGAATTCTTGTTCGGTTTTCAAATAAAAATATATTAATCCCAAAAAAAGTCTAAAAAGTTCTGCTACACAAACATGATTGTAAAAATATTTAAAAAAAAATGATTTTCATGTTTTAATTTCTAATTTATGTTCGCTAAATACTTTTAAACAACATATTAATTCAGACGGCCCTCCGATATAGCTGTGTAATGTGTTGCTGTGAACAAAATTTTGTACAGATTTCGTTATATTATTTGAAAAAAGAGGTAGAATCTATACACCGAATAGATAAACCGATAGAAGTGCGTTGTGGGCGTGTCGTTTGTCCGAAGTAAGCTTAATTTTATCTTACTTCGGGTGAAATCGATCAAACTTTATCGTAAACCGATTTTTTTTCTGGAACCAGTGATTCATTTCATTGGTCTTTCCAAGTGCTAGGAATAGAAACTCTCCTGTATACCGTGACATCAGTTTTTTTTATAATGGTTACAGATCATACTCTCATGGTATTCTATTCTGTACTTATAATGAACATGTTAATCTCTCTGATGTAGGCGTGAACAAATTTGCTATAAATCCTATACTTATTAAATTCTGTTGGATCTATATATTTTATAGTGCACATTATGTCAGTTTCATAATGTTTTCTCGCAAGCCACTGGACACAATTTGACACGTCATTTGCTGCTTTGAAAATCTGAAGGAAAGGCGTGCGAAGACAGTCACATGTCACTATTCGGTGTCAATTATCGGCTATTTGTTTTGCTATTGCCGCAATATCTGATTTCATAATAGCCACTTGCTAAGAATCAATACTGTTTCATACTATTATCGACTGGCTGGCTCACGTACGAGTAGATACTGTATATGTGTAGTATCATAAAGTTAGTGTACATGGGAAATCTAAGATCTTAACTATTCATCGGATATATTTGACAGTGCAGCTTTTTTAATATTTCAATAATTTAAATTAAATAATATATTTGATCAATACCTTGTACTGAGATAAGATAGTCAGGAATCCTTAAAAAATACTGCAAACGTTTAGGAGTGTCGTACTCTGGCGCACAGGGCCGGTCCTGTTCAGGCGCAATTGGAGCAGTCCGCTCCAGGCGGCAAATTGCAAAGGCGCTGATTTTTTTAACACGAATCAATATTACTCTGCAAATTTAACAGAAGAAAACAAATACATTTCAAACAAGTAAGTTGTTGGATCTGTTAGTATTTAGTCGTTTTCAGAGGAGAAACCTGCCAAAAACGAGTGGTTAACAGTGATGACATTTTATATAAAATAGATACTTTTGTATATAATACTCGTAGGGTCTACGTGGAATAAAGTGAAGATACCCATTAATACAATTATACAATAAATTATTTCGTAAGACGTAAGTTTTTTCGAAAATTTTGTTGCTCAAATTTAGGTTTTGACAAAGGGCGCCAAAATTTTTATCTTCGCCAGGCACCGTTCGGCCAGGCCTGGTCTGTTGGGGTACTCCAAAAGAAGATTATAATACCTATTAGTATGAAACTACAATTTTCATTTATAAAATAAACACATAAATTTGTTTTAAAACAATTTATTTCAATACATTAATCGATTGGTTTTGGAAGTACTATTTTCATCGGGACAATTGTATTAATACTTAATGTATTGAAATCATGTGGTTCAAAGCAAATGTATGTGTTTATGTTTTGATTGTGGCAAGCCAGAAAGGAGGGAATGGTTTTTACGAATACGCAATTTTCATTAATCGAATGATTTTATGTGACCGTTGCTTTTTATCAAGTGGTGGTATTTTTAATTATTCATAACCATTTATTTTTCCGAGTCTATCGCAAAAGCATCAATAACTTTGCAAATAAACTATTAACTTTTTATGTACCTACGTAATTGAACTCTATTTTTGTGCTTTCGCGTATGTCCCGTCAGAAAACAGTTTTTTTACTACAAATATCACTAATTTGAAACGTATTTTGGCACATAAAAATGTTTTTTAACTGACCGGTTAGTAGCTGAGCGTACAAACGCTCCTGATTCCCACCCGGACGTCGTGAGTTCAATTCCTCTGCTAGCTGAGTTCTCCATCGTTGCACAAGCAACATCTTCCGCTTATTATGATGGTAGTAAGAGATTTTCAAATATTGTCAGGTTATTCGTAACCCGGGAATGTTTGTCTTTCTTTAAAAGAAGAAGAAAAACTAAACTAACTTACTATCACATTTAAAGTTTTTGTTTCTCCGCATTGGTAGGCAAAGAGGATGGACCGCAACAAAACTATGTCTTGGCACACACACCTTGCTCCATTCACATTCATATAATGTTTTATACATTCTCTTCTAAAATTCATGACTCTTGACATGACCCGACTCAAATATTTTATGGTGCCATATCTTATTCGGGTTTCTAGGCTTATTCCATCATGTACTTCCGCGTTATATATACCTCCTTATACTTCTTTCTCCATTCATCCGTTCTATACGTCCTTTTCTTAATCGTATTTATTACGCTTACATCAGCCTTAGTTCAACTATATTATAAAGAATCTAATTATTCTTTTATGAAGGGAACATTTTTGCTAAACAATAATGTTACCGAGAGTGATTTACAACACAAATAACGAGTATGTCTCATTTGGCTCAGAGTTATCATCTAAATTAAACGAAAGCATTTTCGGATTATTTATTTTGCTCTTCGCGGTTTACGTATGACTATCGAAAATGTAACAAATTACATACGCAGCCGTAAGTGGGTACTGAATTTATTGCGAATTAAGTGGGTAATACGTGAAACAGTTTCAAAATCATTCGAAACAACAGAAATCGTTCAAGAAATAATTTGAATGATTCGAAACAAAAAAGCTCCATTCGCTTGAAACAATTTGAGAATAAAAAGCTCCTTTCTATTTATTTAAACGAGTATCATTATGGAATTACGGACTCTGTAATCTGACATTATTAGGGACAAAACGTATCCACCATGACAAGCCTATCAGTGGAATTATTCCATTGGGCCTTCAATAACAGTAATTTTCCTATCATTATTGCCTCTGGATATGCGAGGCCCGCGGACACAAATAACAAATAACAAAACAACCCGATGACTGGACACTTTTCAACGAGGCAGTTGGGAACGCCTGTTTTTCTTTGGTGCAGTCATTCTCAAACATCTGTCAATTTATAAATAATCTTTTAAAAATTATTTATGACATGAAAAATAAAACTCTTACAATATATTTATATTTTATCGCCCTCCACTTTTTTATTTTTAAAAGTCAATACCGCAAAAGTGGGACTATGGCACCCCCAATATGTTGTGAGGCTGAAGGTAGTAGGAAAGGAAAGGAGATGGGGAAGAGGAAGGTTGTAAATTACCTGGCTATTCAGATCTGGTCACCGAACATGGCTAAAGCCATTTAAAGCAACGTTTCGATTCTGAATGGTGATCGTTCACCAGGGCGATAGTGAGAGTATCAACCAATCTGGAATGTGCCGCAAATATGCAATGTTTATTTTTTGTGAATAATTTGAAATAACCCATATTAATTAAAGAAAATAATTTTGCGCTCGCCAGGATTTGAGCCCCCAACCTCTGGATTGGTAGTTGAGGGTCGTAACCACTCGACCACGGAGGCCATACTAGTTGACACAAACACAATATTCACACAGATGCATTGCTTGTATACAGCATGATTCAAACTTGTTAGTTGTACGACTTCATGAAAGAAAGTTTCAAAGAAAAAAGTTCATTTTGAATTTAATAAAAATAACACACTGGAAAACTTTTCGAATAAATGTAAGAAGCATTCTGACTATAATTTTTTTAACGTATACACTCGTCCCTTTCTCGCTAAAAACAATAAGCAGACGTAAACAAAACAAATGGCAGTTTCTCAGTGAATTTTGGCAAGAACGCCAATATCGAAAGTGTATATATATGCACCAATACACACAATTCTAAGTTTGTATTGTCTGGGTCACTCTAATGGCGTGACCTATACATGTTATTTTATAGATATCTATTTTTATTTTACCAAAACAACGACAAAGTATATCATACATGGAACAAGCAATATGACGTTTTGTCGTATTACTTTTTGATTGAATTGATAGATATTTCGAAGTTCCACTGAGCATGACGGAAATGACGTTGCCATCTGAAACAGTGGCGATATTTTCAAATTCAGAACAGAAAAGCTGTGAAAATTTCATGACGTGAGAGCTTACTCTCAGACAGATTTTCGTACATTTTAATACATATCGTACCATCCGATAAATAAATTTATGCAATTTATATACGCAACTCGAAAAATTAAATATTTAATAAATTTGGGATTTTTAAAAAACATTTGCGATATTTCACAAGAATGGCGCTGTGTAAATTAACCAAGTATTGTTGAAAATATTTGTGTGTTTTCAATTTCGTACCTGTGTGAAAAGTTTGAGAATCTCACTGACAGCTGAACAATACACAAAAATTGCTTTGATCACTTAATTCGATTAATTGTTTAATTTGATGACAGCAAATTATAGGTGGGGCTTGTCACCTGTGGAATGGCCGGGGGGAGGGGGTTGTTCGATAAGAAGGGGTGTTAACTAAACAGGGGGGGAATTGAAATACCTACTATTGTCCACCACCAACGATATCATCAAATAATATGCTTATAATCTTGGATTGTTCTTTAATGGTTAGCTTGTATTCCTGAATCAACAAACTTACAAGTCAATTTTTTAGTCATGGTACTGCAAAGTGAGAGGCAATACTTTCGGTATATAACTCGTTTTTTAGAGTTCATTAACAATTCTAAAGCATGATAGAAAACTACTGCGCTTGGTGCACTTTTCAAACGTTGCTAAGCGACCAACCGTTCTGTGCATATAATACGTGATTGCATTACTTTCTAGCATGAAGCGGTTGTCTATCATTTTCTCTTTTTCGCATTTGAAGCTCTCACACACATAGTCTCGTGTATCGGTACACAATACATTGATAATATGCCATAAGTAAAAAAAATACCTGTACATACCTACTTAGATTAACTGATAATCTTAAACAATATTTAACAATTTAAAAATAATAATATACTCGAAGAGCATTAATTTTTCAATTAAATAATTACAATTTCTTTGTGTTGGTATAGCGTCGCAGTGAATGTTTAGTCGAGTACACTACTCACACAAATGCATTGCTTGAATACAGCATGTTTCAAACTTAAGTACGCGTAAGCAAAACAAAATTCTGTCACTCAGTGACTTTTCGCAAGGACATCACTGTTGGAGGTATATACTCGTACGTATGCAGTTACCATATACACACAATACCAAGTATATGTTGTTATAACAACATTGCTTACAAAAAGGAAAAGTTTCATATTAAATATTAATTTATCGAGTGAAAACAGGTAAAAGACACAAAAGACAAAAATACAACAATCGACAGATAATAAAAAAACGAATGTTTCATGACTCCTTAACACCTTTAATGGAACATCTTATTTATTATTTATTTATTTAACAAGATCTCATAAAAAAACAGTTGTTCACCAAATACATTAAGAGATGAATTATATAAAAAAAAAATATTGTAGATACATGCATAGTGTAAAAAAGAAATTAAACATTTATGTACACCTCATATGTAGACAAGGTATTATATATCCAAGTGAGTTATATAAGTACAAACTGAAGTAGTGTGACGCACTATATATGATATAATAACGCAAATAAGGTTAGCAATGAAAAATAAAAAAGAAAAGATATAAGAGAGGTTCATACACATATTATGAGATAATCGTTGAATTGCCAAGTGTAAAACGGTATGTAAAAAAATGTATATTTTATTTAAGATTATGTAGATCGTTATGTACTTAACGGTCACTCTTGTATGTACATCGAGAGATAATGACAGCACTCTATATATGTGCATCTAAATTTATCTAAGGTAGATGCAGCATCATTGAATAGTTCCATGCTCTATATCTTGCACGTTAATTCATTAGAATTTTTAAATTACTAATCATTATTTCAATAATTAGTACCTACTTTCATGGTTATATTGAGAAAATAACTGTGGTTATGAGAACAGTCACTAAAAAGGAGTCAAGGAATTAAAATGTATTAAAAATATTTTTTTACATTTATTTGTAGGTATCAAAAGCGTTAGTAGCACTCAACATAAAGTAAATTACTTGACATTGTACTTATTGCTTATTTATTAAATACAGTATGGGTCTTGAATACTAATGAAAGTTCTTTGACTACAGCTCACGATGTGAAAGAACTTTCTTTTTTCAAACAAAATCTGAGTGTTTTGTGCATTTCGGTTAGAAGGTCGCATAAGTTTTATTGTTAGACATTATTAATACACTTCAATTACGATGTTCAGATTTTTTTTTAGGAAAAACAGCAAACAGAATATTTTCATTATTGTCTTTACAAATATTGTTAAAGCCTAAAATCATTTGCTGCCACTTTTAATTTCCAGGAAGACTTAAAAATTATTATTAAAAAAACATTAGTTATCTAGAAATATTACTGACGAGTAGGAACTGTAGGCCTCCAAAAAAGAGACGTGGTAAACCTTGTATTGTGACGTTACAGAATGAAATAACCAAGTATTGTGGCATCCCTATATTTGGGGATCCGGTCATACCGAGTATATCGCTGGTAGAACAATATAAAATAATGCTAAGGAAGGAAGGTTGTTGACTGTTATTAAGGCTACTGGCTGTGTTATTTTGGGACTCGTGAATCCCCGGAGCACAGCTGACCCTAAGAGGTCTCTGGAAACCCTAATTGGGCCCAACTTCAAACCTTTACGTATTATTATTCCAATTACAGACTGAATATCGTGTTTATTTAGCGTTGGTGCATTTTTCTAAGCAGTACCTATCAGCAAAGGTTTTTTTTACTGTGAATAGGTACCGCCCAAGAGTCCCAACTTCCTGGAGGTGGAGGGACCATGGCATTATGGTACGTTGTAAGGGAAGGAGATTAAGAAAAGGAAGTACTGCGGTATTCAGATCTCGTCACTAAACACGGTTAAAGTCATTTACAACAACGTTTAGATTATGCATGGTATTCTTCACCAAAGTGATACTAAATATCTACCACTCTGCTGAATAGCTTTGGCGTAGTCGCTTGTATTGCACAGAAACCAGAAACCAACGTGGGACAGAGTTGAATTAGGAAACGTATAAGACTAAAGCACGCTCAGTTAAAAGAATCAATAGATTTATGATATTTGACTTTTGGGGTAATAACCTGTGGTAAACTTTACTCATTCAAGCACATCTTTCCTAAATTATGGATACTTTAAGGCTGCCCAAAACGTAGGATAAATAAAAAAAAACCCAACAGGGCTTACTTTCAGTTGCGGCTCGTGCTTTTTTAGTGTGCTAGAGTGGTAAGATTGAAAAGAAACGTCGTCATTGATGTTGTTGTAGCCGAAAACATTTTTTATTTTTTTTCGAAATTTCAACTTTTTGTATGAAGATTTTTCAGAAATCCGTGCAGTGCACCACCAAAACTGAAAAATCTTGAAAATCTTCATACAAAAAATAAAATCTTGATAAAAAATAAAAATCATTTTCGGCTACAACAACACTAACAATGTCGTATTTTTCAATCTTAGCACTCCAGCACACTAAAACTCACGAGCCGCCACTGCTTACTTTCTCAAAATGCAATCATAATACCTAATGCTTTTGGTCATGAAAATGTTAAATCATATAATTTTTTATTTTTTATTATAGTGAATACCGCACAAGAGTCCCAACTGCTCCCAACCGTCTAGAGCCAGTGAGACTATGTCATTTCCAATTGAAATATGTTGTGAGGCTGAAGGTAGTGGGGAGAGGAAGGAGATGGGAAAGAGGAAGGTTAGGCCATTTTAAGCAACGTTTCGATTCTGAATGATCGTCTTTCACCAGGGCGATACTTACAGTATCTACCACTCTGGAACGTGCCGGAAATATAAATTTTATTATTTTTTATGAATTAAATATGTTATGACACATTTTAGTCAAATAAAGGTTATTGCCGCACGCCGGGTTTGAACTCGCGACCATTGGATTCGTAGTCGAGTTACCACTCGACCATGGAGGCCGTCAGTTTATATCTATAAATGGACGGTTCGTAACAAATTAATTTTAATCCACGTCGTATCAAAATTATTCCCATAAATTTGTATATTGATTCATATTCCACCACCGCAACAGACTGCATAATTTTGATTTCTAGTAATTTCACAGTATTATTGGATAGCTCACACAAAAACTGGCGCATACCTTGATTTGGAGGCTTCTGGAATTGACAATATTTCCCGATTGTCATCCCGAGGAACATGTGCCAAGTGCAAGCCAGGAGCGTGGGAATCTGAGCTTCTCCATTTATAACAAATACAAAATCCCGTTGACAAGATCTCGGGAGGGGGCGCCCAGTGGATGGTGAATCACACCAGATACCCATTCAGAAACACTTGTTCAAACGCAATAAGAATTCTGAGTATTTTGAAATATTCTCTTCCATTTCTAAGACAAGAGCTGCGAGTACATCATAACCGTCGAAGAAACGGCGTGACGATGAAACAATGACATTATAATAAGATTCATTCAAGCCAGAGCATTAAATACTCGCAGCATCGCTCTGGTGAAAGACCGGCATTCAGAATCGAAACGTTGCTCGAAATCTTGGAGCAAGAATATATATGGAGAGAGAGCTAAATATTTTTGCCCAACCTATACAAATTTACGATAAATTTATTTTTCTCTCTCACGATTTACGTCGTAAACCGAAAGTAAAGAGAAAGAGACAACACGAGTTGTCACATAGTATCGCACCACTTTTAGGTTGGTAAGCATGTTTTCCGTCTCCCGCTTCTCCGGTCACTCCGCCCACTACGTTTTGTTATGCGACATAAACATTAACGGTTTTGGCTATGAATTGATGTCCTATATTAAACCCTAGCCACGCCCGAGTCAGGAAAAAAAAATATCAATCCTGGCTACACTGTTTCGCAAAGCTATAACTCCTGGTATATTATTGCTCCCGGCTTGAAATGGTTTAAGCTGGTGGTTAGTGACTACATTTGCTTCCCAACCTTTTTCATCCCCTTTTCCTTTACTTTCTCAGCCATTTCAGCCTCAAAAAATACCCCTGTAGGGGATGCCATAGTTCCACAGGCTCCGGACAGTTAAAGGTAGTTGTGAGTCTTGTGGGGTATTTAAATAAAAAAAGCCTTTGTCGTTTTTTCATCCCCGTCATAACAGAATTCCGGGAAGAAGACAGGGCTGTGGGTTGAGAAGGTGCGGACGATAAAAAATATTGTAAAAGAATAAAGCCTTTATCTTTTATTCGGAATAAAGAATTTAAATGGTTCGGACACTTGAAATAACACGGCGAGGGGGCGTCAGAGGGCGCCTGAGCTTTATTTACTTATCGAATGATTGCTGAGATTTTATTGAGAAATTTTATATAACTTATACTTTTTTTGTACGGAATGCTCTTACTCACATGTTTAAAAAAGATGAATGAGTTGATAATAAACACTAAAAGTTTATTATGTATTGTGATGAGAATTTAGCGTCAACTTATGTTTTTGTAATAATATGGAAGATGGTTGTAGCCCTTTCAGTCCTGACTGATACGATCGTGCTGGTCAATTTAAAAATATGTTTTACTGATATGCCGACTCACCGTTGTATTTTTACCGCATTGGCCTTTTTTACAACACTGTCCGCAAGGAGTGACATTAGAAGCTTGTAAAATGTCACGTCAACGACGAAGCCAACCTCTGCCACGTTAATAAATTATAAATAAAATATATTAAGTATTTGAGTAATTCACAGTACTATTATTGTAGTTAGTGTGTCTATCAATGAATTCAACGTGCATTATTTGGAATATTATTTAATATTGTGTCATTTTTTAACAACTTTATGCAACAAAATTTTGAAGATAAAAGGGATATAACTAGCCATTGTTGGGGTGTCTAAACGCGCCCTTTGGGGTGATTTTTCACATAAACGGCGCGATACAAATTTTCCAAATATTATTACTATTATTTTAGATAACTGTTGGGTGAGGAGGTCAATACTGCATCCTCAGGCGTAATGAACTGTAGAACAACGCCAGGAGACTGGCAGGAATGGAAAGGTTTTCTAAAGGTAACCCGCAATCTTGAAGAGGAGTTAGACTCCTTCGATGATGATGACCTAACCTACCGATCTTAAATATGTTCCTAACCCCATTCTTCCCCTTTCAGTTTCGCTTGTGTTTTCGTTCCAAAAAGTCCCACTGTCAAAACCAAGTATTTTGCTTAAGTTTAGAAATCTTAAAATGGTAGAAAGTATCTATAGTTCGATAAACTTTGCAGTCGCCAAAGTAGATATTTTGGTTACAAAGATGAATTTCAGAAATATTTCATAATCGTGTTAGTTTGTGCTCGAATTTGGTTACATTATCAAGAACTTAACTTCACATTAAACATTTATTCGAAACTAAAATAATAAGAACAGTTAGTTCAGAGTTTTGTTGATAACAAAAAAAAATTAAAACGTTAAAGCAGATAAGTGAGAATATATTTCAGACGGTATTTGTGTTATCTAACGAAAAATAATAATTAATAACGATCATAAAAAAATTAAGAATTGTAAATTTTAGATTTTTGTTACACTTTGACAACCGGACGAATAAATAATTCAACTTGTTCATTCGACCACCGGACACAATGGAGGATGACTTTCGAAACTTCAACAAAATAGGGGCTCTTTTTTCAGTCTTCTCGAACCTCCCCGAGGTATATATTTAACTCGCTAACAAGCAAGCAAGATAGTCATTAAGTTGTCCAGTTAACGTGGTAATTACCGTCGAGAGGTCCGTTCCATACGTGGCTAGGTTCTTACGAGAGTTATTTTTCCCTATTTTCCCGCTAAATGTGTTTCACGCTGGCAACACCGAGCATTGTTGCGCGCGCCGCCGGATGCGCTTGACACCTGTCATCCGCCGGAACAGCGGCCATTGTGCTCTTTGAAATCCAAATTTTAATTTCTGCATTCTGCGAACACTCTCTGTCTATTTCATTCTCTCTTCTCCCTCTCTAGCTGGTATCTGTTTGTGGTTTTTAGTTTTTCCGTGGCGCAAAAGGAAGAGGTTTAAAAAAATAATAATTGAAAACGCTGGGATTGGAGGTAGTTTTAAACGCGGGCGGGAGATGTCTCTGGAGTGGAACGGTGTTTGAAAAAGGAACGCAGATCAAACTGAACACAGGCACTGATTGAAAAAGCGAACGAAGCCATTTTTTTCAACCATTACTTTCAGGTATGCACACTTCATGTCCTGTCTGAAAATCCTATTAAATAGATTCAAAAAATATTATTTGAACATATTCTCTCTGGATTTTATTAAAATAACAATATTTTTAAGAACATAAATGGATCTAATAATGATATATTGTGTGATACCTGTGTTTTATATTACACCTGTAAGGGAAACTCGAATTCGACCGACAAATGTTCGTTACATATTGTATTTTAGTGTTTCAATTACCCACTAGTATTAACTGGCATCGCTCAGAGTTTCATCAAACTTTTTAGTTATTTGAAAAATACGGAAACAACAAATTTGTGTATTTTAACCTTTATGTGACTGAATGGGTACCCGGGTACCCTTTTCGGTTTTCAACATTAGATTTTTTTAATGTTCTAGTAAGTCTAACCAGCTGAAACTTCCTGGCTTCTCCACAATCGTGAAAATAAACGATTGAACATAACCGTTGAATATGTGGAGGATGGTATGTGAGCTGAAAACGCTTAAGTAAAACTTACACCTTCTGATGACTAAAAGGGTACTCTCATGTGTTTATATGGAATTTGAAGCTTGTCCATATTTATTAATAGTTTTATATTATTTTAAATGATAAATATAATGTACTCTTGTGTTTAAAGTACACCACCTGTATCTTTAATACTATTTTTAATCACTTACTGAATTAAAAACCCCAAGAAAAGATGGTACTGGGTGAAATTGCCACCCACTTCCCCAAGTCTTGAACTGAGTCAAAATGAATTACGTCATAAAAGTGGTACAGCTAACTTCAGAAAATTATATACTGTTAAAGAAACCTTCAGATCAATTTAAAAAAAAGTGTAGTTTTATTCAGTCACATAAAAGTTAAAGTAAAATAGGTATGTTAAAACTTCATACCTCTGATATAAATCACGTCGTCAGCTGAAAATAGTAGTATTTCTTAGTAATTCTATACAACGAAAATCTGAGCAAATTTCATGATGCCAGAACTAAAAAATCGAGAGTTTTAATTGGGGATTACAAACTATTTTTTTGTTTTACATTAGGGTAGGGTTATTGTATATAATAAAAAATTGTTTACAAAAAGATGTGCGTGCTAAAAGAGCATCACCGCTTAGCGACCAAAGATAAAATCGATTCTCGGGTACTACGAAGTGTAAGAAGTTAAGAAGACCCAAGAAGGAAGGAGTAAGAACTGTTGTAGTGCAGGAGAGTTCACTCGAAGTATGAGGAGCGCAGCATTCCGAGAGGGTGAGGGAAAGACGACCCCGGCCACTCTCGGCTGAAGGGCCAATGGGGCAAGAATGCACCGGGGGGCAACTCGTAAATATAGTTATACCGATCACCGAAGAGATAAGCTAAAAGAAGTGTGTCGTGGGCGTGTCCGTGTGCCCGAAATAAAGTAAATTTTTCCTCACTTCTGGTGAAATTTAATAAACATTTTCAAATATCGGAATTCTTTCTTATACAGATAAGTAATTTATTTAGCCCTTCAGGGGCCTAGGAGGCGAAACGTTTTATGAAATTCGGCGATTATCCACTAAGAAGATGCGATGATGGGTACAGTCACAATATGGCAATGATTGTTGATTGATCCGGAGTTTTGAGGTATTCGTTAATTTGAGTTTTATTTAAACGTGTATAACCATTGTTAATTTCAGTCACAAGTATATGCGCTTTACTACGATGGGAATTTTAATTGATAATTATATTTTTTTATATACGCGAAACTTAACCATCAGCCAAAAATCAGCAATTGAAGAACATGTATGAATTGACTCTTTAATAAGAATACTTTTTTAATAACTTATTTTATCGCAATCGGTCTACAAGAAAATGATAAAGTTGTTTTTATAGAATAAAAAAAATTACACCCCATTTAAATAAATAAAAAATGTTAATTTTTGATTATATGCTTAAAAAGATGTTATTGAATAGTTAAAAGATTGATTGTTAAAAAAATAAATATATATTGTTGGCTATGTTACGATATGTTCAACAAATGTCATTCAACAGATTATCAGAGCTTTTTCACAGTTTATTTACGATTTCGTTAAATACGCTATACATATCATAGTTTTGAAATGCCTTTTGGGTAGCCAAGTATTGTTCGACTAAACCACATCGATGCTGATGACGGTAAATGCATTCAGCGGCCATCTTCGGACGCTTCTCCACCAGTCATTAAAATGTTTGATCTCTGGTTTCATTTGCAGAATAGTTCTAAAGTAAAGTAAATAATTCGAGTGAGAACATGAATCAATAAAGTTACTACCGATGTCAGATGGCGTTTTATTTAAAATAAATGTGCACTTTTGGTGTATAAAATAAAATTTAATTTCATTAAATAAATTTCATCATATTTTTAATAAATATCAGCAATCATTTTAAATTATTTTTTGTGATTGTGTCTATCTGATGTGACCTACCAGGTAAGCATGTTCCTGTATATTTTCTCTGTACTAAATTTAAATAAATATTAATGTAAACGAGGAATTCATATTAACTAGAGATTAAGATTTGTACAGCGCCCTCGAGGTAATTTTTCACAAAAACGGCACCATGTAAATTGTTCAAATATTATTATTTTTATTGAAGTATGGTGACAAATAGAATTAAGTTGAGTTTTGTTAACATTCTTATTCAATATCTGTATTTGTCAGGGTAAGAAGGTAAAATTATTAAAAAGCATTTAAAAGAGTCCATTTAAATAAAGGTGTATCTGAAAAGGCGGGTATTTTGGTGTGTAGACCCGAGGCGTTTTCCCTCCTGGCCCCCTCGTCCGAGCCGCCATTGTGTTGAAAGGTGAGAGGAAGGTTTGCCAGTCGAGGACCCTGAATTATCCTCTCGGTGTTGCCATATTTACCCTTCTCGGCGCCCGTGGAGGGGGTAATTCCGCCGAGACACTCCGGCAACACTCGATGGTGTTTAGCGAATCTCAAGAAAAATGCCTCGAGAGCTCTCGCCTTACGCGAACCTCTAAAATATTGAACCATTTTTATAATACCACGAATACGATTAAACCCCCCCCCCCCCGCCACCACCATACTGACGACGAAATGCTAATGAAAGTTTCATCTATTAAGAAATCTGAGAATCATTCCAAGATCCAAATAAAATCTGAAATGCAGCTCTGCTACTCTAACATCAATAAAGCTTTTTAACCTTTGCAATGCCGGATTCCCGCAAGGTACAACTTCCATCGTACCTTGCTGACTGTAATTTCTTAACAACTCACTTGTGTTTTACAAAATTATGTTTTTGTCAATTATGGTATCTTCTCAGATCTGTTTGAGTATTTTTCGCAAATTGCATGTTGTTGGCATAAGTGTTTTTTTTCTGGAATAGCTATAGCTATATTCGAAGTGTTGTTTTTTTCTCCATCGTGTCACTAAAAAAAGTGAAACCAAGAAAAATGAAGATTTTTTATCGTTTTATTGTATTTTCGTGTGGCTGAATACATTTCCTTGAATCAATGTCCTCCACATCACAGGTGAACTCCTAGCGTGGAGGACAATGTATATAAAATATTGTAAATAAACATGAAGTTAAGTATAAAAAAAAAAATAAAAAAAATTTAATGAGGTTTTAATATCACTTTGAAAATCGTTTTTTTTTCAACTGTAGGTAATGACGTAACTAAACTTCAAATATTTATTAAATCGACTTGTACCAAACTTAACGCAATACAAAATACCTGTGTTGATTGATTATTTTGTTCACAAAACAATTACAGTTCATTTAAATAAGCGAACAACAGGTTCTGAATATTAATACTCCTGAAAAATTACAGATTGAATGCCCGGTGACTATTGGCACCTCCGGCACATTAGAGGTTAAATGTATTATTAAAAATCAAAACATGGAATTCGATAAAAAGTCGCATTAAAGTTATGATAGCAGAGCTGCATTTTTATTTTCTGCGGTATATAGCTTAGATATTCGATTGAATTTTAGATTTAGTAATACTTAGAGCTGTTAAATAATAAATAAAATAAAACATCCAAAATAACGGTTAATATTCTTACAGACAGTTTCAACCTATATCAACACTGTGTCCATATTATTTGTATAACTGATTGGCATTTAAGGTGTTACGTGGAATGGATCGTTTGCCCTCGTATTGTGTGGGAGGCCAAAGCTAACATCTTCACGAACGAGCTATTTTATTCCGAGGAAGGAAGTAGTTCTTTGTTGGTAGAAAAAAAATATATTTACCTAAAACGTTAACTATTGGGTGGGTGTGTTGACAGAGATAAAACACAAAAACAATATATAGTTCGGTTATCATTATGTCTATAAGAAAATAGGCTTAATTAAATCGGCTATAAAGGCTCGGACCATTTCATTAAACCAGTAGTATTGATTGAAAATTGTCAGTAATTTTTCGAACTATGTAAGAATAAGATATGCAAAGTAAGAAAAGTCAAACTTGACAGTGATAAATTTGCAGTCGTTGGCGTTACCACCATTGAAATTGCGAATGCCAGAGCAAAATAAATCTCTAGACGTAGGCTTTATTCAAAACAATTAATAAAAAAATATTGTTATCTGAACTTGATTTGCAGTCTTAAAAATAATTACTATAACGAAAATGTATTTGCAATAAGTTTATTAATTGCACTCCATGGTTACAAATACACATTATGTACGGTGTATTTGTGTTTCAGAGTGGTACCACGAAACTTTGGGAAGGAATTATAATACTAGCCATTGGAAAAAAATCTTAGTTAAGTTTTTCAAACAGAGCCATTCTACCTTTACAAATTTTCTAAAAACGATTTGGTTCTTACCTTGATGTTTTTCACCTAAGTCCTTACCTTTCCAACCATTTCGTCATATTGAATTCCGTATTCAATAACATTGTGTTCAGGACAATTGAATATCGAACAGAAGAGTTTTGTGTGTGAAAAAAAGTGGTGACTCGTTCGTTTCGCTTGTTCCTCGGTTTGTTGTTTGATCTCCAAAAAACATAAAATAAATGCGGTGTTTTGTGATTCGTTTCGTTAATACAACTGTGTAAGAAGAATCAAGAACTTCAAGTTCAACTACATCTGTGAGTGAATGGTTTCTCATTTTCACAAGTTATAATTAGACACTTACATCAAGTGGTATAGTTTAACGTTTACAGTTCACTATTTTCCAAATTCATCTGAAGCTTGAATCATATTCGGCATTTCATCGCAGCTTCGGATCCAACACTGCCCATTCGCATATGTAGGCATGTGCGTGTGTGCCAATCAGTCGTGATGTTACGGTTGGTCAAACAGATTTTCCATTTAACGAGCCAGTAGCAATAGATTACCGCATGTAGTGGGCGGAATAATATTAGGATTAAACATAGGTTTTACCATATGAATCGATTTATTTTAAAAAAAACCCTTTTTTTTAAACCTAAAGATAGGTAATTGACTGCCGATTACCAAAATACATGGCTTCTTTAGTTGCTCTTCTGCCCACCTGCTAAGATATCCGTGTCAAGCTGCGTTGCAAAATACCAACAAGTAAACATTACAAAACGTACTCGCAATATTGTTGTTCAGATCGTTAAATGCTGCTATTAGCGCGAATATCGAATATTAACCACAAAGCATATTTACATCACTAAACATTTAAACGTGTAACAGCCAGATACGGTCCATTGTTTACCCACTGTTAGTGGTAGGATCAAAGAAGGTGAAGCCTCATTTGAGACGTCAATAATGATGACATCCTCTAGTGGTATTTTAGGCTGTAGGAGCGTGAGGCCATACCACCGTCAAATTCCTTCGAATTCATTGTTAGGAGTCTTTGTGTTTTCAAAAATCACCTTTAGACACTTTGATGACTGAAGAATTCGATAAATAATTTATTGGTTAGAGGTTTCGGAGAGTGGTGAAAGAATTATTTGCTATTGAGGGCGAAAAATCCTCTAAATTGTTTAATATTAATTAAATAATTAACTAAAGAAATGAAAAAATAACTTTTAAAAGATCACGAATATTATTTTTTTTTTGACCGACCGGTTTCACTTAGCCTAAGCATCATTAAAGTACAAAATTAAATTAGCAAAAAATAAAAAGTGTGCGGTTATATATACACACAGAGGGAGAACAAATTATAAAATAAAATAACAAAACAATGAGAAAGTAATAGAATTAAAATTAAATTAAAATAATATTCGTGGTCTTATACAAAGTTATTTTTTCATTTCTTTAAATATGTCAAACCACAAAGTGATTGCTTTCTGCGAAAATAAATAATTAATATCTAATCTTTAAGTCTCAACTGCCCAGCACCAGTGAGAATCTAAAGGGAGTGAAAAGGGAAGGAGATGGGAAAGAGGAAGGTTGGGCAATACCTACCTGGCTATTCAGATCTGCTCACTAAACACGACTGATGCCATTGCAAGCAACGTTTCGATCCTGAATGTAAATCTCTCGCCAGAACAACACTGAGAGTATCTACTGGAATGCGGGCAGATATACTATAATACTTGGCTAATTTATATAGCGCTATTTTTGTGAAATATCACCCCGAGGCGCTTATTACTATGTATTAATTATATGTGAAATAACGCATGTATTTAATACTTTTTTTTTGTGCTCTGCGGGTTTCGATTCCGCGACCCCCGCATACGAAACAAAGGAGCTTAGCCGCTCTGCCACAGCAAAATAAAGCAAAACTCTGATCGTATGAAACAGCAAATACTATCTAATGATATGCTATGGCGTGAAATTAACACAGCTTTTAGTGCCTGGATTTTTTAAGCAACTTTAATTAAAAGAATACTTTGATTTAAACAACGAATTTATTATGTTTTAATGCCAACTGGTTTCGCTTAGATCAAACTTCGTCAGGGCACATTTAATAACTATTATATGATCTAAGCGAAACCGGTTGGCGTTAAAACACAATAAAATCATAGTTTAAAACAAAGTGCTATTTTTTAAGTAAAATTAAGTCAAATTATATAGTGATTGCTTCTTATGAAAAAAAATTAAAATTTCTTTGTAAAACGTCCTTAAAATTCTGTGAAATATTGTACATCATAAAGATTTTCCACATTTCTCAGTTACGCTGCATCCTTTACGACTACGCAGTCTTATTTGGTCAGAGGTTCTGTAAGAAGGCCTGTCGATAAAATATATTTCGATATTATTTACTTCGATAATTGACCGATTATTTTTGATTTAGCTGTCGGAGCCGGTTCGTGTTAATGATTTAATTTTTAATGAGGGCCTGTCATAATAAAATTTCGCCCATCATTGCTTTTTTATATTGTCTACGAATATTAATTACCTGTTTATTTTAATTAACGGAGGCCATACGCTACGTCAGACTAATGGGGAATTAAAAAAAGTTATGTAAACGATTTAATTGTTGGAACCTTCTAACTTACGAAAATGTTTGTCTGAGTAGAATAAAGACAATTTCCGATTTTCGTTACGATAACTCACAATTGAAAAGTTGATTGAAATGGCTTTAACTATGTTTGTTTCATGATTATACTAATAGACTGTTGTTACCCTTAGCATTAACGGCCCTCTACTTTAGCTACCGAATTCTTGTACAGTATTACCATGTTTGGGTTTCGATCAAAGACCTAAGTTATTGATAAAAAAATAAATATAAAAATGCAGTTTGACAGCCTATGCGGTGGAGTGGTGGAGTGGTAAGATGCTCGACTACGAATCCAGAGGTTGCGGCTTGCCCAAATACATTTTATTTTATCAATATGTGTTATAACACATTAATTTATTAAAAAAATGACAGATACTCAAAGTATCGCCCTGACGAAAGACCGCCATTCAGAATTAAAACGTTGCTTGAAATGGCTTTAGCCGTGTTTGGTGACCAGATTTGAATAGCCAGTTACTTCCTAACCTTCCTCTTCCCATCTCCTTCCCTCCACACTACTTTCAACCTCACAACATACCCTAATTGGGGGTGCCATAGTCTCACTGACTATAGACGGTTAGGACTATTGTGCGGTATTCACTATAAAGAAATAATAAAAAGTTATACTACCCTTTATAAATTCATTTTATTATTGTTATCCATGTTCATCCCATGAGACTATGTTATCTCTAATTAGGGTACGTTGTGAGGCTGTAGGTATGGGGGAGGAAAAGGATATGGAGAAGAAGTAGGTTGGGATATACCCGGCTCTGGTCACTAAATACGGCAATAGCCATTCCAAGTAACGCTTCGATTCTGAATGGTGGTCTTTCACCAGGTTGATACTCGGAATATTTAAAATCAACTGTAATGTAAAATATTTATCATCTGCCGTAGACGCAAATAAGCAGGAAAGATTCATAAAGGCTCTATTAAATAAAAGCATCGTAGCTTTGTACTATTCTGATGTCGTAACGTCCTCCGTAAAGCTAAATAAATTCACTCAATAAAATGTCACAATTCAAGTTCGGGGTGTTCACTTTACAAGGGTTGGCAACTTTATTTAATTTATGTAATCATTCACGGAATAGAAATTAAAACACTGTCGACGGATCTTTCCATCTAACTTACAACGTCAAACGCGTGGCCAGCATTTTAATAGATGTTTTTTTAATTGTCGTAACGGAACGGGTTGTTTTTACGACTCGTTCCCTCCGCACAACTAGCACATCATCCCCAAAGATGAGATAAGTCCTGAGGCCTATTGTCTGGAGATAATATTAAAAAATAATTAACGCACAAGCGAATGAAATGAATCTTAGGGACCGGTTAGTAGCTGAGTGTACAGATGCGTCGGATTCCCACCCGAGCGTCGTGGGTTCAATTCCTCTCCTGGCTTAATCCTCCATCACTGAACAAACAATATCTTCCGCTTATTATGATGGTGGAAAAAGTTTTTCAAACTAATATCAGATTATTCGTAACCCTGGATTGTTTGTCTTTCTTAAAATAAAAAAGTTAATAGAAAAGAATTTGAAAAAAAAATTTGTAAATTAGATATATCTCAGAGTAATAGATTCTTTCCGTACCGACCTAGAGCTATCACTAGTGAAGACCAAAATTTAAAAGCGAAACGTTGCTTGAAATGATTTTAGCAGTGTTTGGTGACTAGATCTGAATAGTCAAGTCCTCCCTCACCTTCCAATTTCCCCTTTCCTTCCCTTTTCGAACTTCAGTCTCACAACACATCTCAAATAGGGATGCCATAGTCCCTCCGGCTCCAGGGAGTTGGAACTCTTGTGGGAAATTCACATAAAAAATAATTAAGATGATACACTAATAATATTCACACAATATGAAATAAATAAAAAATCGTTTCATCCCTATTACGAATTCAGTGTTTCATTCTAAAATGTACCCCATGAACATAAAATTCGCTTCGCACGCTAATCTAATAACCGTCCCCCTAACGGGGCAAAAATGACACAGAATAATAAAGTTTGATGACGTGAAATGTTATTAAATATACGCATTATCGAATAAACAAACCCGTCCGCCGATATTAGTATACGAGCGTAATTTAATAAGGCCATGATTTATTTACGGAATATTGTCTCTTGGCGAGAGTAGAAGCAAACGAAGCGGATTTTCTTTCAAGAGGAAAGCTTTGCCGCGCGGTTCACAGATGGCAGAACGTGACGTCTTGAGAAATTTATAGCATGTTTTATTTTCATATAATTTTTTAACATTATGCATCATCTAGGAAGTTAGTTCTAAGATAAAAAAAATAATCGATAATTTATTTAATAAGACATTTCACACCAGTATAAAGGTTTTAATACTGTAACTTAATATACGTGTAATGTATGTGTTATGAAATCGATATACAAATGATAAATATGCAAAAATAATTATTATGGTATATTGATCATTGTGATTTACAGTTTTATGAAATTTCATTACTTGTTTCTTTCTGTCCTGTTTCGTTAAATTATGCACACATTTTTCATCAAACCAATTGAACTTTTTTTTTTATTTACGGGTTCAACAGAAATGTTCGTTCCCAAATGCGACGTTACTCATAGACTTAAAATACAAGACACGTCATAATCATACAAATTGAACGATAAATATGGCATGCTCCGAAAGCATGAAAAGGATAGCCATACCAAGCAGAATATGTGTGTATGAATGAGATAGCTATATGAACGTCCCGCGTTACATTCTTCGCGTTACAAGCCCCCTCTTCCCTAACGAACTTACGAGCGAAGTAGCATGCGACGTACTCGTGTACTGTCGCTAGGTTGTCTTCCACACACTTATGTATTTCTGCATTCGCTATCTCACTTATTTGAATAATTGTATTAATTGAAATAATAAGTGATTTGTGTATACTTCGCATGAAAAGAAACTCCATGAGATTTGTTTTTTGTTCCCGAATGATTTTTACACTTGTCAAAAGCACAGGAAGGCATTTTATCTCAGAAAAGAGCTTACAGCGATGCGTTTGTGGCAGCTGGTGACAGCTTGTTCGTCAAACGAATGTTTGTGCGAGACTAAACGCAGTAAATCTCAGGTATGCCACGTTGGCTTAGCTTCGTACAGTCACGCGCGGTGTCTCAGTAACGTATCTACATTATTTAGTTCATCTAAGACGTTACTACGTTAAAAATATATCATCTACTATTGTACAATCAAGGTCAGATTCCGGTGAAATTAAATAAGGTATCTCTAGTACTAACCTGGTATTTTATGAAGGAATGTCTTATCGCTTAATTCAAATCGTCATATCATATATATTCATGTTTACAGTTGTATTACAATTTGATTTATCTTTTAGGATTGAGCAAATTTGATTAATTTTCATTATGTTTATGCACTTTAATTGTATGTAATAATTTTGAATCACTATTTAATAAGTGAGGTTCGAGGTGGAATGTACACGGGCTTATTTAATAAGAGAAATAAGATAACTGAGATTTTTGTGAATGTAGTAAATTAATTTAGTAAGTAAATTCACATTGAAAGTGGGCGTTCCCAAAGGAATATCCCGCTCTATGGTCTCAGGGTATAAAAAGAAGTTACTTGCGAGAATGCGAGTAATAAGTCAGTCCAAAAGAGTTAGTCTAATAAATCAGTCATTTAAGAACTACTATTCCACCTCGAACCTCGAACCTCAAGAACACCAGAAGAAAGAAAAATAATAGTCGGGTTCCAAAGATTTTTTTTCTACTTCCATAAGTTCTCGTACCACGAGAGTAGAAACAAGAAACATTCATGAGATTTTTACAAATAATAAAAAATGCACTTTTTGTATTTGAATGTAACACTTAACAGAATACTGCACTTGAGAATGTATCGATTTCGTTTTTATTAACACTATCAAAACGATATATTAATGACAAAATTGTTTAAAGAACACAAAAGTTGTATGCACTGTATCTATGATCAATATTTAAAAAAAAATTTCAACAGAAATTTGTCAGTGAACCAAAAAATATTACAAATTTATGTGAAAAAGACATTTTCATCAGTATTTTTTAATATTTTATTATAGTTTTTTTAGGGTACAGATTTTTAGCCTTTATGGACTGCACGTCACTGCTTAATCCAACCCCTGTATGTATATATGTACAACATTAAAAAAACTACCTTTACATACTTTTTGTATCCTTCAATATTTATCAACTACCAACTGTCATTCTATATTGCCAAGAAGGGCATTATTAATTATTAAAATTACACATGTCGTCGCCGGAAAGGCTAAAGAGCTGTTGCGCCATTTCGGAAGTTTTCACCAGAGCACTTTAAAGTTTTTTTTGATTTAAAATAAAATTTATAATTTTTCAGTACCTGGTTGGATTTCGAAAAAAAAAATGAACTCAGGTAACTCAATGCTCTCACGCAGTTACCTGAAGCGACAAAAGCTGAAAAGTATCGAACTTGTGTCGTTTGAGTCCTGCCTTTTCCCAAATAGCAAATATATTTTAGATGGCTAAAGGACCACAAAAGTCTTCAGAATCAAACGAGAGTCAAAGCATTCGCATAAAAAAAACTGATCAAAACTGTATATTTAACTAATTTTTGATCAAAGTGTCGCTTAAGCTCTTTTGCCTTTTCACCGGCGATATCTTCTATATTACGTCTTTCTATATTTTTCGTGAAGAAAAAATCACCATGTATTCCCAAAAAGTGCACTCTATAATAACCTACGTAGGCCCGTACGAGTGTGGACTTTTAAAATTTGGAACTGATGTTAGTTAAAATGATCAAATTTAAAAATCATATTTGCAAATCCCTGCCAACCTAATAAAGCACCTTCCTACAATGTATTTTACCAGCCATTATTCTATAATGGGTGGATTAAAGCAACTCATATTTTTTCTTGATGTGTCAAGTTACGTCCCGTGATTATTCTCTGGTAAAAAAATCGTTTTAGATATAAAAACTGTAAAGTGTAAATGCTAAGCATGATTACAGTTTATCTTATCACCTTAAAGGCACACCGCTGGTAAATCCATTGTAACCTCTCCCTCTTGCTCAAAAACGACGCATGCAATAGAAAGAGAGCATACAACGGCGTTCTCAGTGGCAGGACAATAAAAAAAACTGAGCAACTGTTGGACCCTCGTAAAAATAAATGCAAATATTTTTTATTGCATTATCGTTTTGTTTCACTTTGTTGCCATTGGCATTGTGACGTCGCAAATCACGAGCATAGAATTAACCGACCATGATCGTAATACGTTTATGTAAATTAATCGAATTACACTTCCCCTTGATAAGGAGGGGAAGGGAAGGGGAATGATACGACGAAGTGTAAGCAGGGACTCCCACTGTATTGTAAGCGTGCTTGTAGTTTGTATCGCAGTAATGATATTAGTATGAATTATGATTTATTGTGACATGGACACGAGCGCTTCCGATTGACTAAACCTGCTTTAGTACACCGACGAAAGTGGAAGCGGACGAATGCAAACTGTTTTTTATATTATTTAAAATTAAGTTATTAATATTAACATTTAGAGTGGATACATACGTATTAATCGTCAGGGATAGATCACCATTCAAAATTGAAATGCAGCCCCAAGGGGGCGTTGTGTGACGACAATTGGAAACAAATCAAAAAAAGAAAGACAGATTTGACTACAAATCAGTGGATCATTACCGCCACCATTTTGGGGGCATTTCACGGGCTCTGAGTGAACTGTCGATTAGCGCCACTCGTCGACAGTGGCGGCTCGTGAGTTTTTAGTGTGATAGAGTGCGAAGATTGAAAAATACTACATTGTTGTTGTAGCCGAAAATGATTTAAATTTTTTTTCAAAAGAATCTTTTTTTTTGTATGAAGATTTTCACGATTTTTCAGTTTTGGTGGTGCACTGCACGGATTTCTGCAAAATCTTCATACAAAAAATTGAAATTTTGAAAAAAAATAAAATGTTTTCGGCTACAACAACATCATAATGACTTTTTTTTTATTTTACCACTCTAACACGCTAAAAAAGTCACGAGCCACCACTGCTCGAGTCGAGTAGCGTATTTTATGTTTTACCACAACTGAGTGACGCTTTCCGTCAAGTAAAATGTTTATTTTAAAAGCCTTTGTTAATCCTACGATTGAAGTTACTCGACGATTAAATACTCAATAGTTTACTCAGAGGTGTTGAATTTACCATTCAACTTGTTATATTACATAACGAAGCAAACTTACAATGTTTTTTTTTTTTCAATATAGGCCGCATACTTTTTTTAAATATACTCGTACATATATATTTTTTTAATTTATTTTTTTTTTATAGTGAATACTGCACAAGAGTCCCAACTCTCTAGAGCCAGTGAGACTATGGCATCCCCAATTAGGGTACGTCGTGAGGCTGAAGGTAAAATCTATTATTTAGAATAGTTTTTAGCAAATTTAAATGAAAAAAATAATACATAGATCTTTTCATGCCATGATTCGCGATTTTCAATTCTAGATCTACTGCTAAACAAAAATTCGTCAATTTTTCACAGCCCGCGACAAATGTAAATAACTTATATGTTTATATCAATAAGGTAATTTTAGCTATAGCTTTAGGTATTTAGATAGTTTTATGGTAAATTTTTGCCAAAACTTTTAAGTTTTGTAATGGCCCCATATAAATTAGTCAAGTATTATTACTATATATATCTTTATATCGATTTAATAATGTCTCGCAGCAAAGTTGCATCATCGATTTGTTTGTAATTAGGAGCTTATATCCTCGATTGAATGATAGATTTTGTAAAACTTTTACTAGAATTTGCTCACTAGTGTGGGTGGCTGGTGAGTACCTACTTATATACACATTTTGAATGCACTCCAATTATTTTCATATTAAATTAGTTCGAATCAGTTTTTCAACCTATCAGCGTTCATTATTTTGTTTTAAGCCAGGGCCAATGAAGGTGCTGCATTTTAACCGTTATGGAATTTCAGTAATTAATGGACATTCCTTTTTTGAGTGTTGTTCGGAATTTAAATAATTTGTGTTTAATTATTCTAGTACCTGTCCGGATTCAATTATTTGGTTTTAATTATTTTTCGCTTCCCTAATTAACGCGGCTACTCGTTTTAATTTGAATTTGCGTGTTTTGTTGTCGAATGAACAGTACCAACCTACCTATAAAGATTGACACGGTTATCTTTGCAATTAATGGCGTAGCTAGCTTAACTTTGGTAAAATAGTTATTTTTTCAATTACTTCCTCCCCAGGCCACCTGTAAAGGTAAATGTGTCAAGCTGTAAAGCAGTGCGGTTTTTAAGGTTTTCCGGAAACCCTTGTCTTTCAAATTTATGCTCATTTTTACACCCGAAATAATTTGTGCAATAGCGTTTTCTTAGCAGATATACAAACATAAGTCATACAAACATTCCCGGGATACAAGT
Source organism: Drusus annulatus (assembly GCA_022651775.1). Taxonomy (NCBI): domain Eukaryota; kingdom Metazoa; phylum Arthropoda; class Insecta; order Trichoptera; family Limnephilidae; genus Drusus; species Drusus annulatus. The sequence goes on along the minus strand of JAGWCC010000440.1, from coordinate 284,266 downwards.
GGTCCAAAGCGTCGGGTTCCCAGTCTGGCGTTCCAGGTTCAATACGCTGCTAGCTAAGTTCACCGTCATTGCACTAGGAACTTTTTTCACTTATACAAAATGATGGAAGTAGGAAAGTTAAAATATTTTTAGGATATATGTAGATTGGGAATATGCGTCATTCTTTATATATAAAGCAAAATAAAGATATTTTTAAAATCAAAATATATAATGTACCAACATAATTTGATGGGTTTTTTTTTTTTTTAAATTTCATGGTATATGTTAAAATTTGGTTAAAGTCAATATTACAAAGTGCTTTTTGCCTTAGAGAAAATTTCTTAATTCTGTTCACAATTAAGTCATCAATGTCACAAAAGTAACCTATAAATTATGTTAAAATCTATTCGGCCTGGAACCCCACGACATAATACGAATCAATTAATTTAATTGAGATTTGTTAGCGTCGTTTAGGGGCGGGCGTAACGAGCACTAGAAATGGATAGTCGGGTTGCTTTAATGTTCGTTTTACAGTTAATGTCTAATGGTAGTACAACAATGGAAAGACATACGAATTTTATGAATAAAATATGATTGATGATAAAATTAACTATAACGATCTAATCACATTATAACCATTTAGCTATGGTTTTTATATTTCTATTACTATCCGAATATAAAATGGCACCTTCGCGTGCTATCTTGAAGTTATAGGAACTTAGGTAGCCTGCTAACTAATCCCTTTTGTGTTGAGAAAGTTGCATAAAGCATTTGCTAGCAATTGGATCCATTTTAAATATTGCATGAAGCCTCATTCGCATGAGGAGTATTTTAGCGCTATGCAACTTTCACTTTCACTAAAATAGTAATTTTACCTAAGTGCATTCCAAACACTCTGGACACTGAAGTTTATCACATATGCAATGAACTTAATCAGTTCTCTTTTGCCGATAATTCCGTGTTATCCGTGTTTTCTGTCGTGTAAGCTAAAATTGTGGTTGAAGACTTATTTTAATACACTGTTTTGAAAACAAATTAGCTGTGCTTACTGTGAATTAGTGTCTACCCCAGGATTCGAAAGTCGGATGACAAGTTTGTGGATTTGTACACGGTTAAAATTCAATACATAAAACGAGTCGCTTTTACGACTCGTTCTTATGTTCAACGTCTCGGCTATGGAACGATTTGCTGGCCTCTGTGCTCCCTCCCTCCTTCAACGCGGGCTTCTACAACACTCAGGTTCACTCCTTCCATTTTTAAAAAAAGACCTCCACACAGCATCCCCAAAGTTGAGATAGACCCTGAGGGAAATTATTTTCCTCAAGACCTCCTGTGTGGAGTTAATGTAAAAAAAATACTTTATGGTTATTGTAGTATAATCTCAGAGCAATACTATACAGGAGGGATAGCTTTGCGAAGCAATGTAGTCAGGATTGTTGATTTTTCTGACTCGGGCGTGGCAAGTGTTTTCATGAACACACCTTTTTACATCCATTCATAGCACATGTCGACATAATGTTTTGTTTATTTGCACAAAGACTTTTTCACAGTATTTTTATTAATAAAAATGTAGGATATAACCTAAAAAAACCGTTGAGTTATGCCGCATAACAAAATGTAGTGGGCGGAGTTACCGGAGACGCGAGAGACGGAAAACATGCTACCTACGTAAAAGTGGTGCGATACTATGTGACAACTTGTGTTGTCTCTTTCTCTCTCACGGTTTACGATGGAAAAATCAGGAGAAAGTGATTTATCGTAAATTTGTATAGGTTGGGTAAAAATATTTAGCTCTCTCTCCATCTATATTATTACTCCAAGAATATAATACTAACAGTAATAAGACAAAAGATAACATTGGGTTTCTGCGGATCAAGAATTGTTAATCAAAGAAACTGTAGAATACAAATATTGGACGACATTATTTGTTGGACATCTTATCCGGTTTTGATTGATGCTTAAACACCAAAAAAGATCCCAAAAACACCTCTATTTCTTAAAAAAATAAAAGTCTCTACTGTTCACATACACAGCAATAAAATTGTTTTTAGATAGAGTTAATGTAGTACCTAGCTACGTATGTTTATGTATAATTTAATTACAAAAGCCGCAATTCAACTTACAGCTCTGATAGAAAATAAATCGTCTCCAACAGGGGCGTAGTCACTGATTCGTATTTATTTGGTAAATAAACTGATTATGGGTTGGAGAATGTAGAATTGTAGACAAACCGCTATCCGGCCGGGACCGGGCCATAACTTACCCCGCGACAACATAGATGTCACTACAATGTGAGCGGGAAAATTTTTATCAAATTTGCGGGCGCTCCCGGCCGCCAAACTGAAATTTACTGCCGCCTGGCGAGAGACGGGGAACTATTCCTTAATAAGATTCTCGGCTGCAGGGTGGTTGGGAATACATACCGTCAAAGTGACCTTTTTTTCTTACGAACTACCCTATTTATTATACACATAGGTACAGGTGTCGCAGCCAGATTAAACCCTCCCAGAGTCTCAAAATCAGATGTATGATAAAGTACCTATCTGTAATGTATTTTAGTTGACGTTATTTTATATTTGAAACGAGTGGATGAAAGCGACTAATTTTTATTCCTGGCAAGTCATGTTACATCCCGTGATTTTTCACTGGTAACAACATGTAGTTAAATATATGCTTATTACAAATGAATAATACGAATAGTAAGGTTATCTAGTGTTTAGAGTTTTAAGCAACTCTGCACCATTGCAGTTTTTAAGCATAATTCAAACCACTATGCTGGTTTAGAGGTAACTAGCTAGCTAGTTTGAGAGGTGACATTTTTTCTGGCCTTTTTTTTTCGAAACTAAAAAAACTAAACAAAACTATGAAGATAACATAAAACCAGTAACACCAACACTACAACCTACAGTCTGCATCGGAACAGGAATAATAAAAATCTTTCAATATACCTATATTTCAGAAAATTATATATATTAAAATGATGTATCTCTTAAATAGTATTTAATTAACAAAAATAATAATAATAAAAAAATAATAATTTATAAATTAATAAAAAACTTATTTTTCGTGTTGCATCCTAATAGGTTTAATAACAAAAACGAAATATGACTCAGCGCTTACCAAACACCTAGGCGTCGTGGGTTCAATTCCTCTGCTGGCTAAGTCCTCCATCATTGCACAAGCAACATTTTTCGCTTATCATGATGGCACTAGGAGTTTTTCAAATATTGTCGGGTTATTCGCAACCCGGGAATGTTTGTCTTTCTTTAAAAAAAAGTGATTTTTTTCTATTTCGATTCAAAACATCGACGAGTTGCATGATATCCTTCATTTGAAAACGATTCTCAGTTAGGTACTCGCTTCTGACCAGTTAAACCCTTTGCGAATCGATGTACTCATTTACATTTACACATTTTTAACAATGTAAAAAAACACATGAAAAACACTGTAACAGGCAACTAATGGAGTGTTATCCGTTGCGCTGCGTGTTTTAGGACAAAGGCGTAAGCGGCGACGCCGCGTGCCGCCGCTGGCCGCAGGGTCGCTCTGCCTAACCCGGAGAGGAGGCGGCCCGACGTTGCTCGCTACCTAATTGGAATGGACACGTGTCAGGGGTGGCACCGCGCGGCACCACGTGGCCGGACGGCGATTTACCTGTGGGTGGCTTTTTGGTCATTAAATAATCTTTTTTTGTTTGGATATTTGTTGCGACTTCAGATAAGTGTGAGAGGAATCTTCTGGAATTCTTCTGGAGTGGAAAATGTCAAAAATATCCAAATGGTCGTTTGTCTAATCTTATCAATTATTATTTAAAGACATGAAAAAATACTTTGTATAAGACCACGGATATTATTTTATTTTTTATGACCGACCGGTTTTGCTTAGCCTAAGCATCATCAGGCTACAAAATAAAACCAAACAAAAAATACAAACTGTGCTGTTATATAATATAAACAAACAGAGGGAGAACAAAATATAAAAAAAAAAAAAAAAAAACAAAACAATGATTATTATTATTATCATTAATTATTACATGTATGATTCTTAACCTAAATATCGCGGGGAAAATTAATAAAGTGCAAATTAGATACAATATTTTCTCAAGTGTCCACACATTTTGCAAATATGTAAATATAAATACGAGTTTCTTTCGTGACACCTCGTAGGATGTAATAAATAAAATACAACGGAGAAACATTAATTAACCTTTTAAAAAGCACGGAGTGTAACTTGACTTACAAAGAAAAATATATTAGTTTCGTTTGAAATATAAAAAAATGTCCGCTAAAAATACATTATAGGTAGGTAGGTAGGGATTTAAAAAAAAATAATGACATCAGTTCTAAATTTAAAAAGTTCACACCGTACGTACCTCAAAAACGTAACGCAAAATAAATGCTTAGTGGTAGCTAATAGTGCTGTAAATAAAATAAATATGTTTAAAAAAATGTTACATATAAAGCTACTTTCAGAATCGTCGTTGTGAGAGACCTTTAAAATATTTGACGGCCTCCATGATCGAGTGGTACGACGCTCGACTATGAATACAAAGGTTGCGGGTTTAAACCCAGCGTGGGCAAATAACTTTTATTTAATCAATATGTGTCACAACACAATTTTGTGAAAGTGAAAGACCACCACTCAGAATCGAAACGTTGCTTGAAATGGCTTTAGCCGTGTTTGGTGATCAAATCTGAAAATCCAGGTACTTCCAAACCTTCCTCTTCCCCGTCTCCTCCCCCTTCCCAAACGATTTTTTAAACCTTTTCTAAAATGCCAGGAATTATATTATGTTGACAACATCGGTTTGTCCAACCATTTATAAAACACTAAAAAGAAAGATTAAAAAAATATTACCGTAAAAAATTGCGATGTTTATGAATATACAAAAAGTCGTGGCGCTTTCGCAGCTGCCTGTCGTGTTTTAGTCTTTCTTGTTATTTTTCGCCAAATAAGTAGGATATTTCACAAATTACTTCTTTGAAATTCCTGTACTGTGTGACAAATTCAGAAAGTCCATTCTTTTAATTTCGCTCCCATGCCCTAAATAAAAAAAATAAAAAAATAATAAAAATCAAAATTTTAAGTTAATAATTGTGTCTATCTGATGGGACCTGCCAGGTAAGTATGTTCCTGTATATTTTTTTATTTAAACTAGGAATTAATATGTAATGATAGAAAGTAAGATCTGTACAGCGCCCTTGAGGTGATTTTTCACAAAAACGGCGCTATACAAATCGTCCAAATATTATAGTTATTAAATATTTTTGTTTTATTTTCTGCTGCTCAAGAGTCAATCATTTCGGTTGGTAACCCCTGTCTATTAGCACTAAAATAACAATCCGCTTACAGCGAGTGCATAACCGTTGAGAGGCGCACATACGCGCTAAATCGCCGATTCCCGAGCCGATGAACAAAGATACCGATTATACAACTCGCCCGTTGTTTGTGGATTAGAGGGTACTTAGTTAACCGAGGCGTTTATTGCGCAGGTACTTAGTTTAGGTGAGTACCAACCGAGAGAAATTGCGCATTATGGATATTGTGTACCAACCTAATATCGTATGAATTTGCTGTCGGCTGATTTAGGAGCAGTTAGTTACTCGTTTGTAGAAATTACAATATACTCGATGTTGATTGAACAACGGAAAATATCTTTGTAGAATGAAAAAATAAATTAGATGGCACCTGGACTTGAAATTGATCTACGTCTTGTTCAAATCGAGATTATTTTTCAATAACATAATTAACTTTTAACAATCAATTCATTTAAATTTTTTTTAAATGTTACTCGCACTTGAAATTGCCACTAGAACTGGTTTGCAAAAAACGTTAACACAAAACCTCCTAACTAACCAATCAACCATCGTGCCGTTTCTCCGCAGGGGTTGGCAGAGAGGATGTACCGCCACACAACTCTGTACTAGCACACATTCCTCGATTCATCCACATTCACACATCGTGTTATACACACACTCTTTTATGAGTCTTGACATGACCCGACTAAAGTATTTGATTCACTTAAACGTGTCATATCTTTCTGGCCTTATTCTACCATCCACTTTCGCGTCATATATTCTCCTTACGCCCCTTTCTTCGTTCATCCGCTCTACGTGTCCAAACCAGCTAAGCGTCCATTTTATCTTATTCACTGCGCTTACATCAGCCTTACGTTCGTTTCGGATCTCCAAAGTTTTAACGTGGGCATACGTTGTTTTACCACATATATGCCTTAGGGATCACATTACAGCATTCAGTCTACTTAATCCTTCCTCTGCCATTTACACGTCTCACTGTCATACATCAGTGTTGGTATCAGCACTCCATTGTAGACTCCACATACAAAATATCAGGGCTGCTACAGCTTTTCAGTTATAACACTTCTATTAAGTATTTTTTTCAAATCCTAATAAATTTTCCCTATATTCAAACAAGTGCACAAAATTAAATCAGTTCAACTTATAATCATATCATAAAAACATGTTTTAATAATGTAACAAAACGTTTTCTCACATGCATAATAAATAATAATGCGTTTCCCACCCTCTTGCATTATTATGACAGTGTTATTTAATAATACATGTATGATAACCGAGCAATAGTTGCACCGAGGAGTGTACAGTGCATGTACACTGTACGGTTAGTGACCGGCCACCCCAAGGGAGCATTGTTGCTTGTTACTGGTAACCAACCCTTAGTTGAATAATAAAAAAAATAATAATCACCCGCACGTACAGCGGAACGTTGGCGCAAATCAGGGAAGCGCGCGTGTGATCATGTGATCACGACTAGTGAATGTGAAGAGCAGGGTGGTCAAAATATCTCATTTTTAAATAATAATTATTGATTTGTCGTGCTTATTAAGATCATATTAAAATTCAAGCTTTAATTTAATGTAATAAATATTTTTATATCAACTTATTAAAACAGTATTGATAATGTTCAAAGAATGTGAAAAATGAAAAGAAGCAGAAAAAAAAAGAATTGATTAGACCGAGGCTCGAACTCGAACGCATTCATTAATTTGTTACCGAAACCTTTTTGAATTCCGTCATTTTCATCAATTTTATATTTCTTGAAAAAAAAAAAATCGGATTGAGCTTTGCACAAAAATACACAGATGGCGGCCAGTGTCGGAAAAACAGAAAAATAATATCAATAATTTCTTAGAAATTTGTGTTGATAAAAAGGAATGAAAAAAAAATCTATGGAAAAGTTGGTTAATGTGTTATTTCCTGGATAATGTAGAAGTCTCGAGTTTGAGTGTCGGTCGCAAATAAGTATTTTTTCTGGACCTTCGTTCGTTTCATATTCTTTAAAAATCTAATTTGAAATTTGTGAAAATATAATATTGTTACACGCTCGTAACTTTTGTACGAAAGCTCCCGTTACTTTATTAAACAGTTTTTATGACATCCTAGCTAAACTATGCATGCTCCTTTAACGAACATCACCGAAAAGCTGCAAGAGCGAGGGGGGCAAATATTCATGTTTCTGTTTGATATGCAATACATTTTATCAAACCCATAGGTCAGTAAGGTAATGTCGGGAGATATGTAAATGTATTACGTTATATTGTAACTTAAAATATATGGTAGGCTTCCAAAAATGCTGTCGTTGCAAAAGTGATTTCAAATACGTCATACAATTAATACATGCTTTGAATAGATTCTACAAAAGAAATCGTATTTTGAAAATAATAATAATAACATTTTTATTTCAGCGGAATAGAGCGGTAGGTGCAATACGTTGTCTTTATAAGTTAAATGAAAATAGTAAAAAAGATAACATTAAAAAAAACATATTTAAATAACATACAATAATAATTATGTAAGACAAAAAAAACTTTTACCGCGGCTTGAGGGAAAGTCAAATATACACATTTGAAAAAAAAAAAGACGATTTGCGCACAAATTTATTTTTCATTATGCGATGTTATTCTATAATATTGCGAACGATTTTAATGATAGTGTCACGAAAATCATTTAAAAAAAGAAATATATATATTTTGTTCACCTTTTTACACCACCTTATGTTTTTTACTCTCGTTGAGATTAAAGTCATCATAGCCATATTATTTTTACCTTTTTAAAAAAAATATTAACGTATAAATCTATTTGCAATATCCTGTAGTCAAACACGGGAAAAGGACAAATAGAACAAAACGGGCTATGATCACGTTTTGGGGGGGGCGGCTAGGACATCGTCAAATATCACTTCTATCATTGTATCATGTACAAATTGGATATCACACAATAAAATAATGATCACCCGTTATCAATTGAATACTATTCTTAATATGGGTGTTAATCAACATGATATCATTCATTAAATTGAATAAATAATGAAAAAAAAAAATCTCGTTAGTGCTAATCTTATAATGAAATACTTGATTAGAGTTGAGCACACTTGACTTTTTTCGAAGGTATCGTGTTCAAGTCCTGTCGAGGTAATTACATTTTTTTTTAGTTATAGGTTTTTGGTGATTGTTTGTAAGTTAATCACGCTACAAAAATATAATACACAAATAATATAATTATACTAAGTATTAACATATTAATGCTCACATGTGAGAGAGAACAATCCTATTATAATACATATATTATGTAAATAGATCGAAAGTAATATAGTTATGAGTAATGAATTTAATTTAATTTTGAATCAATTATTTACTTATGACAAATAAATAGCGCGATGTAAAGAAACACTATTGAGAATAATAATATATAAGAAAGTAAAGAAAAAGGAGTGGTGAAAGAAAATAAAAGAAGAGAATAATATCAAGATTTTTAGAAATAACGAAAGTATAAAATAGTGCCAGACTAAATCATAGTTTCATACGTTAAAGAAGGCGTAAAACTTATTTTTAACGTGAGATGTTATTGACGAAGATATACGAGGCCTGTTCAAAAGAAAAGATGAATTTTGAATTTTCGCGGGCTGTGTACATTCGATTTTCGATTTTTTTGTTGTTGTTATGTTGGTACACATAAGTTTATCATATGTTAGCATTATCAGCTATTTTGGATTAGTGGTTTGTTTTTGACAACTGGAAAGGTTAGTCACGTTTTTGTGTGTTCTTCGATTTTTTACTTTTGAAAAAAATCGATCAAAGAATAAAATCCATGATTTGTTTTTCCACAACTCCAGGACGCTCATCGTCATTAACATCTTCTCGGCCTTCTGTAAAGCGCTTGTACCACTTACAAACACTTTTTTGAGACAAAGTAGACTCGCCGAATGCCACAGTCAACATTGTAAGTGCGTTGGACCACTTTAATCCATTTTTAACGCAAAATTTAAAACATATTCTATGATCCATTTTTTTCAAAAGTAAAAAATCGAAGAACACACAAAAACATGACTAACCTTTCCAGTTGTCAAAAACAAACCACTGATCCAAAATGGCTGATAATGCTAACATATGATAAACATTTGTGTACCAACATAACAAAAAAAATCGATAGTCGAATGTACACAGCCCGCGAAAATTCAAAATTCACCTTTTCTTTTGAACAGGCCATGTATATATATATTAGCACATGTAATCGTAACATATATTTATTTAACAAGATCTCATAAAAACAGTTGTTCACCAAATACATTAATAGATGAATGATATACAAATATTGTAGATACATGCATAGTGTAAAAAAAAGAAATTAAACATTTGTGTACACCTCACATATAGACAAGGTATTATATATCCGATGGAGAGTATATATAGTCAACACACTAGAGACAAAGGGTTAAACTACGTGATAATGTTTTTTAATGGGTTCCATCAGCAAAAAATAAAACTAACTAAAGCTATTTTTCAATGAATCAAATGCCAAATGGGACAGTTTCGTGTAGATATATTTGTATAGGCCACCCACTGGTGCTTAATAATCTGTTTAACATTCATAACGGCACAAAAGACAAGACGTTAATTATCCAAACAAATGTGACCCATCACCCCATAATGACTTGACGGGGGTCGCAACTTTAACGGGCCTACCCCTGTTCACTGTTCAGGGGTGCAACAAAACCTGATTATAACAACGACACAAAACATTTGATACAAATTCACACACAAATGATTTTTTCATGTTTATTTATACTAGAGATGTAACGTTTACCGATTTACCGTTTCGCCGATAAAAGTTTTTTTTTCTAGCACAATGTTGTAAATTACAATGTTTAAAGTAAAAAAAAAAAAACAGCGGTCAATATTACATTAACAACTATTTTATGTCATATTAAGAAATTGAATTCCAATTCTTTCCAAGTTGGTCAGTTATGATTTCGATACTTTGATGTTGAGGGTGAAAACACCATCCCTATCCCGAGCTCCAATGGGGGAGGGAGGTGGTGAGGGTAGGAGCGTGGCACAACCAGCCCCGGGGCAGATATTCGTTACAATTCGCAGACTAAACTAACCGAATTCACTTGTTAATTTTAATAATAGCCTCCCCGTCGTGCCAACTTGGTGAGAATCAGATCCTATATGCATGGACGTGATCACAGCGATTTTATTGTAAGTTATTAAACGTTAATATCCCCTTTGAGATGTGCAGTAAAAAGGTACTGTGAGAAAATATTTACCAAACACAGAAAGTTACCCTTTTAACAGCATTGTGCTGATCATGTAGACTGTTTTTGTTTTTTTGTTTGTTTGAGAGGCCAACAGTTAGTACATAACTTCATGGATATTATATTAAAGATATCTTTAGAATCAAATCACCAAACTCTTCCACACTAGCGATCAAATTCTTGCTAAAGTATTACGTAATCTAAGAATCAATCAAAGAGCTATAAATTGAATAAAAATGCAACACTGTTACACCAACATAAATACGTTTTTCTATCGACTTTTATGTATTATTTTCTCTTTTCATTTTATAAATCCCTTATAATGAGCATCACAACATATCCCGAAATCCCCACTACTACTACGTGCTTAAAAAATCATAATTTCGTCTTTTCTGCCCGATCAGCTGACTCACAAAAACGTTTTTTTTTTAAAATATTTTAACGTTCATCAGAAGTTACCCAATGCAAATATAATTTTCTGTGTACTGGTGAGCGAAAATTACACCTAGCTTTGTTGATGACACTGATTATGTGGAATTTAAACTAAGTAGAGCCTCATTGGTGAAAGTACTGTATGTGTAGTTATGAACGAAAAACGACCATAGTGGTGTGGGGTCCCATTAAATTACCTAAACGATTGACCGATCACTTAGGTACATACAAGTGTGACGTTTGACAAATTATAATCAAATAATAATTTACATACTAATGCGATCTATTAAAATTTTTGCTTAGTAAAAAAAAACTTTCTACAAAACACTACTTCACAAGTGAATCACGATTTTAAGAAGTGAAACAGATGTTTATAATGAAATATTAACTAATAAATAGTTACCTACATCTAATTGTAGATTAAAATAACACACGTGTACATATAACAGGTAATTGTGGACTCAGGTGTGGTGACGTTTTGTTAACTGGCCGCCTGATTGGCTTTATGATTTTAATAATTCAAATAACGCTGAAATTAACACGAATTTGCGACATTATTTCATCCGAAATGCACACAACTAGGTCTGTAACCAGGTCACTTTGAAAATGTAGTTAGACTTTTCTTAAATCATTTAATTATTCTTTCACATATTTAAATATTTTATTTTCCTACAAGTCCGTTTGACAATACATACATAAGGCAAAACAGCTGTCACGCGTAAATATAACTAAAACAGGTAGAAATTTGAAAATTGTATTTAATTTATGTAATCATATTTAGTAAAAAGTAAATTTTCAATAGAGTTCTGCATGATTAATTAATTATGTTTAAGCATTGCTTATTTTCATATCCATTTTTTATAAAAATTATTAATTAATTTAAATCAAAGGTGCCTTATAAAGCTAAGAAGCACGGATTTTCCTGATTTAGTCCACACACTTGTAGTGATTGTCTCTTTGCTTTGTTTATGGTCATTGCAAATGCGTGTCACTCTGTAAACTGCAGACTTTTGAATTCGTTTGTCATTGTTTTGATAGCGAAAGTTTGTGTTGTCCATTTTGAAAATATTCTACCAAAAAAACCGGAAAAACATGGAATATGTAATCTGTGGCTAACCAGAGTGATATATCTATGGGCTAACCCTAATACAACATGGCGGCTTTTGTGTTTTTCATACTAATTTTAAAACGTAATGAAATAAATTTAAACTACCTTATAAACATTTCTATTACTAATACGAACAAACTGTGCTATTTTCAGCGAAATCTGTCGAGTAATTTTTGAGAAAATTGAGGACACAGGACGAACAGACAAACATTATTTTTTTAATACATAGAAATTATGGTTTTTCTTAAAGTATTCAATACTACAGCATTATCCAACTAGTATATATCATATATTGTGTGAAAATAACAAAATCTGTAATCTTTTCAAACCTAGAACATAACTATTTATAATATTCTTTTCCTTTAAGGTTTTTCTTATAAAGAATGGCTAAAAATATGATTACTTTACCTACTTGCAAAATGCTTACACATAATAATAATAGAACGTCGATTAGAATAATACAGGGTGTCCCTAGAACAACGAACGTGAAATAAATTAAAATAATGCTGTAAATTAATTTTTAAAACTTACATCTAAAAATTTACAGCAATAAATAATATCATTCGAAAGTTATAATCTACATAAATGTATCAATTCCACATGCTAAATAAACAGATTTCGAAAAGTAAAGTAATTTATTTGTCATAATAATAATATTGAAAGTGAATGTTTGTACTGCAAATGCACGTATTGCACACTTGTGTGCCTTCAATTTTAACATGAATAAATCATGTTGAAAAAACCTCGGAATTACAAATAAAATTTATTGATTTTTTTTAATAATTAACCCTATGCTCAATATATTGTACAAAAATAAAAATTGAATGAACATTTTGAGGCATTTCGCTACCTCAAATTCCAAATTGCAAGTTACAAAAGTATTTTTCAATAATTCGAATGCACTCGATTTTTTTGTTTAGAGATTTGTCTAAAGAAACGACGCGACGCTAGTAGTTCAAATGGAGTGCTGATACTAACCCTGATGTATGGCAGTGAGACACAGAACTGGCAGAGGAAAGATGAAAGTAGACGGAAATGAGATCCCTGAGGCGTATATGTGGTAAAAACATGTGGTATGACCATATTGAAAATGTGAAGATCCGGAAAGAATGCAAGGCCGAAAAAAACGTAGTGAATAAGATTTAAAACGATATGCTTAGGTAGTTTGAATATGTGGAGTGGATTAACAAAAAAAGGAATACCAGGAGAATACATATGACGTGAAAGTGAATGGTATGATGAGTCGGGAACGCCCGAGGAAGACATGCCACGACCAAGCGAATCAAATTCTTAAGTAGGCTCATGTCAAAAGTGAGAATAATATAGATAGCCAAGATATAGTTTTGTAGCGGTCTATCCTCTCTGCCCACCTCTCTAGGGAAACGGCGATGGTTAGTTAAGTATGTGTGAGTCTTAAACTGCGTTTGAAGTGAATCAAAAAGTATACTCGTGTATTTACGAGATAAAAATATTAAAAAAAAAAAAAATTTGAAAGTACTCCTTTAGGAAATATTCAGAATCTCCCAAGGTTTTATAGAGGACGATTTATAAGGAATGCAAACAATTAGTATATTTTTTATCATTTTGGTATATCCTGGCCACAGTATTGAGAAGCACCGATGGCATATTTTAGTATTAATAGAACAGTGACAACTCTATCATTTGTAGTAAACTGTGTGCGACACAATTAATATTCCGTCTGTTTGGTCAGCTTTGCCTTTCTTCAATAACAATCCACATTTGGTGCATTTTCAGATTCCAACAATTGACGGTCTTGTGTTTCCAGTTTTAACGGGCGACAAACAAAAACGTCCACCAATGTGAAATATATCCGATGCGATACTGATTTTAAATACTACTGTTTATATTTTTTTACTGCAGCCACCATTTTCCTTCCTGATTTTAACTGTTGCCTTTTCGTATTGTTATGTCCGGCCTTGAGAAAAAAAACTTCACTATTGCTTCACCGGTGTGTTGATTACCCGGTTCGAGGGCTCTACTTATTTTCGTTTATTTTGGATCCGAAGCTGCGATAAAAGACCAAATGTGTTTTCAGCTTCAAATGAATTTGGAAAATAGTGAACCATAAATCGATAAACTAAACTACTTGATGGGAATGTCTAATTATGGATTATTGGAATGAAAGGATAAATGAGAAATCATTCACGTACCGATAAAGTTAAAGTAATAAGTTCTTGAAATCTCCTGAAACAATTTTATTATTGAGAACATGAATATACTACAAAACCACATTTATTTTATATTATTTTTAGAACAACAACAAAACCGATGAACAAGCGAGAGAACCAACGAGGAACACGTTTTTTCACAATACAATTCTTATGTTTGATTGTCAATTGTTGCGAACACAGTGTTGTTGAATACGGAAATTGAATAGCAAAATGGTTGGATAGGCAGGAAACTTGGGTGAAAAAACATCAAGGTAAGAACCTAACAAATTATCACTTTAGAATCCAACATTTAATATTCATTTTTACACGTTTTTTAAACTTTATCATTGACAACACGGAAAATGATCATCACATATGTGGAATGTTTTTCCGGCCTCTTTGTTTCCTCTCTCCTACAACAAGGATCTCTTCAAGACCCTAGTTCACTCATTCCTTTCCTCAAAAAGGCTCCTCACACAGCATCCCCAAAGATTCACCCGTGTGGAGTCAATGTAAAAAAGTAAATATCTCGTCGCTGGAAAAGTAAAAGACCTTTAGCGACACTAGTCGAAAATGAGTTAAATATGCAGTTTTAATATTTTTTAAAACCAATGCTAACAGGTTAAATTCATTTAAAAAATATAACTAGATACAAGTTATATAATTTTACAGTTATCTGATAGCTGTAACCATTTCCATACTATTTAAAAGTTAATTATATCACTGTTCAAATGATAATTTAGAAGACTTTTCTCTGATTCTAAAAAGTAAGAAATATACTTTTCTGGGGCCTTGACAATGTAGTTTAGAATAAAACCAGGTCTTCGAAATCTTTCTGTAGCGAAAAAAAAAAGTGCAAGAGGCGCACTGTGTTGGTAGTAGAAAAAATCCGGCAAAATACGTGCATCTTTGCTTGCATATTAAAATGTAGTTAGGTACTGTAGCTTCGTGACATATTTGTATAAAATCTGTTTTAGAAGACGTATTGCAATAATAATTAATTAATAAACTCCCACGATTATCGCTGGCAATGAGCGAATGAACATTCCAAATAATAATCTCATTGGTTAGTGCGTCGAGGGACAGATTTTCTGGCCACAGTTAGAGCCACCCTCGGCAAATTAATAAATAGAGTGTAAATAGATAACGGGGGTGAGAAATTACTATTATTAACTATTCACATATTTTTCATATAAATATAATAATAAAAAGTATGTTTATGGATCGTTCCAGTGTGGTAGATACTCTAAGTCGATACTAAGAGCATTTATATGAATTATTTTGATCGTTTAACGCGCGTCACCGTGACCATTAACCGCACATTTAAATAGTAGTTGTCGCATGTTAGAACTGTTCAAATATACGGTATATTTGCGGCACGTTCCAGAGCGGTACATACGAGTATATACGCTCAGTGTCTGTAACTGCCCGAAGCAAGAGAGACTATGGCATCCCTAATTATCGGCGTATGATGTGAGGCTGAAGTGAGTGGGAAGGGGAAGGAGATGAGAAAGAGCAAGGTTGGGGAGTACAAAGATAGATATTTTAAACGGTGGTCATTCACCAGGGCGATCCTGAGAGAATCAATTTCTTCAAAATTAAAGCTTGACATAACTTTAGAGGTGGCCAGAAGAGGTGGTAAAATTTTTCCGTTTTTATGATATACTATAAAGCGATACAAATTGAAAAAACCTTTAAAAAGTAATGCAAGGAGAATTTATTTTACTTAATTTTTTGGCAATCATAGACTTTCAAAACTTATGAAAATCCCTAATAATTTCAGCATATTGACTAGTTGCCATGACTTGAAGTTAAGTTTTTAGCCCCGCAGTAAATAATTACATGATTATAATCAATCCAAGGTTTTTTGATGTACTTTAATTAGGTTTTATATTTATAGGGGTAATGTGTGATGAATGTACCTACCTAGAGGTGTTTTTTTTTTAAAGAAAGACAAACATTCCCGGTTTACGAATAACCTGACAATATTTGAAAAACTCCTACTGCCATCATAATTAGCGGAAGATGTTGCATGTGCAATGATGGAGGACTTAACCGGCAGAGGAATTGAACCCACGACGCCCGGGTGGGAATCCGACGCGTTTGTCTACTCAATTGTTTAACATAATGACAAATAGACAATAGTGGGATAATACTTTTTCAACTATTTGTAAGATTGAAGGATGTTAGAAAGGGGAAAAAATAGAGCAAGCTAAACCTTGTAAAGTAACTGGCTAGTAAAACGAATGTTTAAGATAAAAACTATAAAACCATTTCAATACGATTTCAAGCAACCAAAGTGATTCTTAGAATGCCCTTTACTCTGAAACGCGGTGAAAATGTTAAGCATTTTCATGAGTAGAGTTTCTATTTGTGAAAATACTTAAATACCAGAGTGGTGAAAGACCATCATGCAGAATCGAAACGTTGCTTGAAATGGCTTTAGCCGTGTTTGGTGACCAGATCTGAATAGCCAGGTACTTTCCAACCTTCCTCTTCCCAATCTCCTTCCCCTCCCCACTACCTTTAGCCTCACAACATACCCTATTTGGGGATGCCATAGTCTCACTGCCTCTAGACGGTTGGGAGCAGTTGAGACTCTTGTGCGGTATTCACGTAAAAAAAATAATAAAATTTAATAGAATTGTCCACAATAATATTCAAATCGGCGATCTCTGGACCACAACCGAGGAGCTTACCACCCCGCCACGGAGTTCCAGAAGCACAACTCCAATCAATAAAAAGAATGATAACATCCAGAAAGCAATACCCGAATTCCTGAATGAATTGTACCAGGGAAGCAAGAACTCATTCGTGTATTAGTTTTAATCCGCACTTATGAGTAGAGGCATTATTGGATATTTAACTCCACCGCCCGACCCCTTTATGACCAGCTTGCCACCCGAAATAGCGACTACCCTATTTTGACTTTTATTCAAGGGTTGCCAACGTCAACTTTAAAAAAGTGACTCGAATACAATAAAAAGAGTACAATATCTTCAATTTATTGAAAACTTCACAAATTTATGAGAAATTTCCAAATTAAAAAGTTCATTCATTCTAAATTTTTGGAATTATGGGGGAA
Source organism: Drusus annulatus (assembly GCA_022651775.1). NCBI lineage: Eukaryota > Metazoa > Arthropoda > Insecta > Trichoptera > Limnephilidae > Drusus > Drusus annulatus. Next base: position 266,916 of record JAGWCC010000440.1, on the reverse strand, counting down.
CTAATGGCTCCAATTCTCCGTCAGCTCAGTTATGATAACTAGTGTGAATGTATTGACCGTTAAGTGGAAAAAACTTAAATTAATGGTTGTGTGTGTGGGTTGTATTTTTTAAATGGGAAGCACACCTTTTATTTAAAAAATATTTCCACTTTATTTCAGCAACGAAATATGTAACCTGTTTTTTTTTTTTTTTCTAACGGGAAGGATAAAGTATTGATATCGGTCTAATATTGTTGGGGTCTTCTTCTAGGAAATCTACTGTCGAAAAAGTACTATACAGCTTGCCACAGTTAACTTTGCACTCGGTGGCATCGCTTGTGTAGATTTTGTGGGTTAAAAAAATCAATACATTTAAAAAAAGTTTGTTAGCTAGTTCCTCATTTGGTCGCCGGCCTAGCTGTATACCTTAACATATTAACTTTGCAGGCGGTCAAAGGAATCAAAATTAAATTTTCGCTCTTCATTGAGCTCTCTTAATAAATGTTTTATGGTCATATAAATATGAAAGATTTTTACCATCCATAATCAGCTGCAACATACGTAAGACAAAGGCTCTAGTATATAAAAAGAGACTTTTTTAATGCTTTTAGTTGGATATTTTTGGTTTCCCTGTTTCCTCGCCAAACCCATTGGCACAGTCCTCTACTGGCGAATGCAGCCCTGGAGAGGTGTGGGGTGAGGGAGGCGGGGAGCGGTGGGAGGAATTAGTCAATTATACCAGGGTGGCTCGCGTGCCAGGCATGCCGGAGCACTGGCTAGAAAAGGGACGAACAAGGACTAAATAAATCATTATTTAAATATTTTTCATTCTTAGATTTTTCTATTGATTTAATTCACCAGCATGTGTATTCGACAGGTGTGTCAAACGATACCATATTTTATATTCAAAAATTTAATGCCAGTGAAGAAAGATATGCTGTTTAAAAAAAAACGCCTGATTTAAAAAAAAATGTTTTGTATTTATGGCTAAAATACCTAACTACAACTGATGACCTCCGTGGTCGAATGGTTAAGATCCTTCCCTGCAAATCCAAAGGTGGTGGATTTTAATCCTGGGCAACGCAAATATTTTTTTTTTAATTAGTATGTTTTATTTCATATTGAATTTATAAACGATAATATCTGATATATGTGTGGCATATTCCAAAGTGGTAGATATGGTAAAAGACCACAATTCAGAATCGAAACATTGTTTGACATGACTTTAGTCTTGTTTGGTGACCAGATCTGAATAATTAGGTACTTTCCAACCTTCCTTTTCCCCATTCCCTTACTATCCCCACTCTTTTTAACCTCAAAACATACCCCGATTAAGGATGTCATAGTCTTCTTGGCTCCGAACAGTCGAACTTTTTATGCGGTATTTACATAAATAAATAAAATTTTAAAAATCAATCAAAAGGTATAACATACGAGTATATGCATCAACGACTCTGAGAAAAGTTTTATTTTATTTATTTAAATTATATAAGCCACAAAATAAACAGATTTTCGTGATTTTATAGACATTGTTTAAAGTTAGTTATTATTATTCACTTCAGAAATTTAACAGCAATGGAAAAAAGCGTTTCTTTGGTTAAAATTTTGAAAAAAGTGGCTTTTGTAAAACGACTGAAATTTCCAACAGGACCGCCTATGCAGAGTTGACATAGTATATTTTTTAAGCACATCATTATTTTTAAACAAACTTTTATTTTGTTTAAACTAGCAGAATTTTTTCTCTGACAAAACGCAATTATTTAAAGCTGTGAACAAAATATTAAAAATTATAATGCATACTTTCAAATGCAACACACTTTAACATTAAATAACCTCAAGTGAACTTTTCAAATTTGGAACTGATATTAATTGAAATTTAACAAATAATCTTTTCAAATCCCAACCTACCTAATAAAGTATTTACCTAAAATGTATTTTAGCAGACATTATTCTGTATTTGAAATGGGTTGATTAAAACCACTAATATATTTTCTTGGCAAATCTAGTTCCGTCCATGATTTTTCACGGGTAACAACATAGATACGTATATAATTCCTAATTCATGTTTATATATCCATATATAAATGAATGATGCAAAACTTCAAAGTCCATTATCTCTGTTTGGAATACATTACTATGTTGGGTTACGGCATTCTAGTGGCAGGTGTGTGACATAATATTATATATTATATTTTAGGTGAGTACCCATTTCGGCCCTGTTCTCCTACCTCCGAGTTAATAACCGCCCCACACAGGCTGTCTCTGTAATATAATTGACTAATGCCTTGGCTAAGCTTCCCGGCTTATACACATACCATACTACCAGCAACCTACCTACCTACCCCTATCCGGCACCTACCCCATCCGGCACCTACCCTATCCGGCACCTACCCTATCCGGCACCTACCCTATCCGGTATGTACGGCGCAGCCTTAATCAGCCAGGACTAGCCGGTATTATATTATATTATAATACTATTATAATAATACCACTAGGTAGTATACAACGAAAGCAATTCAATTATTTACTCCACATTTTGTAAATATAGGTCAAATTGATAATATTTTCTTCAAATAATGTTTTGGTATTTAGTTTGTAAGTGTTACGGCCTTTGGGCTCGAAATTCACACAGTGAGAAGAATTTTGTTATTGATGTTTTTGTAGCTGAAATTTTAACTTATTTTTTCAATTTATTTTTTTAAATGTAGGTTTTCAGGATTTTTCAGTTTTAGTAGGAAACATTAATAATAAGGTTTTTTCAATCTTAGCATCTTAGCACACTAAAAATTCACGAGCCGCTACTGGTCCAGACAGCTTCCTGAATGAAATCCGCGAGCTTTTTACTCCTTCGGGTGCCAGAAACTTCTTGTCCTCTGCGGCGAGATGCAAATGTCCTTCAGGATATGGGTATTTCTGATTTTCAGGCAGCGTCTCGAGATTAATATGGCTATTTTCCACTAGCTTTGGGAGGGATTTTCTCATTCGCAATGTTAGCTCGGAATCTCCATACTTCCAGGGCGGATGGCTCCGATTCAATCCCCAAAATAAATATAAAAATATGACTTGAAACGTCGGTCACCAATGCGGGAAACGAGTCGCTGGTAACCAAGAAATAATTGAGCCTTTAGCTTTTTTCCACAAGTTTTGCGGCTCACTAAAACACCATTCGCAGGGATGACAACTTGCCCATACCAAATTCATGGATTTGTCTATTTTCCAAATAACTTCGTTACGAAAACTACTTCAAAACATATTTTAAAACAAATTGAGATATCGTAATAAAATGATGGACAAATTATTAAGAGCCAATAATGGAATCTCTTTTAATGAATCACGTATTTAGAATAATTGTTTTTTAATTAAATATGTATTTCTAAAAAAGATAATACAAAACAGAAATAATCCATTATATTGTAAAGTGTTAAAATAATATTTTTTTATATTTAAATTTTCATTTTAAAGATGTACTCTTATAAAAAAGCTGTACTTGGGTGTATAGGGGGAAGAGTGTTATTTATTTAGTTACTAAGGAAATGCGGTAATGATTTTTTTAATGTTTCAGTGTATTTGTTTGATTGCGTTTTGAATTCTTTGAGATCATCAGTAAACTATTGAAGAATTTTATTCTTAGATATTTGTAACTATGCTAACCAATTGTTTTTTTTTAAAATATATTATCGGAATCGGTAATGTGCATTTTTGTCTAAGATTTTTTTTGTGTTTTTGAATGGTGTGGCTTTATTTGAATAATCTAATAGTAATATTAATGCTAGTTTGAGAGTTTTAACCGTCTCCTGAAAATCGTTGGGGAAGAATATTATATTCAAAGAAATGAAAAAATAACTTTGTATCAGACCACGGATATTATTTTATTTTTTATGACCGACTGGTTTTGCTTGGCCTAGAAACATCATCAGGGTACAAATTTAAATTAGACAAAAAATACAAAGTGTGCGGTTTATACATACAAATAAATAACTAAATATAAAATAAAATCACAAAATAATGAGAAAACATTAGAAAAACATTAAAATTATTACAAAGGAACAGAAAGAAAGATACAAATAATATGAATTGAGAGAGACAAAACGTTAACTGAGAAGGTGATAGAATAATGATACATTTTATGATTTTACAAGAAATAAACCTTAATATATCGAACTACTGGGCAAATTTAACTGATTATTGTGACTATTAATTTTAATAGCTTTCTTTATTTGTGGTGCTAAAAAAAAAAATTGTATCCGCGATCTGATATAAAGTTATTTTTTCATTTCTTAAAATATGTCAAACCACAAAGTGATTGCTTTCTACAAGAATATTATATTATTCAAATGAATATTTTTAAATAATTAGACAAGTGAAATTGCACATGAGTCAAAACAACAAAAGGCTTAAGTATCGAAGTGTGGACTGGGTCATAAACAGTTCGTTCATGCCATATATGCTAATTTATTAATGAGTAGTTTTTAGAGATGGTGTGATTATTTTTTTTTTTTTTAATTTTGCTCTAAATACCAGTTTTGTTTTTTCATCAGATATGGATGACCAAGTTAAATTTTCCAGACCTTTCTTATAAACTGTACTCATGCACTTACTTATGTTAAATTACTATGTAAAGCCCATCAGTGCGTTATTAATAAATAGACAAATAAAATAGTTAAAATTTAAATATTTTTGATACGTTCAGTATTCCTCAAAATGGAGACATTGCTTGATATGTCAATAGCTTTGTTTTGTTACCATATTAGGTTGACACAACCTTCTTCCACCTTTTCGTATTGCTTTCCTACAATTGATTTTATTTCACAATGTTCCCCAATATAAGGGTTGCTATAACACAAAAAAATGAACCGGCATTACTAATATTAACTACAATCAGATGTAAACAAATATAACCAACGCAATTTATCGTTTTTTCTTTAAAGTTGCATGGAATAATATGACCATTTCCATCATTCATTCTGGTTCTGAAAATCGCTGTTGGGGACAGTTTCATCAGAGGCGCGACGGGGGGTTACCCCCTGGGTAATGAGGTGGGGGAAATTGGACGGGAAACGAGGGAAAAGGAGTGGGAAGAGGTGGAGGAAAGGGTAGTACACGTGGGACGTGCAAAACGAACAAGAGGAAGGTTCTAATGGAAAATGAAAAGACACATTAGGCTATGTTATATGAGCATTTATGTTTATTAAATGTTTATTACATGTAGGTTTATTATTAACGAAAACTTTAAATAAACACAAAAATGGTGTGCTAAGTTTAATCATTAGATTTGTCAAGACAGTCCACACAACACACGTGAACCAATAAAGTGTATTGAATCAATTGCGACTGTGGTAATATATTGGGGCCTTTCCAATAATGTTCAAATACTCAATAACTTATTTGAGAACAGCTTATGTGCTAGCCTGGTGGTGTCTGGAGAAGGGTAATCAAATACCAAATGATGCAATGAAAACGAAATAATAAGTTTTTATAAGACCAGATACAAGACACAGATTTAATTTTAATTTTTATAAATGACCGGTTTCGTTTAGCCTAAGCATCGCCAGGATACAACATTATACTAAGCAAAATAACTTAATTTAATTAGGCTAAGTTAGCCGGTCGGATATAAAATTTAAAATAAAAATTGTTGTTTCATATAAAGTTATTATTTAATTTTCATTTAATATGTCAAACCACAAAGTGATTGCTTTCTCCGAAAATATCAAAAAATATATTTACTTAAAGCCTTTTTGAAACTTTGCTCCAAATAACTACGGATATAATAAAACGTACCTGTACAAGATTTGAGCTTCACCCAACTAATTATTGAAAATATTTTAGCACAATTAATATAAAACAATGTTTATGTGTTAAGGAACAAAAAAGTCCTTATATCGACTTTTTTGGTATAATTTGAACTAGTTGTCAACACTATGTATGTGTCTAGTTGTTTTTTGCACCTAGTTTAGTTTTGATTTTCATGTGCAACTTAATAGACAACTTTGTGTTTGTTTACGTAAGAAAAGTAAAGAAGTAGGAAAGAGAAGGAGATGAGAAATAGAAAGTTCTGGACGTACCTTACTATTCAGATCTGGTCACTAAGCGCTTCTGAAGCCGTGCAAACAATTTTTAGATTCTGAAAAGTGGTCTTTCACCAGGACTTTATTGAGAGTATATAGTCACTGGAAAATCAAAAGGGCTTTAGCGACACTTTGGTCAAAAATGAGTTAAATATGCAGCTTTGATTAATTCTATTTTCTGCATCGAATGCTTTGATTCTTATTTGATTATGAAGACTTTTTAGTTTTTTGTCGCTTCAGGTAACTTGATGAGAGCATTTGTGCTTTTTTTTTCAAAATCCAAGCAGGTACTGAAGACTTATGAATTTTATTGTAAAACAAAAAATAAATAAAAGTGCTCTAATGTAAACTTTCCGAAATGGCCCTTAAGCCCTTTTGCCTTTCCGGCAACGATATGTTATATTACTCTACATGTCATTTCACTAATTTTAATTATATGATGGCCTCCATGGTCGAGTGGTAAGACGCTCGACTACGAATCCAAAGGTCGCGGGTTCAAACCCGGCGTGCGCCAATAACTTTTATTTAATTAATATGTGTCATAACACATTTAATTCATATAAAAATAATATAATGTATATTTGCGGCACGTTCCAGAGTGGTAGATACTCTAAGTATCGCCCTGGTGAAAGACCAACATTCAGAATCGAAACGTTGCTTGAAATGGCTTTAGCTGTGTTTGGTGACCAGATCTGAATAGCCAGGTACTTCCCAACCTTCCTCTTCCCAATCTCCTTCCCCTCCCCACTACCTTCAGCCTCACAACATACCCTACTTGGGGATGCCATAGTCTCACTGGCTCTAAACGGTTGGGAGCACTTGAGACTCTTGTGCGGTATTCATATAAAAAATTATATTAAAAAAAAAAAAAATTAATTTTTTAAAAAATATGTGAAATAGCACAATAATTTTGTTTTTTTTTTTATTTGTGCCCGTCAGGTTTCAAACCCGCGACCTCTGAATCCAAAAGATTTGAACCGCTGGGCCACGGAAGTCGTCCTGATTTGTCTATTTATTTGTTCACGTAATTAGTATATAAACCTATTTTAATTTGAATATCTATTTTGGCTAGCATATTTCTAAGCCCAAATTACCTAACTAATTTGTATCAATATTTAGTTTCCTCTAACCTATCTGGTATCAGATCAAATTATAGCGTGAGAATGAACATCCGGTTATGACACGAAATAATATCACGCTATCAATTAACGCAAATCATTCAATTATGATGATTTTTCCTGCGAATTAGGCTTCTACAAATGAATGAACCTGTCCACTCAAGGCCAAATAATATAATTATGGGAAAATTGTTTCATGGCGTAATTGTAGGTTTGGCGAACAAAAGCACATTTTAAAATAAAACATATTTACTGATTAAAGTATATAAGTCCGTTTTGTTCGTAGATCGAAGAAACCTCGATCAATAATATACTTGGCTACGAATCTAGATTCACAGGTTCGAATCGCGGTCTAAACATGTACATTTTATTTGATGACATTGTGTTTTTTCACAGTACGTTAATATAAATATATACATAGATTGTATATTTGAGGCATGTTGGTAAAGAGTGGTAAATAATCTGGTGAAATACCACCATTTACAATTTAAACATTGGTTAAACTGGCTTCGGCTTTGTTTAGTGACTAGATTTGACTGGCCAGGTACTTCCCAGCTCTTCTTTCCTATTTTATTTTCCTCCCACTCCCTCCAGCCTCACAACATACCTTAATTGGAGATGCCATTAAAATACTTTTTTTTCTCAAATTTCATGTTTTTTTATGTGAATACCGCACAAGAGTCTCAACTGCTCCCAACCGTCTCGAGCCAGTGAGACTATGGCACGGAATATATAGGGGTATGTTGTGAGGCTGAAGGTAGTGGGGAGGGGAAGGAGATGAGGAGGAGGAAGGTTGGGAAGTACCTGGCTATTCAGATCTGACGATGCCAAAGTTCACCTTTAGATTTTTTTTGGTTCATACAAAGAGATTTCTGTTTTCAGTTATGATTTTCATTAGATCTGTGGACAAAGGGAAACATAAATTGATCAATTAAAGTTGATGCGTACAACACGTACTTAGTATTGTTTGTGTTGGTGCATATGAATACACTTCAGACAGCGATTTCCTTCAGAAAAGTCACTGAGAAATAGCCATTTGTCTTGCATACGCCTACTCATTGTTACTAGCGAAAAGACGACCCTGCATGCTTGTCTTTGTATTTTGAATGTTCCAAAAGTTTTTGCAGTGTGGTTTTTTTTTTCATTATTTCGAAAAAAACTGAAACAACTGCTGGTTTGTTCATTAATAAAAATGAACTTTTTGAAAAAACTTTGGTGAATTTTTTTTTTTAAATCGAAAAACAAGTTTGAAAGATGCTGTATTCAAGCGATGCAATGTGAGAGTACTGTGTTGGACTTCAACAAACTTTGCTGAGATATCTATACGCTAGGTAGTAATCGCGCGTTTGTAATTTATACGATTCTTGGATACTAAATCCTTAGAGTAACGTGGAGACCTAACATTGCGAAATTTTGAAGCCGCTTTTTGACCAAGGATTGACCAAGGGAGGTATGACGTATATGCTTCCAGCCAATCGGATGCGAAGAAAACCGTAAAGATAAACATTATTCCGTCTTTATCTGTTCGCGAACAATTTTGAGTTGCTACATGAGAAAGAAAGAGACATGGATACGTTCAGATGTTGGACTAATCAGGGAATCCCAGTTCTAACAAATTAACGTCAGAATCCCGTGTAACTCTCGAAGTAAAACATATTGAGAATGCATTCAAACTCATTTTAAACGGGAGTTTATTATATTGAAACAAATGATGCAAATATTGACTAAATATTGGTGTAGGTAACTAGTTGTTTTGTAGGTTAGCATGTAAAATATTTGAGGTCAAACTAAAAAATACGAATTCTTGTTACTTCAGTTGAAACAACCAACAACTGCACATATAACCATATCGTTTTTTTAAATATTGCACCAAATTCACTTAAGTAATTATATATTTTAAGCTTTTTGTCTGTCAATTCGACTGACATGTAAACATTGTAAACTACTGTGAAGTTAGTAATATATTGAAAAAATGGCTACACGGTTTTAAGCACGCCCTAAATCATATGTTCTTAATAACAATTGTTTGTCTCTTTTTCTCATATGTCTATAGAAACGAGCATAAAGAGAGAGCTATATTTTGCGAGTATGAACGATTTGACTGATAATTAGGACGGTCTCTCTATATTGTTACTCTAAGACTAAATCTTACTCGATTATTTAAGCTCCACCGAATAGCTAATTCCTAGAAGCGAGATCTATGCCAAATTAAAATAAAATTAACGTTCCCAATATATATATAAACATAAGAATTTCGACTGGCAGGCCTCAAACATGTCAATGACATTGTTTATCTGTTCAAGAAAAAACCGGTATTTTAAAATGTTCGATCATTTTTAGCAGAAGTAAGGAAAAATTAAGCTTACTTCAGCAAACAACTATTACAAGCTATTCAGATCTGATCGCTTAACAAGGCTACGCCATTTTAAGGAACTTTACGATAGTGAATGGGAACTTTCACCAAGATGTATACTCATTGTCATAAAAAAATATTATTGTTACTTGTTATATTTACAAGGTTTACATTTATAGAATTGTTTACTTATAATACTTGAATATCAATGTTTTTAAGTACCAACACGTTAACTGTCCTCAACATTATTTCCTTTTCTTTGCCTTAACAAATTTGTTTCTATGAATTCATACGTTTCATCTGGATCTTTAGACCCTTAGCTTCTAGTAAATTGTTTTTTTTTTCAATTTTTCGATGTACACATGCACCGTTATACCCATATCTGAACGTGATTTATTTATTCTCATGATTTATGATAACGATCATGATTTTAGATAGTTTTAATTTGTATACATATTATTATATACTATGTTCTCCTTGTTATATAAGCTTACTTAATTTAGAAATATTACAAAATTACGCTAAATAAGTATATTGTCATTATTATTGGCTTTTTTTAGTCTGTAGTTTATAGGACAACTCAACTATTTTCAGTCCGCAACTTCATTTACATTGTGTTCAATGGAGCTTTGAGTATTTATCAGACAGTGAAAAAAATTACACGAAAATTACATAAAATTACATGAAATATATTATTTCGCAATACGATAAAATAGAGTTAAAACTCGGGTAAAGCCGGGTAGTAACTACTGATAGCTGTTTATAACTCCCGTTTGGACAGATAATTCGCATTATTTCTCGCTAATTGGATGCAAAATTGAATTCTGATCGCGATTATGCTTTCATCCGTCGCAGTTAGATACGTCTGCCGGTACAGATGCTTAAACACACTGAACAGAGAATCCCTAGACTTGTGTTCTATACCGACTTGAAGGGTGATAGATGATATCAATTTACACATAATATATTCGGTCACCTAGGCCCCAAACAGGCCCAGGAAATTGATTCTATGCTCTAGAAAATCCTGAATTGGACGTAGTTATGCAGAAAACATCTAACGTGAGAAAAAAGCGTTTAAAAATATATGACGTTACAAAAGTATATTACGGCATTTGTAAAGTGAACGTAAGTGTTTTTTCTTTATGATAATTATTGTAAATAAGTCATTTGTAATCTATCATTATATTTACTAAAAAAATAATTGTATTTCCTATGTTATCCTACAATTTAATGTTTTTAAACTTTAATTTCAGTCAAATATCTGCAATGTGGGTCAGTAAAAAATTGAATTACAAAAAATCTATTGCATTTAGAGCTTGAATGTTTTCAGTATACAGAAATCTCGTATTTATCTATAGGGAAACATGTAAAACTGTATTTTGGCAAATTGTGCGTCCTATTCAGGCATACGAACACGCCCACAAAACACTTCTGTTGGTTCATCTGTTCTGTGCTAAAACATAACAATTTGTTTGTATAGGTATCAGTGGGTACTCGGCACGAGCTAGCCGGGTAGCTCGAGTGGGAACCGACCTACCATAGAGTATAGTATCCAATCAAATTGCCATGTAATTAATTAGATGCCTGCAAATTGGGGTCGTATTTCTGGCCAATGGGCGGAGGGAGATCCCCCGGGGGAGGGGTCGGGGGGATGGCGGCCATTTTGAAACAAGGGAATTTTAAATAGGCTTCTATTGTTCATAAATCAAATACTAATCAACTCGCAAGAAACTCTGAATAGTTGTAGCACGGTTCGGTGCAGCATTTTGACTTATTGTGTTTATTTGGAACTAGTAGTTCCCTGTGAAAAATCACGAGATGTATTTTGATTTGCTACAACAAATTTAATTTATGATTTCAAATATAGAATAATGTCTGCTACAACACATTAAAGGTTGGTACTTTATTTGGGAGGCAGGGATTTAAAAAGATAATTGAGAATTTCAATTAACATCAGTTCCAAATTTGAAAAGTTTACACTGCATTGCATATTACAATACTACTAAAAATACAATCGATTCCAACTCAGAATAGTTCTCAAAGCGGTAGGTGTAGATACTCTCAGTATCGCCCTGGCAAAATACCATCATTCAGAATCGAAATCTTCCTTGAAATGGTTTAAGTCATATTTAATTCGTCGTTTCCCATCTCGTTCTCACAACAAATCCCAACTGATTCAATAAAATACGAAACAAAAGAAGACACAGAAAACGAAAATACTAGGTTGCGACCGAAACTTTAACTCGAAACCTATAATCTATCCGGGAGTGACGTCTCTGCCAATTAATCTACTGAAGCCTTTTTAAAAAGTGTCATTTTAATCAATCTTATATTTCTTCAAAAAATATGAAAATAAAATTCTTAATACGTTTGCCTATATCTTCCGATATAGGCAAACGTATTTGTGTTTGTGGGCAAAGCTCTACCCGAGCACAAAGAGTCGTTACTTCCGGATAGAGTAGAGGTTCCGAGGTCAAGTCTCAATCGCAAACTTATCTTTTTTTTATTTACTGTTTCATATTTCATTGAAAATTATTGTTTTGTTTCAATAATTAATAACAAAATAAAGCTTTAATAAGTTAATTCCAAATAAACTAAATAATATTCATTACGAGATAGGACCCAGCCATTGTATTGTATCGTGTTTGTGATGTTTAAAATTATGATGAAACGTTTTCATCTGCAGTACAATGTCGTGGCTGGAAAGGCAAAAGAGCCTAAGCGACAATTTGGTCAAAAATGAGTTAAAAATGGAGTTTTGATCAGTTTTTTTTTTTCTGCATCGAATGCTCTGACTCTCGTTTGATTCTGGAGACTTTTGTGGCCCTTCAGACACCTAAAATATATTTACCATTTGGGAGAAGTCTTGACTCAAGCGACACAAGTTTGGGACTTTTTTAGCTTTTTGTGCCTTCAGGTAACTCAGTGAGAGTATTGTGTTACCTGAGTTAACATTTTTTTAAATCGAACCAGGTACTGAAGAATAATTAATTTTATTTTAAAACAAAAACAAAAATAAAAGGTGTAAACATCCTTAAATGACGCTTTAGCCCTTTTGCCTTTCGGGAGTCGATATTGCCAGCCGAATAAATATATTTCATTTTATAAATTTTATAAATGTGTATGTATTCTTTCGCTATACGTGAAAAATATAATACATATTGCATTTTTCGTCACACTTTCGTATTTTAAAAAACACCACGCATAGTTATTATTAAAAATCTTACAAATATATAATTTAAATATACAAAACTCATATCATCCAATCGGAAGAGATAAGTTTTGAAGTATAAATACAATTTGTTCCATTCCGCCTCTGGGCCCCCAGAATCAACCCTCGTTTCATATTTCACCATTTCAGAATCTAGGAATATTTCAGCTGTTGTATCCGGCGTCCATCGTAACTTGCAATTATGATGATAATAATAATAATTGTTAAGCTCATTAACACGGAAACAAATCCGGAAATTTCCCGTATTATAATCCGGGATACGGGACGGTTGGGCGAAGTCGGACAAAGCCGGGATTAGATATTAAATTACATCATTACCGAAATTCCGAATCTAAAATTATGTACTCTAATCTGACGAATTTGGGGTGATTTTGGTGTTGTTTGTGATCTTTTGATTTGAAAATAGATTTTTGTTGCATTCGTTGGAACATATATGTTACATATTTATCTTCGTGGAGTAAACAACTTACAACTGTAAGGATACATAACATTTGGTATGAGGGATGTGGGTTTATGTTCTTCCAGTTCGTTTTGATAATGGTGATAATGAATTGTTTATTTTCGACAGGAACAGTTTCACTTTGCAACAGACATCTTTAGACTGGTAAGTAAGTCAATGATTTTTATAACATCAATGTCAGAAATGAAAAGCATTTTTATTTTATTTATTTTTTTTTATTCAACACTATAAACGATAATTTTACAGTAATATATGACATTTTGTAATAAAGATATTTTGAAAAATATATATCTTTAAATAATATTAAACATTTGTGACGTAGTGCGGTTTATTACAAAGCTTCATCATATTTGACATAGTCATAATTAAATTACTAGTGCCATTTTGATTTTTGGACATTTAAATGGTCTCCGTTGTTGTTGGCCCGTTTTAGCTTTTGAATAAATTGTGATCAAGTGAAAAGCATAACGGTCGTATTTGAATGGTTGTCAGCTGATCACGATTTGTTCAAAAGCTAAAACGAGCCTAGAATCGAAGCTTAACGAGGACCTTTAAAATGTTTAAAAAAAGAAAAACAATGCTAATCATTGAATTATGGCGATGTCAAATGTGACGAAAGTTTCAATCTTAAGTGGATGAAATTAAATGTCGAGAAAAGCCCAGAAAATCGTTTGAGTAAAGTCATAGCAAGGCTCAGAACAACAGAATTAAATATTGAGGAATGTGAATAAATCAAAGTGTGTATATGACAGTAGAGTGGAATTCCACCCAATCTGAAACAACAATAACTTATAATATTTATTTATTTCAACTTTCAGCATAATTAATCAGTAATCACTTATCACGTAAATGTACTCTATTTATACGACGTAAACTCTTATTTGTTCGTTAGCGATCCTGACCGCGGCCTCTGGATTAGCAGTTGAGCTAAAAGCATTTCAAGCAATGTTTCGATTCTGAACAGTGGTCTTTCACCAGGATGATACTTAGAATATCTACCACTCTGGAACATACCGCAAATATACCATATTTTATTTTATATGATTTGAATGTGAAATAACACATATTAATAAAACTAATTTTATTTGCGTACGCCTGTATTTGGACCTGCGACCCCTGGATTCGCAGTCGAGCGTCTTAACGACCCGACCGCGTAGGCTGCCAAACTCTACAATGCTTACTTGCTTAATATGTCTTTGTTTTATATTTCTATAAGAAGGTTTGTATGTATGTACTTACGAACATTGTTCAATAACAAATAAAATGTTAGTGGAAAAGGATAAAAAAACCTCACATCGATGAATTGATGAAATCGTAAAACAATGTTAAAATTCAGTTTTCTCACGATCGAGAGAAATCATTTCGAAATCGGAAGCAGTTTTTCCTCGAACACCTTTTTCAGAAGGCTCACGTAATGGACGGTCTCGAAGGAAATAAATAATGTGTTTATTTTCAAATCATTTTCTCGAAAACTCCGGAAAATTGTAGACACGTCGAAAACGACCAATTATTTTATAAGAAGATGGATCCTGTCATTGGCCATTAGGGAGGAACTGTTGAAACGTGACGTTTCGTTAATTGGGGCGTTAGGACAAAAATAATACAAAAAGGTTAAAAGCTGCATTATGACCTTTACGTAGTTGGAAGAATGGCGTGAAAGAAACCTACAGATAAAAACAAAAATGGTGTAATTTTTCATATATATATTTTTTTTTTCTACGACCTTTGTGGCAGACACTGAGCAAAATATAAATAGAAGTGTGATCTACGATGATTTGAAAGAAAAATGATAGTGATAACTTACATAAACCTTTCTAATCCTTGGCCCCAAACAAACCAATGAAAATGACCCTTCGTTTGTAAAAAGCTTTTATTTCTCTTGGTTCAAAGAAGGATTTATTTTAGCTCATAAACTCTTAAACGGTGTATTATTAATACCTGACATCCTGGCGGAAATTGGATTCTATGTCCCTGATAATCTCACGCGAGGCCGCCAACACTGGCTTCTGTTTCTTCCCAGGTGCAGAACTAACTTACCAATGGTGATGTCCCTAGGAAAACTTACTAGGTTAATTAACTGCCTCGCAGGAAATGTGGATATTTTTCATATGACTTATTCGGCACGAACTAGCTATTATGTTCTAACTGTATTATGTACTTCGTGAAACTTTTTACCTTATCTTAAAATAATTATGACTACCATTTTCGAATTTTTTTGCAATGGATTAGGTGTAACTGTTTTTGCAAAAAAAAAAGATTTGTTTAAGAATGTTTGATCGATTTCACCTGAAGTAAGATAAAATTAGCCTTACTTCGGACACATAAACACGCCCACGACACACATCTATCGGTTTAGCTTTGCAGTGGTCACAGAGCAGTTAGCGTAGGATTCAGGGTTCCACGATCATGAGTTTATAATTAGGCGCGGTTAGAAATAAATAAATAACATTTATTTATTGTCTGTAGAAAGTATTATACGAGACTTCAAAAATTTTAACTAAGTCTTGTTTTAGACCTTAATTCCTAGATATTACTATTAAACTTTATATTCTAGTCTAAAGTTTCCCTTAGAATTGTATTTGTAAAAGACATAATATTCGCATTCAGAATAAAAATGTTGCCTGAAATGACTTTACCTATGTTTGATACACCTACCCTAATCTTTATTATCTCTACCATCATTAAAATAAATTCTTTTTTTGAGAAAGATAAATATTCCCAGGTTAAACACCTACTACTTTTATTACACTAGCGAAAAGTGTTGCTTTTGCAATGATGGAGGAGTCAGCTAGCAGAGAAATTGAACCCACGACGCCTACGTGGGAGCCCCACGCATTGGTCCACTCAGCTACTAACCAGCTACTCAGTTAGGTACTAAACAAAATCCTTTAATTCTTACCCTCCTTTTTCTTCAGCCCAACAACATTCCCTAACGGAATCTGTCACATTTCCACTGACTACTGACAGTTAGAACTCTTGTGCGGTATCCACATTAATAATTGGTGAGGGTTGTTTCAAACTTTCGTCACATTTAACATCGTTATAATTCAATTATTAGCGCCATCTTGTTTTTTTTTTATACGGTTGAACGGTCTACCACGTCGATTGTCGGTACACTGCCTGACAAGCCGACTGAATTAAATGGTGTTTAGCAAAGTTTAATAAGTAATTAAAAACCTAGAAATTAATAAAAAAGTGTATTTATGTTACGCTAGTAGAGCTGCATTTTCGTTTATTCCGATCTGTAGCTTAGATCTTCGATTGAATCATAGAATTCGTACAACTCTTACAAGAATTTGGTCGCTAGTGTGGAGGACCGTTAAAAGGTCAAAGTGAAGCCCACACATCATCTCTATATATAAAAATGAATGTTTGTCTGTTTTCGATTTTCTCAAAAATTGCTAGACCGATTTCGCTTAAAATAACACATTTTCTTCTTATTAGTGGCGGAAAGGTTTAGAAAGTAGTAAAAATTAAATCCAATATGTAAAACTCTTACTATATTTTTTTTTAAATTAGTATAACAACATTGAACCAGCCATGTTATATTAAGGTGAGCCATACATATATCGCTCTCTGACATATTACGTATTCCACAGAAGAATGTTTGTTTGGGTAGAATATTTTCAAAGTGTAAAACAGAATTAGGTACCTATTTAAATATTTTTTAAACGATAATGAATGAATGTTTGTTCGGGTAGAATATTTTCAAAATGAAAAACACAATTAGCTTCCTATATTTTTTTTTTTTTTTATTTAAAAATTAATGTTTCTTGATTTCGAGATAAATCAAATATTAATACTAATATAAATGAAAAAAAACAACAAAATGGAAACCAAATTGATGTTTCTTTATTTCTTTGTTTATAGATAGTAATAGTTGTCGAAATGCACTACTTTCGATGTCAAATTAATTATGGCACCAAAAAAAACCTATTGATCGATCTACAAGTACAGCAAGAAAGATAAAGGCATCGCGAGCTTCAGAAAAAGTGGAGCGAAGGGAAAAAGACTTGAAACCGATCGAGTTAGAACATCTCAAGCCCGTTCTTCTGAGATCGACGAGCAAAGGGAGGAAAGAATTTTAAAAAAATAGCGATAATTTTTGTGTTTTTCATTTCAAATCCGATTCGTAGTGGAAAATGAAGACGTTAGAATTCGAATGGCATATTTTTCGTAATCATTGGGATGCGTCGCAAAGTACATCTTCTTTTTTAAATTTCATATTTAAAATTGTAGCATCGATGATATTTTTAATTATCTTTTTCAATAAAACCCTGGTTCCGTTTCAAAGTCTTGTGGGACAAAGTGGGACTCCGATATCCAGTCCTTTTGGAGTTAGTTTGTTAAAATATCCGCTAGAAGTCCTAATGGCGCTAATCCTCGGCCCACCGGATGCGGAAATTTGAGGCGGGTATAACCTCCATGCAACGGCTAGGGGATAGTAAAATCTATAATTTGCTTTATTTTATTTGTATCACGTTTACTGTTTTTGGGCAATAAAAACAAAAACGTTATTATTTATCAAAGTTTTGTTATATTTTTTTTTTTGAAACTGACAATTCGTGGTGGAATTTTATTTTTAAAATTTAATAATTCATTTTTTTTAAATTGGCCTTTTCAAAAATATACAGTAATATCATGATATAACAGGACTTCATAAAATTATTGTTATCCATCCCTGACACCCTTAAAATGTATACATACCTACCTAATAAGCAATAAATATACAAGTTTGAAAATTACCGTAAAAGGTTTAAGCTGTAAAAAACAGGATTTTTTTTTAATGTTGTATTTCTAAAACATTTATTAAACTGACTAACGTACAAAGTTTTCGTAATCTAATAAGATTCTGGCTACATGAGGCAAATTGAAATATTTATATTCGTAAGAAACATTTACTCTGTAGCTTTCCATATTTATACATAAAACAGATTAACTTTGTTTATAACCACTTTTATTTTTCAATTTTATGTCTACTGGTTTCGAAAGTACCCTTCCATCATCAGGGCAATATTAAAATTACCTATTAAATGTATTTTAACATTGTCCTGACGATGTAAGGGTGCTTCCGAAACCAGTCGAACAAAGTTTATCTGTTTTATTTATGATATGTTTATGATTACAAATAAGGATATATTCCTGTATCAACGGGTTTCCATCAACAACAAAAATCCTGTAGATTTATGTTGTACTTGTTTGCGCTACATAATCCCAGCGGATTTCCGGAAAACCTTCATAGAAAATATTGAATTTCTAGAAAGCTGTAGTTCATAGACAAAATTTTTCTTTCCAGCAATATGAACGTGATGTGTAGCTAATAAATGTAGCATTAGCTACACGGTTGAAAATATATTTCTAGAACTACAGAACACACACGTATCAATGTTGTTAGTTTACTTAATGATTTTTTTAAAGGCAATCCGTTGTTATAGAAATAATGTGCCGCCAGTGTTTTATTCGTGAAAAAAATTACAGATAAAAAAATACAAAATATATAAAATATGTGTTGTTTATATTGGAAAGACATTTTTGTTTTTTTTTGTGATTTAACGAGCATTATTTTATTCATAAAAGATGTGCAATGTTATGTTCTGAAAAAAAAAACCGTTATGTTCTGAAAATCCATTAAAACTGAGATGTATAGAATATTTTAAACAGTCGTCATTCTCTTGAATATAAAATCTCTATCTTAAATCTCAAATATTGATTAAACTCCCAAAATGCAAGCGTAATTAATAAGATTACGAGATGGAAGTTTATATGGTTTGGGCATGTAGAGCGGATGAAAGAAGAAAGGAGTGTGAGGAGAATATATAATGGAAAAGTGAATGGTAGAGTAAGTCGGAGACGTCTGAGGAAGACGTGGCACGATCAAGTGTTTCAAATACTTGAGTCGGACCATATCAAGAATCAGAATAACAGAAGAGTATACATAAGACGAGGACTGAATGTGAATGAAGCCAAGACAGAGTTGTATGGCGGTCCATCCTCTCTGCTTACAACTGTGGGGAAACCGTGTGATTGTTAGCTGATTAGCTTAATTTAATTTAGTTAATTTTGAGCACCTTCTTTTGCTTAGATATTTATCAAGTACCCTATTGTATGACACAACCCAGAGAAAAAAATTATATTCTTGTTTTCAATGTTGAAAATATAAACATATTTATATACACCGTAACTGAAAAGTATTGTTATCTACATTTTTCAGACCACTTTCAGCATAATAGAAAAGCACAGCCCCCTAGCGAATAAGGCTTATTTTGACGATGATCTCTTATTTATTAAGTGCCTACAAAGCCATCATATGTCACAAATTAGTGTCAAATCGGTACGAGAAACGTAAAACATGAAACGTCACGAAGAAAAGAGACGGAAACATCACGAGTCAGCCATTTCAGCTTCACACACACACACATAAACAATAACCCTATTGTCTATACGAAACCTTTATTCCAAACGCAGTTACAAAAGGTCTTGAACCCACCAGACACAATCATAATTCCCATACGAATTTGACCTTTAAACCACGTTCAGCTAGAGCGCATTTTTGCAAACTCACGAGTTGCACACTACATCGCAGAAGTCAGTATAATGCGTCCGCACCGAACTAGCTGAAAGAAAATTCTGCGGATACATCAAAAGGGTTGACTCAAAATTATTGAAAACAACGCTCGATAAGCTAATAATACAGTTTTTTTTACGCGTACGTTAAGATTAACAGATGTTTTTTTAAGCACAACAACGTTCTGAGGCAGTGGGACTACACAAAACGAACTGAAAGAAAATTCACTTACTATCATCGAAAGGAACATATTAAATATGGAAATAAGGAACTTTTTTTATTGGATTAGTTGCATTTTTTATTTGTGTGCATAAATGACTTGATTTAACGTGTTTTGTTGTGAGGTGAGGTTCACACATACACAGTATTTTGACGTTTGTGTTTCAATTCAAATTTTGTATGGCGGGAGCGTCCCGTCTCGCTCGCACTAATTATTTCCCTGTATCCACGTGGGACGCGTTCCATGTTCGAATGTCGGGGGAAAGAGGCTCGGCCAATCACAGGCGAGGGCGCAGGTGGAGGGATACCGAACTAGCATTATTGCCGTGGAATGAAATTTGAAATGATTGGAATATGGCCTTTTTTTAAAATCGAAATTAAAGCGAGCGCTCAACCGTTTATTTTTTGGAACGGAATTTTCAGCGAATGATTCAAATTTATTAAACGAAATTCAAAAAGTATTTTTTTCAATTGGAAATGTAACAGTTTAAAATATTTTTTCTAACTGGTTTTAAAATTGAATTTGCGAAGGTAGGTACTTGAGTAGTTCTGTATCAAAAAGGAAACTTTTTTTTTTTGATTTGCGTTTTGCTGTCGTAAATACTCTGAGCATCGCTCTGGTGAAAGACCACCATTCAAAAAAGAAACGTTGCTTAAAATGCCTTTAGCCGTGTTTGGTGACCAGATTTGAATACCCAGGTACTCACAACCTTCCTCTTTCCCATCTCTTCCCCATCCCCACTACCTTCAGCCTCGCAACATATTTCAATTGGGGATGCCATAGTCTCAGTCTGACTCTATTACGGTATTCACTATAAAATGCATCAAAACATATTTTTATTTTATTGCCGGCCGCCCATGCGTTTGTTGTTTATTTTTTACATAATACCTGTACACACATAATGTTAAAAAAATTGGAGTCAAATTTAAAAAACCCTGTTTTAGAATATGTGTTTTTAGAAAAAATATGAGACAGATAATTTTGTGGCGTTCCATCCTAACTGCATACCCCTTCGAGAAAATGGGTGATGGCCAGTAATAAGATGATAGCTTCACCTTTCTGCAAGTTATCAACCTAGTTTTTACTATTATAAAACGAAAAGTATATTGTTATGAAGCACGATAAATTCGATCCAGTGCGATTTTGAATTTTCCCGCTAGTTAAAAATCTATTTACTATGGTGTAATGTTTTGTCTATTTGCCCCACTGAAAAGCCAAAAAGCGGGGGGCAAAAACGACCAACGGACCCGGGCTGAAACGGCCAGGAGGGTGATTCAAGATTCAGGATTCAACGTTCAACGTTCGACCGCGAAACAGAGTGAATATTAGAGTTTTCAAAGTGGACGCCGAATAGTGCAGTTAACCTTTTTAGAGTCAATACAGTATTTACCGCCTATGGTGAAATAGCAAATTAAATTAAATATTGCGATGGATAATCCGAGTCGCTACGATCCCCGGCAGCCACCATCGAGGAAAGAACTAGCGAGGTTTCTCGGCTATCAGACTGGACAGAAGGATTCTCAGCGCGCAGGATCCACGCATTTTCAGTATCGGTGATAATTGAACAATTTTGTATAATAGTTTGTCACTACGAGTACCCAATTCTAACGTTATCCACCAAGTTAATCAAGCTTTTCCTGGGCGTAGAATCAATATTCTCAAATATAATACGAGAGAGCATTCAAAGTGAATTATTGTTAAAATTCCTTAAACCCTGCAAGTATGGGTTCTTTTTGTAACCCCCATTTTTAAAGAAGAAGAAGAAGGTCATCTCTAAACCAAAATAAACGAATTTCAAACACGGAGAAAGATCCGTTCTACCGACCGAACCTAACCGGGTGGGCATTTAAAAAGGTAAGTGAATCCTTGGGACTCACGAAGTCGTCATTTTATATGTTGTGCCTGTTTAAAAGAGGCGGACTTTTACCGTACTTTAATAATATTCACTATTGAAACAATATAAATATTTTTTAATTTTTTTTATCAATTGAAATCAGGCAAACGTACAAAAAATAATATGACATACGTTTTGGTGCGACTAAAAATCGAACTCATTGCCTTCCGTTAGCTCATTACCGAACCTAGTTGAAAATCACTAACACTGTTTTAATTTATTTTCCTCAGGTGACATCAATCTTTATGTTTGTAAGCAAAGATTCATTAACTATTATCATATTATGTTTACATAAAGAAAAGTATTTTGACCAATAATATAATCAAAATCGAAACGTTGCTTGAAATTACAATACCCTTGTTTGGTGACCAGATCTGAATAGTCAACAACTGTCGAACCTTCCTCTTCTCATATCCTTCCCTTCCTCACTCCCTTTAGCCTAACAACAACACACTTCAATTAGGGATGCCATTGTTCCACTGGCCCCGAACAGTTGTGACTCTTGAGTGGTATTCAAATAAAAAACCTCTCGAATAATACAAAATACTTAGGCATTAAGCGAACATATCGTCGCCGGAAAGGCAAAAGGGCTAAAGCGCCATTTTGGTAAGTTTACACCTGAGAACTTTAAATGTTTTTGTTGTTTTACAATAAAATTCACAAGTCTTTAGTATCTGGTTAGATTTTGAATATAAAACTAACTCAATGCTCTTATTGAGTTGCCTTAAGCGACCAAAAGTTGATTTAGGTGGGTATTTGTTTACTCAAAGATTTGACATATTCCTTAATTTTAATTTAGTAAAGGTTTCTGCTATATTTGACGATTTAATATTTGAAAAGTTATTATTAATCGAGTAGGTACTAGCTACTTCCCAGCAATCCCCACTTTGACGACTGTACGCAAATTTGGCGACTGTTTTGAAACGACGCAATTCGCGAACATAATTCGCCAGTGTTACAATTTAGACAAAGTAATTAGGTGAACCCTAATTGGTCTGCGAGCGGGCAATTATACGCTCTAATGTAAAGCAGCAAAAGGCGCAAAATAGAATATAATTTCCATGTGATTTACGCTGTTCGATAAAACGGCTAGGGTAAGATCCAGCGATTACACGATTTAGTAAACATCATTAGTTCGAATTTCAAAATGACTTGTTTTTGAAAGCGAACAATTAAATTGATCCAATTTACATTAAGAACTATCTTATTTTAGTTTCTAAATATACCATAGCTTTTGGTTTCCACCGCTAGGTGTCATTTACTGCTTAAATTTATGATTTAGGTCATTTATTTGTGTTTATGAAGGCATATATGTTATTAAGAAAATAGATCTGGAAATAATACAACGTGTAATGAACACGATAAAGAAAGGGACGCTAAAACTGTTTTTACATGAAGAGCGGATGAACAGAGAAAGAATTGTTAGAACAGTATATTATGTGAAAAGGAATAGCATTAGGGAGTCGGGGACGCTCGAGGAAGACACAGCACGATCAAGTGAATCAAATATTTAAGTAGGGTCATGTGAGTGTCATGAGACGATGAGTCTTAATGAAGCAAGGAGCGAGTACTAAGACAGATTTGTGTGGCGGTTCATCCGCTCTTCTAACCTCTGGAGAAATGCATATTTAGATATTTAGGAAAAAACCGTTTCCCAATTTTTGGTTGATTTAAAAAAAAATAGTTCCCAGACTATGAGCGGAAGATGTCTAAATACCGAAAATCGATATTGGGACTTGCTCGAAAAGACTAGTTTTGTTAAGGTATTAGATCTGAATAGCCAGTTTAACCCAACATTCTATTCACCTCACAACATTCCTTGAAAGTGGAATTGCCTTAGTTCCGAACATTATTGTGGCCTTTAAATAATATTTTTTTAAATTAGTTTATTGTGGAAAGGTTTTAGGTTAGGTTACCACATGTGTCCTAAAGCATCAAAAGCTCGGTGAGCTCTAGCGTCATAAAATTTGCAAGTTTAAAAAAATTTAAAATGCATATGTGATCGCAATTATTTTTAACTTGCAAATAATTTTATGCAGTTTCTAAAAATAGATTTAGCGATTGAAATGAAAGATTGCACTAAAATGTTTTCATCATTTTTTTGTAAATTATTTATAAGATTTAAAAAATAAAAATAAATTGATAACTTGGGTGAAGCCAGTTGAAAACTACTTAGAAATATATAAGTCTTGTTAAAAAGAAAAAAAAAAACTGTGCATGAAATACCAAGATATTTAAAATAGTACTATTTAAAACATGAATAATTTCTTTTATCTCCTCTTGTCCAATGGTTTCCTGCGTTCGCTCCGCACGCACTCCGCACTCTCCCCCAACAAAAAACGCTGGTTTTCTTTTCCCCCTCCCTCACCCAGCGCTCCCCTCGTTCCCGGCTTCGCCCCTTTCCATTTTCCACCACCATTTTAAGTCCACAAACAACACAGCGAGCTGGCAAATACAAAAGTCTCAACCAAATTAAATTTTCATAACTACCCCCCGTGAAATGTGCGTGGTTCTATGAACGAATGCATGATATAAATTCAAATACAAATGTTTTTGTATCTGTCCATCTAAATATATCTTGTCAGGTATGTCTTATAAAGCTAGCGGTCTATAGTTGAGTTATAATACCAAACCTTGGTAATATATCTTAGTTCTAATCTAATACATGGTTGTGATATATTATACATAACCATGCCTTAATGATTCAATTCCTACTGAATTTATTTTATTTTCGTTCTTCTCCAGCAAGTTACTCTCATATTTCAGAGTTGGTATCAGAACCCGTTGTGGACTGCCAACCTCAATTTTTTTTCTGATACTTGAAAAAAATATTGCATTCACTTAGTATTTAATTTTTATTATTTTTGGTCTTAAAATTGTCGCATTTTCAACCAAACGGAGTATATTTTCTTAGAAAGGACTCACTCACGCGGTCGGCACTTTCCTATTGGCCGGGAGGGGAGGTTTATTGTCCCCTGGTTTCTAAATTCTCCCAAATTCAAAAGATGAGAGCCATACCTAGAGGGGGGTTTCGCTCCGGGAGTGGGGAGTACATGAATACATTCCCTACATCACTAATTATTACCAGCGTTTTTTCCAAAAGACGCGATGTGTGGTGAAAATCAATACGTATATGTTTTAAAAATAGTTATAAAAATTGTCTAGTACTAATATCTCACCTATATGAAAGTTGACGCAAAAGCTCAGTAGTTATAGCAGACATCCGATTAATCAAATACCACAAGTTAAAATTACGATCGTGGTAAAATCTAGTGTGTTTTTCAAAGAAAATTCAATTTTAAATATTATAAAATTTATTTCAACCAACTATCGTCAATTCCAAATCACGAAGGTCATTCGACAAGATATAAGTTGTTCACAATAATTATTTTCCAGCTTTCGTAAGAGCAATCTTATGTTTTGACTAATTCAAATCTAAGATATCTGGACCTAAGCTGAAAACTCGGTGAATAATATTTTTTTTATTCAGAATAAAAACCACTAAACTTAAAATCCCTAGAAGTATAATATTACTAAATTTACATAAAACCTATCGATCCCTGAGCCTTAGGCTAAAAAAATCGACCATCTGTCAAAGAAAGAATTTCGGTATTCGAAAAAGTTTAATCAATTTTACCTTACTTCGGGTAATGAGTTAAAGTAAATTGAATACGTCAGAGTTTTACCATTTTAGTATGAAATTTATAATAGTTGAAAAAAAACGATTCCTCGCATAAAAAAATAACAATAATGATTCTAGTGATCCACTGTATTTTTATCCAAAATATTAAAGAAATTATTACTCGCCAAAACCGAGTTGCCAGGAATAAAATATCGTATTACAGCCAGCAAAAAGGCTATTTTTTGTATTTCCTCACTCGCCTTGATGGCTCACAAGGAAAGTGACAGCCCGACGTATTATGCGATCATTAGAACCAAAATAAGCTTTGTCCGGCCTCAATAAGCTTTTCAGTTGTGTAATCGAGATTTGTGTAATGGCGAATTTGAGCATTTACAGACATGCGGAGGTTTTTTTTAAACGTTTTTATACGTACGAAATATAACGGGCTTGAATATTTTATTAAAAATAATTCAACGACTGAATTTATTTTTTTAGATGCCAAATGTTGTAAAAAAATTATTTCATATAATGTTGTCTAATTTGTTTTACCGGCTTATCGATTGAGGGCAAAACAAGACAAATCTGGACGAATACCAAATAAACAAACAAACAAAAAAATATTGGGTATTTTTGCCATTCTGCTGGTTAAACTAAAAACGTACAATTTATTTTTTCATTTACAATTATTAATTTAAAAAATAAACTAAAACAGAAAATCAAACTCCTTAACGGCTCGTATTTGGCTAATAGCATTATAACGTAGGTTCCGCTACTGGCCGCTAACAATAACGGACACTGGAATCTCGCACCGCCCAGAAAAGTGCCCGGCGTGACGTCACAGCCGCTTTCCGCGAGAACACGTCATTACAAAATGTATTCGTCAACATAAACATGAAATAAAAATTATTATTTTATGAAAAAAAAATCTGTGGAACTACCCGATTAGATATTTATCAGCATCACTAACCTGTATCCTGTCTTCGGGTAGATCAGTTTTGAGACTCAGCATCTCTCTCGCGTATACGTCGGGGTAGTGCGCGTCCTTGAAAGCCTTCTCCAGCTCGTCCAGCTGGTAGGAGGTGAATATGGTCCGACTGCAGGAAGTTGGAGGAATAACGGTTGTTATACAAGTACTAACAAATATATTATTTTTTTAACAAAATGTTAGAACACATCATGATATACAATATCAAGTCTACGTAGCAACTATATTGTCAGAAGTAAAAAAAAACGGGTGTTATGAGTAAAGTACTAAATTTGATAGTATTACACTTTAAAAATAAGAATGCCCAGTCAAAATCCTAGATCTCAAACTAACATGATTAATGCAACAAACCTTTTTTTAGACGATCTTTTCTTGGGTTTGAATTTTGATAACCTGCCCTAATGCACTTTTTTTTTGTTCTAAATACTAGATACTGTTTTAAAACAAATTGCAATACATGTATAAATCTTAAAATTTATTTACATATCCATATGTAGGTATAATAAAGATGCAAAAATCAGATTTCATTTTACTAGTTTAAGGTTGATGCGAAGTAAATGTATTGTTTTTACATGGTCTTCAAGATATTTATTTAGATGTAGGTGCTCACCTATGACGCCTCTTCTTCTTCTTTTTCTTGTTGAATCCGGAAATACCGTCCACTGTGAAGTCCTTGCTAGATTCTAACGGGGACATCCCTGGAAAAAACGGAAAATCACCTGTTAAGGTTTATGATTTGCACAAATTTTCAAATACAGTTTTATTTCTATATTAAATTATTATCATCGCATAAAAATTAGAGATTCCTTAAATCACAGTATTTTTCAATATTATCAAACACACTTTAATTAACATGAAGACTAACAAATAAACAATTTAATAAAAAAAAATCGGCAGGGCAATATAAATAAGTGGATAAATAGTTCATATCAAATTTGTTTTATGTTTTATGCCTGCATTTAAGATGGTTAATCAGTAATTGGAAAAATATGGGTCTCAACCAAAAACACAAAAAACAGCATTTTTGTTTGGAAAATCTAGGAAAATGCTTTTTTTAAATTTTTATATGTATACCGCACAAAAGTCTCAGCTGCTCCCAACCGTCTAGAGCCAGTGAGACTATGGCATCCCCAAGGAGGGTATGTTGTGAGGCTGAAGGTAGTGGGGAGGAGAAGGAGATTGGAAAGAGGAAGGTTGGAAAGTACCTGGCTATTCAAATCTGATCACCAAACACGGCTAGAGCCATTTCAAGCAACGTTTCGATTCTGAATGGTGGTCTTTCACCAGAGCGATGCTTAGAGTATCTACCACTCTGAAACGTGCATACTTTTTTAAATATTTTTATATGAATTAAATGTTTTATGACACAGATTAATTAAATAATGCTTCAATTTAAGAGATAAAAAGCTTTGAAACATTCATTTAGACAACAAAAAGCAAAACTGTAGGTATATTCTTTGTTCCATATTAAATATTGATTCAATTGGAAAAAACATTTAGAAAAAAAAATAATGTTTAGAACTCAGTCGAGGGTGCAAAGTAACTGCTAGTTATATTTAAATTAATAATAACAAAATGTGTAAAAATCTTTTAGTAATTTAATGATTTTAACGCTCGATTTATTAAGAGCTTCGATTTGCTTAATCAAGCAATGAGCCTATTAGACGTTCGAGAGATTTGAAGTTCCCCTTCGTGCGCCGATCCGAGATCCCGATGTCTAATCATACTTTCCCCTTTAAAAATCACCAAATCACGCGTAAGCCGGGCTAAATCAAAACCCGAAAAAAGCCCCAGACACAAAATTGCCTGTCTCCAGAAATACAGAAATACGCGACGCTATTTCGCTGGCGCTGGGGTTTCCAGGAACGGCCATAAAGGAGGCTGGTTTGTCGACTGAAGCCTGGCTGATTGCACTACTTGCAGCAACAACTCATTTCATAATCGGTAGAATTAATCATCCTGTTGTCCTACAATTAATAACGTTCACACCAAATAGCAAGTGTTATTATTACGAATCCTAAGACCCTGAAAATTCTTTTGGAAATTCATAAATTGTTTTTTGTTAAAAAAAATATACGCCACAGGTTTACCGGTTTACCTTTTTCTCAACGAATCTATGATTTATTGAAAGACCATAGCTTTTTAACGTATTTGTTATTCTTCTTACCCACCTTTACATTTTCATAATACGTATCTTAATAATCAATTGAACCACACAAACACCTATACGAATGACTTAATTCTAATCGGCGTAAATCAAATGGTAGTAAAATTGGAAATAATAGTCTTATTTTATTGCTGTGCATCATATATAATGAAAATTATCTGTACAACCAGCCAAAATATTTACTAAGAAATGATTTTTTAAATCCCAAAATTTTTCATAAATTATCAAACCGCGGCCATCTTGGTATGGAATGCTTTCGCGGGATTACTTTTTCGGAACTGCTGTACAAACTTATTCGTTTAACTTGAATGTCGCTGTCGTGGATACAGTGCAATGACAAACGTATTAACTTATTTTATTTGAGTTTCAAAAAAGACCAGGAAGGCCAATATATCATTCATAAAATATAACCGATTTCATTGCGTCCTTAAATGAATAGATGTTTACCCTTCTCGCAAGTTACGAACTACAGTTAAATAAATGCCATTAATGGTGTTACTAAGATATTCGACGTTCTCACAGTCACCGAATTTTCTACATTGAACTATTAAAATTCCTGCTAAAAATCCGTGCCTCTTCTAAGCGCCATGTTTGCCGATAGCTCGCTAGTACTTACGTAGCGAGGAAACTAGGTAGCTACCCGCACACACTTCATTTGAATGGCGCCGGTGTATTCGGCGCGTATTGGTAGCTCGTAATACTAACCAATTTTGCGGAATTTCCGTCGAGGATAATTTTAAATTGCCAATTTTCTTGTGGTGCTCGTTTCCTCCGCTCCGCCGGAGAATCCAGATATACAAATGATGTTTGCGGCAAGTGCCTACTCGGGAAATCTCCATTTGGCCAAAAGCGACGCCATGTTTGTTTTCGTTAGAAATTTCTAATATTAGTGCACGTAAGATTTGGAGGAAAATTCGAAAATCCACCGACAAATCTATTAAAATAATATTGTTTTTGAGCGGTTTCATGCGATCCAGGAATTTTCAACGAATTTATTTCACGGTTGTTTTCTCATATCTAATAAATATCGTTTTTCATTTCATAAATTATAATTTGTTTCCTTGAAGTAATTTTAACAAATTTCAAATGATAATTTTGTGGGAAAGAGATATTTCTTAATTATAAAGCAAATTGTGTGCATTCTCTAATGTGATGAATATTGCATTTTCGTCTGGAAATATGGATCCATTTTTTTTTTTTTAGCTTGAAACGTCATTTCCACCACGAGCTATTAAACGTTTGAATATCTATTTGACTGAAAGGACAAGACGCCATGTTGTTATTTTTTCCGCATAGCACAATTGTTTGATAAGAAATGTTGTAGCTTTGTTAAAAAAAGCCGCATTAATAGCAAAAATTCCAAACATTAAAAAATACAATCATTTGAATAAAGAATGGAATATTTTTGTTACCACAGAAGGGCTCGTATGTCCAATTTTACTTACAGCTTAATTAATTCTTTAACCAAATTGACCCATTTTTCAATAATATAGAGAAATGATTGACATGAGGTATATTAAAAGGCAATAAAGCACTTTTAATAGGCGTAAAATAAACATAGCATTATTAATTTTCTTTTCGTTAAAATTAACAAAACCCACGCTGGCAATCAAATTTTACCGTAATAAACTACAGGCATGAAATTCAATAAACCTAAGTAGGTACCTACTTAAACACCGACAGTAAACTACACAATGTAGTTATTTGTTTGTTGGCAACATTGGAATTAAGGCGTGATCCAAGAGTAATGTAAATTTACCGGCATTTAAAATAGGAACTAACCCACGCATACAAATACTAAAGATAGCAAAAAAGGAAACTGGTTCATAAACATGGAAATCTGGTAAGGTTCTTACTAAAGCGAAAATTCTTACTGCGCAAATAAGAACTATTTCGATGTGCGTTGGAAAATAATATGATTCCATTTTTTATGTTTCATTTAATGGTAGATTTGTTAGTGCTATACCCCGCCGCTGGATGGCTCTGTCAGAATTATGTTTTCGTCTTTTCGTACAAATATATGGAAATTGAAGAGAGCTTTCGGTGTTGCCATCCGTAGTATTCGCGAGTTCCGCCCACTCACTCGCTAATTTGAATTTAGAGATGCCTATTATATTATTACAAAGGGAATTGGGTGCCTACGTAGATTTTCAAATAATTATTAGGCAGTACGGTACTGTCAATAAATAAATAAATCAAAGCGTATCCGAGGATTGAATTAAAATTAAAAGAGGTAATTTAAAATTTATTTACAAAATTAATATTTTCGTCTGTATATTTGTCTGATTTTCAATGAAAAATATTTTTTACTTGATTGCTTTCGTTTGCAAATTACGAATGAATATTTTAGTTATACTAGTTATTACTATAATAACTTGAATTGTCAACAAGAAAAAATATTAGTAGATACTACATATTTATATAAATATGTAGTATCTATTATGTGTACTAAATATATTGTTGTACTATATTATGCTGCACCGTGCATGGTAAGGTGTAATAGTCAGTCAGTTTCTTAAGATGTGTGAATTTTAATAATATTTATAATTTTAAATAATCAGATAATCTGTGTTTCCATTGTATTACCATTGTATTTCTATTGTATACTATTTTATTTTGTATTTCTAATGTTTTTTTTAATATATTTAAAATCCTGTTGCCAAAAAACTTAATTGTAGCTTAGCGGGATAGAACGGAAAGAACAATAAAAAGTAGATTTAATCCACCTATTTTAAATATAGAATAATATCTGCTAAAATTCTATATTAGGTTGGTAGGAATTTGAAAAGACTATTCATTTTATAATTGCAATTAATATCAGTTCCAAATTTGAAAAGTTCACGTTTGTGCAGTCGTGCGTATCAACGCACAAAGGAAATTATTTGTTGTAAGTTATAGATCAAATAAGTTGCTCGGGAATTATTTTTTTTATTGGTTTAATGTTGGTTGGTTTTTATTTTATTTCAGCAATATTTTCTTATTTAGAAAAACATTCAGTTGTACAAAAAAAATTGATAAGTTAAGTGATAAATATATTGCATTGACCAGTGAAGTTTCCAATACTTTAAATTTTTTCACCAAAATGGAAAAAAATCTAAATAATAATAATTTATTTATCAAGATATTGACAGTAAAGTTGACAGTAAAAAAAACGTATTCATTTAGTTAAAAATAAAAACACAAAGTTAAACAAATAAAAAGTATGTACAGTGGGGTAGGTACTTAATTTGAGATTAAAAAATAACAGAAAGGGAAAATTCACAACAAGCTTTTGAGCGTTTTTTATTGCCTTGCGAATAGCACATTGATTTTATGAAAAGCTAAAATCTATTGAGTTCTTCAACGTTTGAAAAGTTAGGTTAGGTTAGGTTATTAAGTTCGTATTTGTATTAGATTAGGTTAGAAAGGGGCGCTTAATGATGCAGCCTATGAATGGAGAATATAGGTATGGCGTAAGTGAGTGGAATAAGAAGTCACGGATGCGCCAGGAGGACAACACGTTCAAGTTAATTAACTTGAATTTAGGTACTTGCAAGAGTCAGAATAACAGTATAAATTAAGTTTTAAAAGAAAATTATGTTAATACCACACTACTGAGTTCTTTCTCCCAACTGCCCGGAGCCTGTGGTACTATGGCGCATGTTGTGATCTTGAAGAAATTAGGGAGGGGGAAATAGAAGGGAAAAGAAGAAGGCGAGAAATTACTTGTCTATTAAATCTGGTCACCCAACATGGCCAAGCTCATTTCAAACAACGTTTCAATTCTGAATGGTGGTCTTTCACGCGGGCGTTGCAGAGAGTCCCTACCACCAAGTAGTGAATGTGAATAAAGCAAAGAGTGCGTCTCAAGGCAGGGCCGTTTGGCGTTCCGTTCCCCGAATAGGTAGACAGAGAGGATTGAACGGCTAGATATTCAAATGCGATCTTAATTAGTAAGGTTAGGTTGGGTTATTTAACAATAATAGAGTTGACAGACGATAAAACATACCTGATTCATCCAGATATCTGGATTGTTGCTTCAGCAGAGGAAGCAGAGGGGGGCCGTAGTATCTTCCATCTCCTGTGCAAAAATAAGTTCAAAGGGTTTAAATATCGATCAATGTTCACCTTATGCTAGTTGTTACTCGTGAAAAATCACGGGATGTAACTTGACTTGCCAAGAAAAATGATAGTCATAATTGCATCATAATTGTCGAAAGCAGATAATTTAGTCTGCTAAAAAAAATTATAAGTAGGTGAGGATTTGAAAAATCAGTTCTAAATTTGAAAAGTTCACACTCGTGCGTATGTACGCAGGTACGTATTCACAAAGAAAATTATTTATTAATTAAAAATACTTTTTTTTTTATATAATTCAATTGAATTAAATTTAATATTATTATTATTGAGTTCTGCTATTTTAAGTTTTTTTATATTATTTTTGTTTTTAGTGACAATAATTCAATTGAATTTCATAAAAAAAATAAAATGGAGCTCTACAAATTGAACACAAAAACTATAAATAAAAATACTTTTGTTTGAATCCACTTTATTTGGTTTAAATATGTCGACTAGTTTTGAATCTTTTTCGGGACTCAAAAATATACTGGTATATACCAGAAGAAGATTCAGTTGAACTAGTCGACATATTTATACCAAATAAAGTGGATTCAAACAAAGTGTATTTTTATTAAATTCATCATGCCAATCCACAAAGTGTTTGCTTATTGTAGAAATTATTTATAGTTTAAAAGTTATGGATTTTATCCAAGAATATTTCAGAGGAAATTGGGTATCATTTTATATTTTTTCAGAAAATAAAGAACAAAGGTTTAAAGTAGGTACCTACATCGATGTTGAAATGAGATTAATTCATTTGTAGTGAACAAAAATAAACAGTATTTTTTATAAACATTTTAAAAATCACTAGAAAAATATAATTTATAACTACGCAGGTACAGAAACATAGAAATATCAAAATAAGCAAGTATGTATTTTTTAAAGGTTATCATGTTTAAATTATTTCTACCACCTTTTAAATACAATTACTTACCTAGAGCTGTTTTAAAAAAATATATATGCGTCTCTTTAAAAAACGTTTTCATTACCTTTATATCGGCAATTTCTCCTCATTCGTAATACACGATGTTATACACTTACGCCTCAGGCCTCCACGTCTCACTGACATACGTCAGAGTTGGTATCAAAATTTAGTATGGTTCCCTAGCCTCTCCAATCGTAATCCAAATTCAAAAATTCTAATTTTAATTTTTTTTAAATCGTAATGATTGTGTTACGATTAGGCATCGAAGTCAAATTAATAATGTTAAAAAAATCTTATGAAACAATAAATAAAATAAGCAACAGATCTTAGGAGCAAAACGTACCTTTTTCTTACTTATATTCTTTAATTATTTTATTTTGTATATTTTTATTTTATTATTTATTTATTTCTTATGAATTTCTGTTCATTTTTTATTTTGTTACTATTATTATTACAATGTATTGATATCAATTATGGAAGGTATTGCATTGCACTACTCCTGCATACCTTCCGGAATAAAACTTTATTATTATTATTATTATTATTATTATTAAATGCCAAAATAAAATATTCGAGGCTGTACACTAGCTTTAACCCTTTTAACAAAGTGGTTAGGCTGGTACTCACGTTCAGATACCAAACAACCAATTTATACGCAAACTAACTGCACGATATAATTTATTAACCGACCTAATGTTTCCAAATTAAATGTTCAAATAGTATCTCACACCCCAGCCCAGTGGCTCTCAAAGTATTATTTACAATATTTTCATTTATATCGTTAGATAGATAATAATAATAATAATGTTAAGAGTATAAATTGAAACAATATGATAAGAATAACGAATAGCTAATTTTTACATTTAGCTAATAGTTACCACAAAACCTTTATTTTTCAAAATATTTTTTTAAGAGTTTAAAAATATGAAACAAGCAGTAAGACGTCGGATCTCATTTTTTTTTTTTTTATTAATATTTCAAAGCGTCATAGCTCATGACAAAAATGGAAAATGCCATTGCGAGCTGGACGTAGTTGAGTTTACCAAGAAACTCTAGACAGAAAAGGTATCAATCTTAAGTCAAGGCTAACCGCTCGTTATTTTTTTTTCTGATTCACAAAATATATTTTCTGCTACACAGTTAATAAAATGTGTAGACATGATTTTTTCACGAGATAAGCTGTACATATTTCATGACACCTTAGCTCACTATCTGAAAGGTTTTACTGCTTTAGATTTCACACACATAAACTCATTAAATATAATAGAATTTTAGAAATAACGATAAGCCATTTTTGTGATATTTTTATCACATCAGAGCGCTTTGTTTTGTGTCTTAAAGTTTCTGAACAAAGCTTCAAAATGTGTTTAAATAAAGTAACGTAGGTTAAAATTATGAAAAAATGAGGAAGTCATTTCATGGCGTAATGTTTACTTACAACCGTCTAAGAAATCTATTTTTTTTTTTTTCAAAGTAAAAAAAATATTGAGGATCGCTACAAAATTCTACATCCCCCGGGGCCGCTACCCTTTGCAAATTCTAGGGGTTAATCGAAATTTAACTTTTTCACATATTACTAGGATTAGTATACCAGTATTCTTGGTTTGGGTACAAACCTTATGAAGGGTCGGAAATTTATCGCTAAGTACCGAGTGAATTCGGGGGTAGCTGGACTTGGAGGTTAGGATGTTTACATGCGGCGAGTGGGCGGCTGGGAGGGTGGTATGGGGTCCCACCTCTACCCTCAACTTATGCCCGAGAGATTACGCTTGTGAAAGGCACAGAGCGATTAATATAATGGATCGAATTGATTAAAAAATAGCCTTAAGTTTCTGACTTTAAAATTAGAGAAAAGCTCATGTGGTACTGGACAGTCATAAATTTGTCAAATAATACATTTTTTATATTTATTGATCGATGTTTATGTCATCACAAGTTACAAGATTTAAATTAAACTATGCTGGAAACGTAGCAAGACTTACAGATGGCTGTATGATCAACAATTTAAATGTCATCGGCTTGTGTCTTTAGTTATATTTATAATAGAAGTAGAGGTCGCCTACAGATGAGATCAGGCCTGTAAAGAACTGCTAAATTAAGATGAATCGCTGAAATCCGACAAAACTGGGATATTTGAAGGAAGCTCCATGCTTATATTATGTTACTATTTAAGGCTATTATATCTACTCAATATGGATAGAAGACTTCACTGAGAGAGCTGGTCGGACTATTAACAGCACTCTGTCACCCCAGGAAATACACACAGCTTTTGGAAGTGGTAAGCCTCAAAAGTTGCAGAAAACGTGAAAAGTATAAATAAATTCTGATTTATGCAATATGGTGACAATGTCCGCCTTGACGGGAAAAAAGCTCAGATACTCGCCATGTTGTAGAACAAAGAGACATCTCCAAACACCCAATTGCAGCCCCAACGAACTTCATTAAAGAGACTGGGTTACTATCGTAAGAACAAATTGAATAAAGAGAGAGAGCATAATGGGCATATGGCTTGAGTGCTAACAGAATCTAAGAGAACTACTCGTATCTCAATTATATCAGTAGTATTAATATTATAAAACAAACCCATCCATTTAACACTACATTATACGCCACTTTTACTGACGTATTTACGTCACACTGCCAGTGAAAATACTTAATGTTTATGTTAATATCAAATATTTATGACGTATATAACAATAGGTAGACATCTAAATATTTTCTAATTTACTTGGTTTGTCTTGTAAAGTAAATAAAATAAATAAGTGGTGATTATTGAATTTAGATTACCTGTGTATTGGGCTCAAAGTAATCAATGCTATTTCAAGATTTTGATAATCACTTTTATTTATTTATAGAGAATACCGCACAAGAGTTCCAACTGCTCCCAACCGCCTGAGCCAGTTGGACTATGATATCCCCAATTGTGGTATGTTGTAAGGATGACGCTAGTGGGGAAGGTAAAGGAAACGGGGAAGAGAAAGGTTAGAAAGTAATTATATAATACTAAGGTTTCGATTCTGATTGGTGGTCTTACACCAGGGTGACACTTAGAGTATCTACCACTCAAAGTACTAGATACAAGAATATCGCAATCGAATAATTTCAATCAATTCCCCCGAACTATTTGCACCAACACTGCACATCTGCTACTTCGTGCAAGTCCATCAGTGAGAGAAGGCAGCGCGAGGCTGGATTGTCCCTCTGGGACGCTTGCCTCTCCCCGTGGACCGGAGTGTTTGCAAGCAACATCGCAGCTTCCCTCTATTCAGAGCGTTGACTAATCTGTAACAGTCCAATCGAGCGGCTTCGTGGAGGTGATACCGTGATGGTGGCTTTAGGTTGTAGCACTTAGTTTGAGATTTAACTGATTGCCAATAAAATTTTATAATTTTATCACTACTCAGTAATTCTTTATATTCTCGTATGAACTTTCTAGCGCCACAGTGATCATGGCACTCCTAATTTTGGGAATTATTGACAAGTGGGAGAAAGTAGAAGTGTAAGAGAAGAAGGAGCAGGAGAGCAGGGTGCTTGTTTTTCTGATCACTAAAGATACCATAACTGCCATTTCTATGTTTTTTTTTTTTGTATTACGCCAGAGTTTGAGACTAAAATCCCTAAACTTGAAACACAAGACCATAAAGTTCCACTACAGAGACCTTAAAAATTATCAATTAATATGTTTTTGTTTTATTATTTTTATCAATATTTCTATCTCACTATTTCCAAGTCTTTCATAACCTCAATTCAATTAAAATTTACTATTTTTTAAATAAATAAATTTTAAAATCTAACAGGTACTTTGTTTGCTATTAAATGAATGCTGACGTCTCAATAGCGTCTATCCCTCCCCTCCTCCCCCCTGCCCACCCCCTTAGAGAGAAACCACCCTCGAGTTTATTTCCTTTTCTAAAACTCTGATATTTTCTTGAAGGGAAGAAAACCCACCGTAGCGAGTGGAAGCGTATCCTAGAGACGGAAGCCCCCGCCCTGCGGCCCTTGGCTGAAAAGAAAACAAAAAGGCGAAAGGAGGGCAGCGTCCTCCATTTTTTAATACCCTAAATAGGGGCAGATGTCGGGGAATATAAAGCCGTCAATGGTATCAGTTTTTCTTAAATGAAAAAAGAAAAAAAAACGTATTTTTGTGCACAAAACCGCGAGCAGAAACTGTTATCTGTATTACCACAAGCTTCTTCAATTTCTTACGGGATAATTGATATTACAGGGGGAAGTTTTTAGTGTATCTTTACAGCAAATGATCCCACTTTTTACTTAGTTGAAAAGGTTTCCAATGAGGGTGGATGGATTGAACAGATTACTGAAAATGCAATTTAATGAGAAACAGAGGTTTTCTATCGCTTTCCCCCATCTCTATTTGGTTACACAAAGAAGCGATGCTTAAATATTCGATTTACTGGTCATTAAAAGTTTTTCTTTAAAAGTGCACATTCATAACAGACCCTTCCATTTAAAAGAAGTTTATGTGCTTTCATATCCCTTATTATTTCACTTAAATATAGCTACATGTATTATTATTTTTCTAATTGACTTGTGAATAGTTGTGAAGTATGACTTTCAACCATAAAAACTTTCTTTTGTAATATTAAATATGTTCAAAACTAGGCAAATTTCTTTTAATGATTCACAATATGGACATTTGAAGTACTTCAATTTTTCTCTTATTTTTTACAAAAATAAAACAAGTTGTTGTAATTATGATATTCTATTTGATAGATTAGCCGTTTCATATAAACCCTTTTCCTAAATATTTAAAAGCCAGTCCTGAATTGAATCCCTTACTTTACTTAATATTTTTGTTCCCCCTGCTCTATAGTGGTAAGAACCGTTTATTGAATATGTTAATACGTTTATTAAAACCGGCTTAGATGGCTGTTTCATTTTCATCAACATAATGATTTAATGAAAAAAATAAAAATAATAAAAGACGGTTTTGTTTGAGATGTGATTTGAGATTCTCATGGTCAAGAAGATTTTGTTGTTTGATTTATTAAGTAATAAACTGTGTTGCGTTTCTTACTACTTTTCGAACAGTTTTGCAGTGCCCAAAATCAGGGAAAAGGTATAAAGTTTAGATAAACGTTTGTTCACTCCACATACAAATGCACACATTTCTCCATACTTTACATATCCATCCTGATGATGAAAACTGCAAGGCTGTACGAAGCGTTGGTTCAAAAGAGGAAGAGCAAACACGGTTTATTACCCCAAAAATCAATCAACATAAAAAGTTTATTTAAGTTGAGTAACCTCAAAAAATTTCTGGTATGAATGTCTTGTCTTTATGCCTAAGTCATAAATATGCTGCAGTTATTATATTTAAAATAAAAACAAACATTGAGATATACAAATTCTAAATCACTTATATAAGAGACTAGTTAAAAATGACATCGGGGTAATTTCTGTTTTGAGGTTGTAAGGGGTAGTTTGCCATGTGAGTCGTGAGGGGTTGCAGAACGGGGGAAAGGGGGATAGCCAACTCCCTCCCCATGAAAAGGGTTGGTACAGAATGTGTGGAAGGCAATATTAGCACGTTACACGGCAAATATTTCACTTAATTGAAATTGGTGCAATTAAACACTGTCTGTGGAACTGTGAAACTGTGGACCAGCTTGAATTCTTTAATGTGGAATGGGAGCGCTTTCGAATGCTTGTTTTGTTTTTCATTATTTAAAGAAAAAAGCGCTCAAAGTGACTGTGTAATTGTTTAACTGTGATTGCAGTGTTTGTTGTTTGTGCTAAAATATAGCGTGTAGCGCTTTTTTGTATAAATAATGCATGGTATTTAATTTTCATGGTTTCAAGAAATAAGTGGAAATCTGTCATTAAAATAATATCGTCAGCAGTGTTGTTATGAAGATGGTGTAGATTTAAAAACAAGAAACCAATGTCACATCTCGTATTATTAAAATGGTAGAATATTTGGCTCTAAGCTTGGAGAAAAACATGATACTTTTCAAAGTGTTGCAAATTTCGAATTATTGCCTTTGTAAAGAACTATGAAGAAGGATTTAAATGTTGTTTAAATCAGAAATAGCTCTCTCAACCTTTGTCTTAGCTTTCTCCTTCCCCTCCCTAATTAACTATTGATAACCTAGTTCGGAGTATCAGAGTCTACATTATTCCGGACAGTGACAGTGACTCTCGTTTGGTCTCACATAAAAAAATGCTTTAATATGATTAATCATAATATTATAGAGTATTTCAGTAAAGGTAAATAAAAAAATAACGCATACTTGACTATTTCCCAAGTGCTAAGTTCAATTTTACTCGAATGAATTTTAATTCGTTTAATCAACATTTGCATGCAAATTATTTATTTGACTAATGAATTAAGAATATTCTTTGGGGGTTGCTTTAATTTATGCCCTGCAGCGTTCCATCAGAACCAGGAACCTCCTCTACACATACATACATACCTCAAACAATGAAAATGATATTCCATTTTCAGCAGCAGTACGTAAGGGTCGAAATCGCTCGAATATTTATCCTTTAAACAGTCAAGCAAAAACAAAGGTATTTCGCATTCATTAAGAGTATTACTAGGAAGGTCTGCAAAAACTTAGAAGGTCGTAAGTAAAAACAGGGTAAAAGGAAATATGCACGCAAACCACATAAGCCTTGTAAGTCACACGCTGAGCTCAAATAGTCACAATGTTGTAAAGTTGTGTTTCCGAGCAAGAACTAAAATCTGCGGGTTCTAATTTTGAATATCAATCCCTTTTTTAATTCTTATGCAGTTTAAGAACTTTGATTTGAAATGGGACAGCTTCATTTGTAGGTAAATTAGAAAAAATAAACTGAAATACAAATTACACTGAGAAAATATACTTATTACCCCGTGGAAACTACACTACCACGATATAAATCGTTCGTTATATTCAATAGGCAAAAATAGTTGACGTGTCTAATGAATTTATTTTGGAATTTTTCTAGATTATTATATTCAACTTGAAATGATAATTAATTTTTCGTTTTTAGAATACACCTGCCCTGCCCCGCAAGATGCGCTGCCACTAGTCCTGCGCCATCACCTACGGGCAAGTGCCCCCAGAGGACTGCGACCCCCGCTAGCCGTGCCCCCGGGGCTGCGACTGTCTCCCGGAATTTGTAAGGTCTGCCGGGAATGAGAGCATTCTGATTTAGGACTGCCGTGAGTAAAAAATCTTACTTATTAATACTTAAAAAAATTGCTAGTTGAAATAATGAATTACAATATCTAGTATTAAGAGCTCCAAATGACGCTAATTAGGTAGTTTTAGACTAGAAATGTTGAATGGCACAGTGCAGAATTTAAAAAATAAGTATTAATTTATGAAGAAAAAAAAATGTTTCAAAAGTAGAAAAGAAAAAAAAATTGTTGAGTTACAATTTGGTTCTATTATGAAATTTATTTAATTTAAAGAAAACATTTTTTCAAAACCGTTACATTTAATTGACGATCAGCGCCATTTTTAATACAGGCATTTGCGCTAAAGTTGATAGGGTATTAAACAAATAAAATATTGTTTACATCTTTAAAAAAATATTTCGAAATTCGTTTAAAATGCCTTTATGCAAAACTACTTTGCCAAGTAGTTTCACCCGTGCTTAAGCAGTATATAGGCGGTATGATAAAATAAATAGGGCAACAAATTATGTCATTTTCGACATAAGCTGCGAAAACAATATATTGTAAGTTCATATCATTCAAAGGATCAATGATAAACGAAGTGTCGATAAAATAGTGTAATCCCAGTACTCCAATATATTATATTTCTAAATGAACCGTAATTAATTTATTTTAGTTTTTTATTACATTCAATGAATAACCCCTTTAAGAGTGTTATTATTAAGGAATAGTAAAAATAAATGCAAAAAATCACGATTGTAGACGAGTGTGACAACTAGAATATAAATAAAGTGCTTACAATTAGTTCCTAGTGTTCCTACCAACTGTGGCATGAACGATAAAACCAACCAAACTGTATGGCGTCAGTTCATATTACGTACATGCATATTTGTGTTTGTTTTTAATAAATATTGATTACCGAAGCGCAGTCTTTAATGCTTTATTTTCTATTGATTAACGACACTATAAACATTTCTCTATCGATTTCAATGTTCTTATTTCTAATTTATATTCACTCTATACCTCACAATAAATATTTCCCGACTTCTATTATATATTTAAACAAACAAGTATTTGTGCTGATATAAAGATGATTGGCCATGATTGCATCGATATTATTATCAGATTGGTCGTGAATTGTGACACGAAAAGATCTCAACATAAAAATAAAACGAACAAAGTAATCATTCCAACACAATTTGAATTGAAGTCCAAGGTTGAAGTTAGTACCTACCCCGCTCAGGATCAACTTCCTCCATCGGAGCAAAGCTCACAAATTTGGGAAGCAAATCCAAAGAGCTTTCACAAAAGCTCCATTCAGCCTAGGCGCGATATTACTAAACAAACAAAACCATGTCGGGTAAATAAGGTCATTATTGTTGAAGGATTCTAAATCAGGACCTCTAAGGAGCGAGGTTATTATGCAGGGCCGAGGCCTGAAAGGAAGGGTCACAAAAGACCTCGTGTCGGATTGTCTGGTGCTTTGTAGAAAGGTGTGAACGTTTGCACGTCAAGAGAATAAAGCATTTAAGAGTGGATTGCCCAGAACCGAATTCGATATCTCACTAAATCAAATGATTACAGTTGATCATGAGTATTGCGTATTTTAGATACAGTGCAAAAATTACATTTAATTAGTTAGTTCCTCTTTTGACCTCTTGCACATTGCACGAGTAAGTTATAATCTGTACTTGCAAAATGAGTCGATTTAGTGATACACACTTAGCGGCAAAAGCTTTGACTCTGGACCCACGTGGTGCAGGTTCAAGGCCTAACAACGCAAAAAGTTTATTTTCAAACGGTCGCATTTTTACATCACAAGAGTTTCAGCTGCATGGACAAACTAAGACTGTGGCATCCTAAGTTCCTAAGTTCGAGTATTTTGGTTGAGGAAGTAGGAAAGCAAAGCAGATAAATAAAAAGAAGATTAGAAGGTAGGAAATGGCTGGCTATTCAGAACTAGTCTTCAAACGTTTAAAACCACGCTTAAAGTTGTACTATTACAGGAGGGGTATTAATTTCACGTTGTGAAACTTGCACATATGTTTCTGCCTGTATTTTCTAGATCAACACAACTATTTTTATATCACAACGACATTTCCATCACAAGCTAGAGAGTGTTGAAATATCATATTGTCAGTAAAATAAATAAGGCAAGACGCCATATTGTTGATTCTGCATTTTTCATTGTTTCTTCAATAAGATATGAGATTTCAAAATAATATTGTAAATACGGGCATATGTAATCATTAGACAAATATTTTAATCAATACCTGGCTAATCATTATTTTACAAATTATTTATCTAATATAACATGAATGTATGCAAACTTTACCTATATTATACGAAATACAAATGAAACGAGGAGAAAGACTTCCAATTAACTTTCCCCCTGGTCCCTCGCTCAGGAAGTGGAATGGAATAAAGTCCTTTCCATGTAATCCTAATACGCTTATAAGGACTGAAATGGCTTATCAAATAGAAATACGAGGACATGTAAATGACTAGAGCCCTCCTCCCATCGCCCCGGCCTTTGTCAAGGAATTCACAGCTTAATATAAAAACTTAATTAATTCCTTAAAATTCCTTCATTCAATTGAATGTCCTATAAAACATTCCGAGTGAATTAGAAATTTGGAATTTCTCGAGGTGTCTTCATTTAATTCCAATTTAAAGTGATTTTTATGATGCTGGAAACACTTCTCTGGCCGTGAATAAATTCATCCCTCTATTACTCGTTCAACGATTTATTATTTTTTTAGATTAACTTGTTCTATCATGGATGTTTATGGTTTTCTATTTGAAGCAACACATAGTATGTATATGTAGGTAGTTTACCTACTTCGAACTTTAACTGAGGGTATTATTCGTAATACTTTATTTAATGTATGTCAAAGCGCCCTTGAGTTGATGTTTATTACTAAACGGCGCTATGAACATTGTTTAATCAAGTGACATCTATTAAAACTTTTCATATTGGGTACTTTAATTTCGTTTCCATAAACGTGTCTGAATTCAGTTTCAAGTTTTTAAAATAATAGTTGCAGATTTTATTTTGTTAAACATTTGTACACTTCTACTACAATTTTGTATATTTAAGTGAATTTAAGCACAGAAAACCGTAATAATTTATTTCTTAATTACATAGGTAAGTTGAATATACAAAAACAAATAAATTGGTTAATTTTTAGGGGAAGATAAATAAAGATATTAATAATTGAAATAATATCAATAATCCTCAACGTAAATATGAAACAGAAAAAAAATAACGGTCGCGACCAAGACACGAACTCGGAACCTCTATTCTATCCGGGAGTAACGCTTCTGCTAATTCAACCACCAAGACCGAAACCGACATTATGGATCAATCTTATTCTTTATTTGAAAATTATTAATATCATTTATTTCAATTTTTCTTCTGATTCGGCTGACATCTTTGTATGGTATACATCTCTACCCGAGCACATATTATACACCTAGATGGTGTCTTGGATAAATCATCCATTTTTATTTTACAGAAGATGTTTGACTTACAAAGTCAAGCATTAATATAATAATTATATTAAAATAACTTTAAAGCTATTGTGCCATTGATATTATTTCAATTATTAATATTATAAAAAGCTTACATTATGAAAAAGTATATCTGTAACACTAAGGATGTAATTATTAACAATAAATAATTACCTTTGTGAGTACGCATGACCGTACGAGTGTAAACTTTGCAAATTTGAAACTTGTGTTAAATAAAATTGACCAATTTAAAAATAATCTTTTCAAACCTCTACCTACCTAATAAAGAGTCTACCTATAATGTATTTTAGCAGACATTAATCTA
The DNA here is from genome assembly GCA_022651775.1 of Drusus annulatus. Lineage (NCBI taxonomy): Eukaryota > Metazoa > Arthropoda > Insecta > Trichoptera > Limnephilidae > Drusus > Drusus annulatus. The sequence goes on along the minus strand of JAGWCC010000440.1, from coordinate 222,263 downwards.
TATTGAAAATGGGACTAATAATTTTTCTTGGTAAGTCCAGTTGAATCCTGTGATTTTTACACACTACGAGTACACCATAATTAAGAGATGATAAAAATAACAATACAAAGATCAGACTCTTTTTCCTTCTTCTATGATTGGTAATACATATTATTGTTATTATTAGAAATGGGTACAACTTCATATCATAGAAGAGAGGCTCTGATTCATTTTTGAAACTTTAAGCTTAACATTCCACCCTAAACACAGTGCGTAGTACCTTATTACCGCATTCATACTTCCTTCTGCGAATTTTCCTTCCGGCACAGAAAATTGTCGCGAAACAATATTAATTAGAATTAGCCCCGGGACATCGGAGTGGCGCACTAAGTAGGACGGTGAAAAAACCTCCGTAAGAAACATAAAAGGGTGGAATAGGAATTTAAGGCCACTTTCAACAGCCTCCGGGTCGAAGCCTTAGCTGTGGCACACAAGGGTTGGCCCTAGCAAGTACCTGACTTATTATTTAAATCCTTTCAAAATGAACATTTTATAAGTAAAATGATTTTCTTAAAACTAAACAGATAATCACAAGAAAATTGGAAAAGAGAACTAATGTCGCCAAATTACCTAAAACATTTCAACTCCTCAGACGGGTCAATGAAATTGATTAGGTAATCAAGTTCAAGAAATAATTTCGGCATTTGAAAATATTATCAGAATATCAATTTTATCAGAAGTAAGGAAATATTTAAGCTACTTCGACTACACGGATATGCTAAGTATGGTAGTTTTAAAAAAAACCTATTTTATAAATGTTTACAAACTCAGTACTTTAGACTGAAGCTTCTCTACCTTTCTGCCACAGAATCGTTGGTAAATATGGACTGATCAGTATGATACTCGTACCTTGATGATGATGGTAGCAGGAGTTTTTCAAATATTGTCAGGTTATTCGTAACCAGGAAATGTTTCTTTCTTAAAAAAAAAAAAAACAAACAAAAAACTTATTTACCTGTTTTTTTTTTTTAAATTAAATCGTCTATTGCATTGTCTTCTTGTAAATTTAAATGTGTGGTTATTCGTAACCCGGAAACGTTTGCCTTTCTTTTAAAAACATATATATATTGGTAGGTAGATACAATGCTTTATCCGTTACTGTAATTATGTAGTTCATCTAAACTGTACTGTCTTTAAAGATCTGCTTGCTCTTTTCAATGGACTAATAACCAATCACTTACCGTCGCCAAATTACAGCTGAAATATCGTCACGAACTTCTGCGTCACACGAGCAGCTTCCCGTTTCGTAATTGGTCCTTATAATATCTTGGCAAACATTTCCATAGAGACGTCCCGAGACGCGCGCGGGGAAGTACATATATAAAACGCAAAAGAGCGGGAAACTTGCGATGAGGTGGGAAAATAAATTTCGCACCGAAATGACACGAGAATGAAATTTCCAATTACCCATTCGCCCCAAGTTCCTACTTGGCCATTATATTTTCGCACTCCGCTTGGCAGCTCTTTCCACATTTTTTTTTGCTTCTTCTTCATTTTCCTTTGAATTTATTCTTTTTAAGCGCTAACAGCCCAGTTAGTGGCGCTACAACGTAAATAAATACGTTTATATTCATAAGCTTTCTTTAAGCGAGCCATTGTAGGAAAGCCTCGGCTGTGCAGCACTGAGACAAAGGTAATGGGACGTGGGGCGGGACCCTTGATCAACTATTGCAAAACTTGCCATTTGATGCTAATACATAATACAATAAAATATTGAATCTGCAAGAGACGGAAATAGAAGTAAAAGTACAAAACAAGTCAGAAAACTTACTTAACGTTCCCAATACCGAGTTCTTAAACATTCAACCGCTCCCAAGATGGCACGCCAACGTTACCGTTTGAATACTCGAGTTATTTAGAAGTCGAAAAAGACCACATTTAACTTATGAAAATTTATCTTTAAAAAACGTCATGTTCGTATTCAGCATTAAAAAAACCAACCCAGGGACTTTTTCTAGTCGATAACAGCTAATATTGTCACTTTTATTTACAGTGGTCACAATGGTGACCTTTGTAGAGGTTGTCGATGAAAAAAATAAGGCTGTTTTCATTCATTTTAATATAAATTTATTTAATTACGCGTAGTTAAAAAAAAACTCCATTCGAATTCCATATCAAAACATTTTTTTAAAACAATCAATTTATGTGGTTTGATAATACATATATTCATTTTATAGTGTATCACCTAAAGATACTTAATACGAACCACTCATGTGTCAACTAATTAGTGTTACATACTTGATCACTATTTATTTAAATTATTTTTAGTCAATGCGAACCATTGGTTTAAAATTATACATTTTATAATAAAAATAAAAGATTTTGTGAAACATGTCTCAGAACAGAAAGCATCATAGAATAGTGAGGCTGTAGGTATATGTACAAGGAAACACACAATAATAAATGTTCGGGTCGCCGGCGGTGAAATTAAATATTGATAGCTTGCGCGTTAACCGCAATAATAAAATTGCTCACAATAACAAATATTTGACATTTTTGTAGAAAGCAATCACTGTGTGGTTTGGCATAATTAATTAAAATTAATTAATTACTTTGTGTAAGACCACAGATTTTATTATAATTTTTATGACTAACCGGTTTCGCTTAACCTAATCATTATCAAAGTACACAATTAAACTAAACAAAAAATACATGGTGTGTAGTTATATATACTCGTACAAACACAGGGAGAACACAATATAAATTTTCAAAAGAAAACTGTAAGAAAACAAAAGAATAACATTTGATTTGTTTTTCTTAATGTTCTCTTATTTTATTTGATTTTTGTTCTCCCTCTGTATGTACGATTATATACGAGTAACCACACACTATGTATTTTTTGTTTTGTTTAATTTTGTACCCTGATGATTCTTAGGCTAAGCGAAACCAGTCAGTCATAAAACATAAAATAAAATCTGAGGTCTTTTACAAAGTTATAATTATTTCATTTTAATTTAAATATTGCACAACTCTGTTGATTTAATTTCGCTGCTTTTTCCTACTCAACGTTATTTCAATAACTTTTTTTGGGTGTGAGAAGGTATATTCGTTTTGAGATTTATTTTAAACTTTTTTTTCTAATTGAACCTGATTAGAGAGACAAAGTTATGAAGGCAAATTTGTAATTATTCCGGTAAAATAGCTCCCGGGTATAAGTTAAGGCGATTATAAAAAAATGCGTAGTTATCCAGTCATAAAGGGTTCAATTCTTTGAAGATAAAAGACCAAAGGAAATTAATTCAACTCTTTTCAGACGTTTTTATAAACTCAATAATGAATTAAAGGCATATGGAAATTGAATCAATCAATTTACCTCAGGTTTTGGTCGAGTTTTGTAACAGGTGGTATTGAAATTATATTTTTCGACCCCTGAAACTCGTTAAAAAGAGACCGTATTGAAAATATGGATATCCGGAAAGAATGCAAGACTGATGTACTCGTATGCATAATGAATAAGATCAAGGAAGGGACGCTTAGATGGTTTGGACATGCAGAGCGAATGAACTAAGAAAGGAGTGTGAAATATGACGCAAAATTGAATGGCAGAAGAAGACGGGGATGCTCAAAGAAGATGTTAATACCGCACAAGAGTCCCAACTACTCCCAACCGCCTAGAGCCAGTGAGACTATGGCATCCCAAAATCGAAGTGTGTTGTGAGGCCGAAGCTAGAGGGGAGGGAAGGAGACGGGGAAGAGGAAGGTTGGGAAGTAACTGACTATTCAGATCTGGTCACCAAACACGGCTAAAGCCATTTCAAGCAACGTTTCAATTCTGAATGGTGATCTTTCGGCAGGGCGACGAGTATCTACCACTCTGGAACATGCCGCAAATATACCATATATTATTTTTTTATGAATTAACTGTGTTAAGACAAATATCAATCAAATAAAACTCATTTGTGCAGGCCGGGTTTGAACCCGCGATCTCTGGATTTGTAAACGAGCGTCTTACCACTCGACCGCGGAGGCCGTCACGATCAAGTGAATCAAATACTTGAGTCGGGCCATCCGAAGAGTCAGAATAAAAGAAGAGTATGTATGTGAGACGATGCATGAATGTGAATGAAGCAAGGAGTGTGTGCCAAGACAGAGACTGCGGGGAAACGACGTGATGATTAGTTAGTCAGTGAAACTCTAGAACTCTAGCATAAATGTTTTTTTTTCAGCTCGCCATGTTATTTCTATCATACGTAAAAAAGCTTTTTTAAATTTTATTTATTTATTATTAATATCTAGCTAACATACATAGCAATTCCGATGAGTTATAAAAAACACAATCTTGGACAGTGGAAATTAAAGAAATACATGAGTTATAAGAAAATACATAGTAATCAAACAAACACAAATGATAATAAATCAAACAATATAATACAATATAACATTATAAGAAATACAGTGTAAATAAATAGGTACTTAGTATTAATATAAGATACAACTAAATTATAAATAGAAACAAACGGAAATAAATAAAAACCCTCAAGTGCAGTAAATATGGATGTTTAAACGCTACCGGGAAAAGAAAACTGATTTGGAAATTAGGTATTTTAATCTTTAAACGAATTTAAAAAAATATTATTCTTTTGAAGCATTATTTTGGAATTTTTTTATTAAGTTAATTATTTTAAAATTTATCTGGAAGCGAGTTACATAATGTATGGCAATATATTCCAAAGAGTTTTTCCAATACTTTGTTGTGGCTGTAAGTGGAATGTGAATTTTATTGTTATTTCGTGTGTTATGTTGGTGGATGTCTTGATTGTAAAGGGGTTTCATCTTAGTGTACGTTGTTTGCTGAGTAATTTGTAATTTGAAAATATTTATTTGACCCTGTGTGAAAAAAAAATGCGAAACCGGGTAGTATTTAACCAGAGTCCCGACATAGGAAATCCAGTCAGAAAGGCGTAGTTCCATTAAAAAAATATTAAAGGCATATCGGAATGGAACGAAAGGATAGCCCCGCCGTAACCTCTTCCTCTTTTTCATAAACAACACGAATAAACAAAATTAAAGGTTACAACGGATCTCTCTGTGGCAGATATAAATAAAAATCGTATCTGTAAATATGTCTTAAATAAATTTACTGTGTCTTTAAATAACTACAAACTTGTAAAAGATTTAGCCACATTTATTTTACAACGGATCTCTCAGTGGCAGAGACAAATAAGAATTATATCTTAAAATAACTAGGAAACTTGATGTAAAAGAATAAGCTACATTTATAAAAAAATATATACCGTCATAACACCACTTAAACATCAAATATTGTGACAGACTTGAACAGTTACTTTAAGGGGAAGTGGGTGTAACTCTATCCACGTTGATAGAGCCGCCCGGAGTACGGTTTATATGCGCGAGGAACCCGACACCTCTCATCCCCGCCATCAGCTGCCGCGGCTTATTGCTCCCCAGCTTCCTCTTTTAAAGATACAATGTGATGATTTTATTGTAGCGATTTGCTTCAAGTTAACATGTTTTAAATCAGGGTGAATTATTTTATTTGTTTATTAGAAAATTTAGAATCTGACTTTTCTAGTGTTATTTTTTAAAGATTTTGAATGTTTTTTGTAACAATAATAAAAAAGAATTAACATTAAAGCTTTTATGCTTATTATTTTCATATTAATAATTGAAATAATCTAAGTAAATATGAAACAAAAAATATAACGATCGCGACCGAGGCTAGAACTCAAAACCTCTATTCTATCCGGGAGCAACGCTTTTGCCAATTCAGCCACCGAAACCTTATAAGAAACCGACATTTTCGATCGATCTCATTCTTAATTTCAAAATTATTAATATCATTTTTTTCTTCCGATTTGGCTGCCATATTAAGTAGAGGTTCCGATTTCGTGTCTCGGTCGCGACTGTTAATTTTTTTTGGTTTCATATTTACGTTGAATATTATTGATATCATTTCAATTATTGATATTCTGTCAATTATTAATACAAAAAAAAATAATAACATTGTATTTTTATAACGTAGTTTTGTGATTTTTCACCTGAAGTGCAAAAATGTATCCGATATCTATAAGCGACTGCTCTTAGGACTTATTCAAATGTAAGAATTTTTTAAATTAAAAATCTGAACCTTCCGTTAAAATTTTTTATTAAACTTTTGATGAACAAACGTATCTATATATAGTTGTTGCTTTTAATTGAAATTTGAAAAGATCATTACATTAGGTATGAGACGGATAATGGGAACTGTTTTTTTCCATTATCGTTTGGCAAGGAGGCTATTTTGCTCAGATCTACATTCAAGTATATGTGTGATAAGTGGTAGATCTGTAATATTATACAAGTTATTATTTCATTTTCATTATTAATTTATTTATTTAATACATTTTAAACAAAAATATAATTTTAAAAAAAGCCAAATGTAAACAAGGTATGTGTGTCGAAGGTCAGCTGCAATACAAGTGTTAATACATCATGGAACAGTCAAGATTAGTTTCATTAGTTAGTTCATAGTTAACTAGGCAGATGCCTGTTCTAAGAAACTAATCAGAAGTAATATGAACCAAACATAGTTAAATCCACATAAATAAACGTTTCGATCATGATTAAACTTAAAAACATTATTCATTGCATCACTATTAACATTTCGTATTTGCACTAAACCTCAATAAACAATATACATATTTTTAATATAAAAATATCGCATAGGTATTCAAAATATCTAGTCGCGTGAAATTTAAAAAAAAAAACACGTTTTTCGGCAACATTAAAGGCCGCCATACGGATCTCTTCCTCTTCTCATCTCCTGTGACAAGCGCCAGTCGTCACATCCGACTGTCTCAACCGTCCACTTCCCGAGCGCTACATCCACCACACGTTGCCGCTGTGACAACAACATACGTACGTACGCGTCGGCGTAACTCGATACGCGCCACTTGAGTTACAAATTGACTGCGAAAAATAATACGCACACTTGCGGGCTACAAGATAAAACTTTTGATCACTGATAGATTTAAAATGTCTTGGAAAATTAAAATGTGAATATGTACTTATCTGATTTTAATAACTCAATCGGAATATTAATTTGTTATAATTACTAAGTGATCAATTGCAGAGGAAGGGTTAGAATTATTTGCAAAAATACCAACAAAATACAATTTTATTAGTGTAGCCGTCAAAAAAAACTTTATAGTTTTGTACAAGTAAGGCCGTATTTTTTTATTTATTTACCCGACGATTTTTTAATGCTGAAAGAAGTGCAGATGTACATGTATATTGAATATTAATATAAACCTAATTGAGGCGTGTCATATTGTAATTGTTTGATTTTCCAGAAAAAAATACAAGGGATGTTTTTGAAACGGTAAAGATTTTTTATATTGATATTTTTTTAATAACTACCTAAATTTTTTTTTAAACCTTATACTCGTACGTACCGGGTGTCTGGGAGATAAAGTGCACTTATTTCAAGAGGTGATTCTCCATTATATTACAAGCAAAACGAAAATAATCTTTTTTAGAAAATCCAAAATTTAAGGCATTTTCAGGTAAAAAATGTTAAGATGTGCGTATGAAAAAAGCTGTTTGTTATGAAAAAAATAATATTATATAAAACAAAAGAAATGTAATTTCGAAAAAACTTACTTTTTTAACTTGTACTATCATCACCTCATAAAGTAAGCGCACTTCACCCCCGACACCCTGTAAACCTGCGCTATCTATTCTGAGATATAATATGCATAGCGCATACATCAATACAATCTTGGTTTATCGCTATAGAATATAATTATTTATATTTATATCTGTTATAATAATAACAGAGAACTTATATAGCGCAGTTTTTTGATACTTTACCTCGAGAGTTTATCCATAAAAAAGTTGAAAAACCCATTCTAGGAAAGCCAAATTCTTTATTGATATTAGATATAAGTCCCGTTAAAATATCGTTTCAATATAAAGATCAAATGTTGAATCCGACGTTGCAATAAAACATGGAATGTGTTTACAGCTTAAGGGTCAGCACCCAAAAATACATTATTCTGGCTTTCTAATACAAGAAATACTATCAATGTTTATCTGTTAATTTTATTTAAATAATAAGGGAAATTTTTAAGGTTTCCAGTGAATACAAATTTTTAACAGTAAGTTTTTAAATTATTTATGAAATGCACACTGGAATTTTAGATAAAACGTTCGAAAATGACTGCACCAGAACTGCACCTTTTACTGACATTTTAGTCTGTTTTTCATGTTTTTAAAATAAAACAGGTTAAAAAGTTTATTCACTAGATACCTAAGACATTTTTCTAACTGCCCATGTAGAATTTACAGAAAAATAATGTGCAGTATTACTTCTATTAAGAATCTGCAAAGTGACGTTTCGTGCTATTTTGGGTGTTGAGTTTTAAGATGAATTTATAAAAATGGACGGTAGATTTAAAAATTATAGATACTTTATTATTTTGACGGAATTTCTAAAATAAATGTGGAAAAAAAAAACAAAGGAAAGGTTAACCATTCACTGACCGATAGAGTTTATGTTTTAGGCATATCATTTTAATCAACGAAACGACGAACGAAAAACACTTTATGTTATTCTTCTCAACATCAAGATAACAACGAATGAACGACAATTAATGTGTACTATTTTATAGAAATACTCTTTATATCTTGCATTTAAAAAAAAACTAAATTATAAGGACTACCACTCAAGAGTCCCAACCGTCTGGAGCCAGTAAGTCTACGGCATCCCCATTGAGGTATGTTGTAAGGCTGAAGGTAGTGTGAAGAGGAAGGAGATGGGGAAGAGGAAGAGGAAGGTTAGGAAGTACCTGGCTATTCAAATCTAGTCACCAAACACAACTAAAGCAATTTCAAGCAACGTTTCGATTCTGAATGGTGGTCTTTCACCTGGACGATACTACCACTACGAGTATCTACCACTCTGGAACGTGCCGCAAATATACTTTATATCAATTAAATGTTTTATGACACAAACTTATTAAATGAAAGTTATTTGCGCACGCCGGGTTTGAACCCGCGACCTTTGAATTGGCAGTCGAGCGTCTTACCACTCGACCATGAAGGCCGACAAATGCATGATACAAATATGTTTAAACATGAAACATTCGAAAATAAACCAAAACTTTTCCCTGATACCTAAAATAATTGAATAAGTGAAGGGATTAAATTCGCTCCGTTGTTCTGTGGCACTTATTATCTTTTGAACACAAAATACAACTTATTCCATTCCGTTGGATTTTTTTAACGACGATCCCTTCCAGCGCTCGCCTTTTTGTGGAACTGTGGAAGCTCGCCACCCACAACCGCAGGCGCGTTTCTTTGAAGTTTTTCTGAGCTTGAGCGACTTGAGATCACGCGTTAGAATGCGCTAAGATTGTTTGCGGAACGAAAGAAAACTTTCTGCGTTGGGAAATATTTCAACGTGCATACTCGGTTTACGTTTTTACATCGGTAGATTTGCACTAGTATTTTATTCGGACAATTTTTATGGCGTCGTTTAGTAACAAACATAACCTTAAAGGCGCTTAACTTTTTTTTGACACTGACCGTTTTTTAGATTTGTTAAAGAAAATTGTCCAAAGAAGCGAAGCTAGCTGTCCACAATGGAGTGCTTATACCAACTCTGCTGTATGGCAGTGAGGTATGGAACTAGCAGAGGAAGGATGAAAGTAGACTGATTGTGTGAACTGTGGAAATAACATCCCTGAGGCGTATGTGCTGTAAAACCATCTCTGACCATGTTCAAAATGTGGATATCCGGAAAGAATGCAAGGCTCATGTAAGCGTAATGAATAGAATCAAGAAAGGGATCGAGTATGAACGAAGAAAAAGTGTTAAAAGAACATATGATGCAAAGGGTGAATGGAAGGAGAAGTCGGGGACGCCGGAGGAAGACATGGCACGATCAAGTGAATCAAATACTTGAATCGGGCCATGTGAAGAAATGGAATAACAGAAGAGTATGTATGAAACGGTGTATGAATGTGAATGAAGCAAGGAGTGTGTGCCAAGACATAGTTGTATGGCGTTCCGTCCTCTCTGCCTACCCCTGCGAGGAAACGGCGGGATGATTAATTAGTTAGTTAAATAAATGGTTTTATTTTGCCCCAATTATTTGAATATCATCATAACATTAAAGAACTTCTAATAAAAGGTAAATATTTCTTGCAATATATTTATGTCTTAATGCAATTCTTAAACATTCTTTGGCATAATTGCTTGCATATTTTCTTGGCTTAACTTCAATTTTCAGAATATTTTTTTTCCTATTGAACTAATAATTTCTTCATATTATATAGTTTCAAATAGCTCCGTATATCAACAGCCTTGTCCAGACACCGCGAGGCTAGCGCATGAGCCATTTCCAAGTGAGCCAATAAATACTCTAACATTTATGGGAACGGCACGGCTAATATTTTTGTATAATTCAATTATATTAAATTTAATAGTATTGTTATTTAGTCCTGCTAGTTGTAGGATTTTTTTGTGTCAGCTGTTTTGGCGTTTAATGCCCTTATCACACAGTTTGATAATGGCCCTATAACGCCGAAATATTTACTACTAAAAATAATAACTAAAACTAGCAGAATTAAATAACAATATATTTTTATTTAATTCAATTGAATTATAAAAAAATAAAATGGACTTCTACGAATTAAACACAAAAACTATTAATAAAGCTCGGTTAGGTACTTTACATATTATATTAATTAATTTTAACATTTATAGCGACCTATTAGCAATGGTGTGAAATTAATAAAGGTATGAAAATTAATATTTTCACTATATTAATATATAAATTGAATATTATTTTTGTGATTAAATTTAGTAAGTCCTGGGATTTATTTTTTACTGATATCCCCAATAAATATAGTAAATTTGACTGTGTGATACTTAACATAGAGTTTCTTCCTTTAAAAAAATCCATATCAATCAAAAGTCTGACGAAAATGTAGTATTTTAAAGTTGGTGCATTTATTATTTATTTATTATTGATATTCCCCAAACACAGAGGGCAGCAGCACTCGTAATGGCGGCCGAGTAACAATGACGACAGGTGACCTCAACTCTTGCCTGCTGTTTTTTGAAAAAACAAAATAAACAAAAAGGGGCGAAATGAACCCGAGGAACGCCTTTTCACTTTGTTGTTTCGGTCAGAGCGAGAGAGAGAGAGGTGGTTTTTTTGCAAATGGCCGACGATTGTTTTGCTTTTTGTAAGTGGCTTCCAGAATTTAACGTGTGGGTCATATTATTACAATACTTTCACAAATCCTAAAAAAAAAACAGATTTTTAATCATATTACTCAATAATTTATTTAACCCCAAAAATATTAAGAGAAATGGCAAGGGCAAAATAATTAATGCTCATTCTTGAAAAATAATATTTTTGTGAAACGTTCAATTCATATTTAATACCATTCAAAAATATTTTTATTTAAAATATGCAATCAACATAGTTATATTCACGGGTCACAAAGTGAGGGGTCGAAGATTAAAATATATTTGGACTTCGAAGTTAACTTTAGTTTTTTAACATGCGATTGTAGGACTGAATTTTTTTAAATTAAAATTTTATATTATTAAAATATATGATTTTTCTGTATTTCTATTTCTTTCAGAAACATATAAAACACTTTAGATTCAATTAAAATAATATTCGTATGATGCAGATACCACACTTGAAATGACTTTTTAATTGCTTGAACAAAGAAGTCTATGAAAGTTTATAGGTATCTTCAAATTGTAATGGTTTACTTTAATAAAACTTATTCATTGTAACCTAAAAATATATATGATTTTTCAAAACGCAACGTTTTTACTATTAATCTTTGTTTTATTTATTTATTTGAATTTTTATACATTCCTTTATTACGGGTTTGCAATGCAATCTTTAAACTGAATGATTATAACCATAAATAATTTTCTTTTGAGTACGAATGTAAGCTTTTCAAATTTGGAATTGATGTTAATTGAAATTATCAAATTTAAAAAATAATATTTTCAAATCCCTACCTACCTAATAAAGTACCTACGGTTAATGTATTGAAAGTTAACAAATATTTATTCCTTGAAAGTCAAGTTATATTCGTTGATTTTTCACTAGCATATAAATAAAAAACAATCAAATGTAAATTTACATTTTTTAAATCCGAATCATCGTTTTTGTATGTAACTTGTTTCGATCCTTCAATTTTACATATCTCCTTCCAATAGGTGTGATAAAATGTATTTTTCTTATAATAAGAGACCTGCCTGGAGCCAGTGAGACTAAGACCTTTTTGGGGAGCATAGTGAAGCTTGAATTGATTGGTGAAAGTCAGTGAAGCAAGGAGTGTGTGCCAAGACAGATTTGTATGGCGGTTCATCCTCTCTGCCTACCTCTGTGGATAAATGACGTGATGTTTGCTTAGTTAGATTATTTAAGAAAATTAGGAAAAGAGGAGGGTTGGGAAGTTCCTAGTTTTGCAAATATAATAAGTAGATATGGTCCAACTTAACGTTTCGATTCTCAATTGTGGTCTATCAACAGGGCGATACCGATAATATTTCAGTTTTATTCAAAATATTTATTCACAAACAATTACTTGAATATTTATTTTAGATAATTATGATAAAAAACTAACAATATATGTGCATGCCTGTTGTCTGTATTGTAGGTAACACTTTTTAAATGTGATGTTTTCTCAAGACAATTTTTTATTAAATAAGTTTTGTATTCTATCCTCTTGGCTTGCAAGTTTGAAGATATGGGGGTGGAAAAATATGCTTTAAAGACGAAACTTTCGAATGTTACGTCTGAGAAATAATAGTTCTAGCAGTGAATTCCACACTCGCAATCCGCACATTACGAAAACAGGCAAATTTGAAATCAGTCAGTCCTATTCAAAGGGTCTCTCATATTCGTTTGTGCGCGAGGCTAAAGAAAATCGATACCGGAAACGAAATAGCACAAATACGGCGCGAGAAACAAACAAAAGCATCCCTTATCTTCAAAGTACACAAAGCCTTGTTTCCTTTATCAATACACCGCCGAGATGTTATCTTTCAATATTAGCTCCAAACAGGTGCCATCTCAAACATCAACAAACCTAAAAACAAAACACGCAAACTTCAACTTTGCTTTAGCTCGCTTCAAGGGTGCATTTTCTTTAGAACTTCGGGTGGGATTTACGCTATTTTGGATGCAGAGCTTCAGAGGTGGTAAACTGGTGCATATTCATTATGTAGAAACAAAAGGTTGGGTGTAAAGCGTTAAACACGCTCCCCTTGTATAAAGACCCGTCTCTAGCCACCAAAGAAAATCATACAGAAAAGCTCCACCTAAGCCAAAAGCTCACATTCAACGTTAAAATTTTGCGAGAAATTCATTGATTGATGCGATTTTTTTGCGCGGTGGTAGAATTTTCATGGTGATTATTTGATGCGATGGTTCGCGTTAAAGCCCTCTGACTGTGGGGGGTAGCTGTGGGAGGAGGAGGGCGGGGGCTCGTGAGGCTGTTACGAGGATGGTTTTATTGAGTGTTTAATCCTTATTTGAAGTCGAATTGATTAGCTTTTAAACAGAGGCCTTGTGACTTCATTAATGCGGGGATGACGCTGCAATGAATCAACGAGGCTTAATTTGGATATAAGCATTGCTCACTTCTGTTAGCTACTTCTAAATGATATCTTGGAAAGATTTAACTAATTTTATAAATAAGAAAGTAAGGTAGAATTTCTATTTTACGTTATTTCTTATTTATAAACGAACATAGTTTTTGCAATTTTATCGATTACAATCGTTCATTCAAAAACTTGTATTTTGTTATAGTGATACCAATGCCAATTTTTTTTTTTATTAAAAAAAATTATCATGTCGTTAAATTTGAAATGTGATGCAATTAAGTCATTGCCATCTCTAAAGATGTTCCTTATATTTTTATTAATAAGCCAGATTTGATGAGTGGGGGAATACAGTCATTCCCAATGACGATGTTTTCATCAATTCGTTATTTTGATAATGTGGTGACAATGATTTGCTATGATAGCCATAATTTTAATATTTGGATAATTTGTATAGGGCCATTTTTGTGAAAAAACACCTCAATGGCGCTGTAACTATGATTTGTCGCGTGTAAAGTCTTCCCCATTTTTGTTTTGTAATTTCTTTTTTTACGTCAATTTTTGGTAGGTCCAATGTGGCATTCCCAACTCAAAAGTTATTCCTTTGGTTTCTACAACTCCCCGGATATACCATTTTCAATGCTCGCACTTTTCTACTTATGTTTCTATCAAATGCACCAACTGTTTCAATATGTGGTACGGAAAAGCCATTCTCAAGTTATTCTACAACATCGATTAGCCAATTTTAACACATGGTGGGGTGAATTATTTCCAAAATCTAATGACGTTCTATATCTTTGAAACGTGGTGATTCATCACTTCAAATTTGTCGTGTTGTGCTTTGAAGCCATTTCCAATCATTTCCAGTTTGTCAATTGTGAAATGATATACTATGATACGATTAATTATTCTCAACTGATACTTAATTTTGCAACTACTTATTTTTTTAAATTGTTGATGGTATTATAGATAACCCCGATTCACTTAACTTAATTACCTTCCATGTACCTAACAGAACTATTCGATCCAAAATTATTTTTAAAGGTGACAATAATATTACGACTGATTCATTCAGATACTCGCTTGTACATAGATTTCATACAGTGGGTAATTCTTTCGCAGAAATAGTAGATATATTCAATTGCACTGAATCTAGTTACAAGAAGGCTAGCATACCTCTTCCAAAATCACTAATGTTCATTTATTGCATTGCAATATTTCTAATAAATTATTTATGTTTTTGTGTGCTAATTATGTACGCAATGTTATTTGTATGTCACTATTACTTTATATTATGTATTGCACAGTTATTTCAAAGCACACAAGGGCGAATATAATATATTTTTCAAAAATTGCCTACTGTGCATTGATGACACAATAAGTTTTTTTTTAAACATAATAATTATTAAATACTCATAACCCCTCATATTTACCATTTCGCGAGCCGTCTGCCACTTAAACCCTTCTACTTATCAATCTCAAATCTCACCTTGGATCCCCTTCTTCACACCTCCCCTCTCTTCCCTCCTTCTTTCTCAATCCTTTCATACACAATACGGCGACAGAATACTTCCCTCGTGTTCTGCTCTTTCCCTTTCCTCTCTCCCTTCGCCCGCAGCTAGACTGCTATCCTTTTCTCTCGATAATTTTAGCGAAAGCTCTCTTATAAGATGTCAGCTTTAGGTAAGAGGAAATAAAATATGATTTTTTGTAATAAAAAAAACTAAATAAAGTATAAAAAGGATACAAGTACTGATTTTTTGCGTTGTTTTATGTAAAATTTACATTCAACATAACGTTTCTTAAGTAAACCATAAATATTAGGGCAAATTTTAAAATCTACTCTCATTATTACCCTGGTGAAAGGCTTTCTGCAGGCCTCCATTGTCGCTTGGTAAGACGCTCGACTACGAATCCAAAGGTCGCGGGCTTAAGCCCGGCGCGCGCAAATAACTTTTATTTAATTAAAATGTGCCATAACACATTTATTCATATAAAGCAGTCAGGTATTTTACAAACTTCTTCTTCCCTATCTCCTTTCCCTCCCCACTACCTTCAGCTTCATAAAATACCCGAATTGGAGATGCCATAGTCTCACTGGCTCTAGACGGTTAGGAGCAGTACGGTATTCACTATAAAAAAATATTCCACCGAGAATCGAAAAGTTTCTTTAAATAGTTTGGTAGTAATTAGTGACCTGATCTGAATAGCTACTTTGTAAACTCGTTTTCCTCATCTTCTTCCCCTTTCCCTCCTTTTATTTTCAACCTTTCATCCCCCAAATTAAAGGATGTCCAGTTGAAATTCTTACTATATATCACATAATTTCTTCTTTAAAATTCTCCTACAAACCCTTTCGTACAAAAACCACATTTTCTTAGTATTGGAAGTCATAGGCGATACTTGCGAAATAAGCTCTCATACACACAGTGGCATGTATCAGTACATATGCAACGATAACGTACCATGGGTGAATAATTGATCTATACCAGTAAGTGTAACGAAAAATCATATACAGTTGGTAATTGTTTTTTTTTTTGGTAGAGATGTATTTTTGTGACGATTTCATTAATAAATATGGTTGAAATGTTTTGAAGTCGGTTTCTACGATTTTTTTGGAAAAACTTACGTTATTTTTCAATTGTATGTGTTGATATGTGAATATAAAAGATAATATAATAATCAAGATTAACGTTACCTGAAAGACATGACGGTTGGCCTGCAGAACTGAAAGAAGACTTCAGTTGAGAAAATCCTGAAAATAAATAAAACATTGTTAGTTAAAAAGTTAAATAATCGATTGCGCAAATAGTCGAATACGTAAAAACCTGAAATAAGATATCAGGAAATGGCAATACGGTTAATGAAATTCGAGTTCCTTTTCACAAATACTTAGGCGGCCATTGTTAACCTCAATAATATCCCAAAAATCCCAACAAAAATATCGCTTTAACTAGAAATTCCCACAATGAAACGAAATGTATATTTTGGTACAAACTCCTATTTCAAGAACATTTCTGGCCACTCACGGGGTGGATCAGTAAAATCACATAAAAATAGGTCTATTAATATTGTTAAGTTGTGAACTATTCTCTCAGTATCGCCCTGGTGAAAGACCAACATTCAGAATTGAAACGATGCTTGAAATGGATCTAGCCGTGTTAAGTGACCCGATTTGAATAGCAAACTATTTTCCAACCTTCAACATCCACATCTCTTTCCCTTCCCCACCTCCTTCAGCCATACAATACACTCCGTTTGGGATGACATAGTCCCACTGACTCTGGGCAATTGGAATACTTGCTGTATTCACAGAGAAATACTGTGCTACAAAAAATCTGTTGGGGTAATTTCTGAACAGCAAAACTCTCGAACGGTAAGTTTCGGATTTATGAAATTTGCACAACTTTTTCTATCTGTATTTTTAAGGCCAATGCTACTATTTTGAGCATTTTTGGCAACGAGCTGTGATTATAAAACAAAAGTTTTTCAAAATGCTACGTTATTGTGATGCACAATGCATTAAAAAAACTTATCTTAGTAATTTAATGTTATTAATATAAGCGGTTAGTAGCCGAACGATAAAAATGTCTGATCCCAGACATCGAGAGTACAATTTTTCTGCTAGCTAAACCCTCCATTATTTTATGAATGTATTTATTACCGCCATGATGGGCTTTTAAATATTAAATTAA
This sequence comes from Drusus annulatus, assembly GCA_022651775.1. Classification (NCBI taxonomy): domain Eukaryota; kingdom Metazoa; phylum Arthropoda; class Insecta; order Trichoptera; family Limnephilidae; genus Drusus; species Drusus annulatus. The sequence goes on along the minus strand of JAGWCC010000440.1, from coordinate 204,945 downwards.
CATAAAGTAAGTGAACGAGTACATGGAATAATACATTTTTAAAAAGAAATACATGAAAAAATACAGCAAAAATGGTAAAAAGTGAAACGTTTTGAAACATGGAACGAAAATTAAATAATAGTTTCCAAGCATTATTGACAAATAAATATATTATTTAAGTTTCTTTTAAATTTTGACAAATTTACGTGAAAGATTTCAATATATGCGGTGAATTCGTTTCCAAGTTTATGTAGGCGAGGAATAAGTGTATGCATACATATTGAATGAATGTAAAGTAAGTGCATGAGAACAGAGAATAATGAAAAAATATATAAATAGAACACATACACTTTGTTTATAACCACTTTATTATTTAATATTATGCCTACCAGTTTCGGAAGTACCCTTATGGAAGGATACTTCCGAAACATAATAATAAAAAATAAATAATGAAGTGGTTATAAACAAAGTGTATGTGTTCTATCTATAAATATAGCAAGCCACAAAGTAAATGCTTTTTACGAATATGTAAGAAAAATATATTTTCATGAAATAAATACAGTAACAATGGTAAAAGGTGAAACGTTTTGAAATATGGATAGCAAACAAAAATTAACTTAGAAGGCGTAAGGAACATTTTTCGCTTATAATGATGGCAGTAGGAGGATTTAAAATATTTTCTAGCAGTTTGTCTTTAAAATAATAAATTAAAATAATGTTTTTTTTTATTTATTAAAATATATATATATTTCTACGCATTTGATTTGAACCACCTTAAACCACATTCGACTCAATTGTCACGCGTGTATTTTTTTTATTTTATTTCAACAACATAATATAAAATATAATTCGTAGCCGTCGTCAAGATAAAGAGAGTGGTTTTAAGTTTCTTCTGGAAGCTGTGGACTGGAGCCATTGTGTCTCGTGGACCTCGCCTATTATGCGGGACATGTCAAAATATTGGAGCAGGTAAATTGTATTCTGGATTTATTCGACATGACAGTCAACGTTGGGGCTCATTTGTTGGGCGCGCTGCCATCGCTTAGGGTCTGCGGTTTGAGGTTCAAATGTGTGTTTTTTGCCATCGGTGGCAGCGTCTTCAATGGGGCGTGATAATTGTACATCTAGGTGAACTATTTTATTTAATATTACCGTTTAAAGCAATCAATTTGTGGTTTGACATATTTAATGAAATGAAAAAATTACTTTTTATAAGACCACAGATTTTATTTATTTTTTTTTATGAGCGAATGGTTTCGCTTAGCCCAAGCATCATCAGGGTACAAAATTAAGCTAAACAAAAATACATAGTGAGTGTCATATTCTTAATAATCAATTAAATTTGTCCAGTCGTCCAATATTAGATATATTTCCCGTAAACTATAAAATTTCTCATTATTCTTCAATCACCTTCTCAGTTGACGTTATGCCTCTTTCAATTCATATTATCTGTCTCTTTCTCTCTGTTCCTTTGTTATAATTTTAATGTCATTCTATTGTTTTCTCACTGTTCTATTATTTTATTTTATTTTGTGTTCTCCCTTTGTGTGTAAATACGTGTAACATATAACCACTATATGTAAGTTTTGTTTACTTTGTATTTGTACCCTGATGATGTTTAGGCTAAGCGAAACCGGTCAGTCATAAAAATTAAAATTAAATCTGTGGTCTTATACAAAGTTATTGTTTAATTTCATTTCATTTCATTTTTATTTTGTTAGGTTCAATCGCATTTAATTTGTGTAAACACACAATAATTTCTGTACTGATTTACAAATGTACGAGTATGTGTACATGTGAGGCCAAGAGAGGAATTACAATTTTGGACAGTTATCAGAATATCTACGGTTATAACGCCTTTGACTGCACGGATAAGTTTATTTTTAAAAAAGCCTTACAGCTGTTGTAAAGAACATTGATAAATAATCACTAAGTTGATCAAAAACAAGTGAAACATCAAACAAGACAGAAATCACTTACCCTTTTTGTGTTATTCTCCTAAAATGTTTTCTTAAAAGTGTATCACTACGTTTTCAAGTGTGTACAGAGTCTGGGGGCGCAGTGGCTGAGCTCGGGAGATGGAAGCGCTATAAAATACAACTGCAAGAGATACATGCTGATATAGCAGGGCTATAGCGCTGCTACGGTAGCACTGTAGGGGTAGTGCTGCTGCCCTCTGTTGAAGGCTTCTTGTCGAGTATCTAAGGCTTGCAACTATAAGGACTTCGACTGCCGGAAGAGATCCACTTGTTCTACCTCCTCTTATCTCTACCTGTTACATATTATAAAACAACTGACGGAGAAATACATTTAAATTTAAATATATGTTTTCAGTGAATTTTAAGAGTTAATAATATTGTTTTGCTTATTAAAGGCGCATAAATAATTCATACATAGACTTCATAATATATACACAGTTTTAATACATTAATAAATATTTCATGTGAATATTAAGCCAATTTTTTATAATCACAATTTTTCCTAGAGTTCTTGTTGTCTACTCAAAAGCATAATAATTTTATTTTATTTTACTGTTCACATTTTGTTTTTTATATGAGTTTTCTATTTTCTGGGTATTGAAAGAACTATTCTTGACACATTTTCCAGAAAATATTATAAAAATTTTACCTACCTTAAGTACTTACAAAATTAAAGTTCAATATTTCCTTTTCTTAGATTTATATTACCTATTTAAAAACATTTTGCTGCTTTTACCTTTAAAAAAAATTGTAGTATCGCAGAAAAATATTTTTTATTAATAATAATAATAGTAATAATAATAATAATAATAAATCTTTATTTAAATACAGTTAACAGTAATAACAGCAAATTAATACAAATAAAAGCAGAATAATCATATAAAATACATAGGGTGTATAAAGGTGTAGGAACATTTATATATTTTAACAAGAGATCTATACATTATATACATCATATATATATATAGAAAAATTAAAGAAACATTAATTAAATACAAATATAGACCATTATCCGTATTTGCTTAATACATATAACTTTGTTTTTGTATATTTGTATACAGTTATTACTTTTGTTTTCTCGTAATCTGCCTCACTGGGCAAGCCTGTGTTGAGGCAGTGATTTTTGTTATTAATTAATTATTATTATTCATATCCTTCTAAATAGTTATCGCGACGAGTTGTAAACTAATTTTAAAAGGAAAAATATTTAAATGACTTCATCAGACAAATTAAATGTTTTATTATATTTACTGGACCAAATTCAAATAATCGAATGCGATAAAAAAACCATTTCCCAGAAATAGGCAACTGGCCAAGAGCCAACATCCAAATTGATTAATGAAAGAATTTCAACAATCTTTAAGGAATACGAAAAAAGTAAAAACACAGAAAATAAAAAGATTGGGTTGCGACCGAGACTTGAACCCGGAACCTCCACACTATCTGGGCGTGGTGCCTCGGTTAATCCGGCCATGTCAACCAACTTGTTAAGCGTATTTTTTTAACAATCGCATACTTCTTGAAAACTGCCAATATTCTTACATTACAGTTTTTCTGATACATTTAGCCACCATCTTTATATTCGTAGGCAAAATTTTATCCGAACACAATTGCATATACGAGGCCTGTTCAAAAGAAAAGGTGAATTTTGAATTTTCTTGGGCTGTGTACATTCGATTAAAAAAAAAAAAGAATAAAATTGTTTTAAAAAATTGGTACATCATATGTTTATCATATGTTAGCATTATCAATCATTTTGGATCAGTGGTTTGTTTTTGACAACTTGAAAGGTTAGTCACATTTTTGTGTGTTCTTCGATTATTTACTTTTGAAAAAAATCGATCAAAGAATAAAATCCATGATTTAAAAAAAAAAGATATATATACAGAGTCATGGATTGAATTATTCATTTTTATTTTTACCGAAGATCTATGACTTTTTAGCAAGTCTAGAAATATTTTTGTTTTAAAAAATATATTTTTTAAAGCTATTCTTATAATATTAATTCTTTCAGTGGTCAATATTACGTAACGCTTAAAAATATTAATTTAATTTTAAAAAATCGTACTTAGCTATTTATTTGTACGTCAAATCCCTGGTTGTTCGGGGCAAGTTGATCCACCCAAGTACAAGAAGTAAGAAGCAATAGTAAGTAGCGGCAAAGGAGCCCACAATGCGCTGAAGAGGGTCCCTATTAGAGCATAATAGAATTACCACGGATAATCCTCGTAAAGCACTACAAAAAAGGCATACACGGACCCTTGCAAGCCAACAACTTGATCCCTTGTCCCTTTGCGAATCCCTTTTTTTACAGGATTTCTATAAGGAGAGAAAGTAGGTAGGTGTATAACCAACTATGCACAACATCTAAATTATATTTTTCACATTTTAGTGCCATTATTTTTATTTTTGCAGATGTAACAATATCAATCGAGCTTTTTAATCATTATGATTTTTTATTTTATTTTTAAATTAAAATCATCTTAAAATGCTTGTTTCATTTTAATATTGATTCGAGAACCTGATCTTTTTTTTTCGTTGCCTTTTTCTATTTTTATAATGTTTAAATAGTGTAAATAATCTATCCAATAATCAATATCAATTATATTTTTGTATTAAAATTCCTTTGCAAAATATTAGCAATCGAAACCAAACGGCTTGAAGTTCGATTTTAACGTATTTGGTACATCACGTTATGCTACTTGAGTAGAGTGGAAATTAATTAAAGTTGACCACTGAAGAGATAAGCCGATGGAAGTATGAAAAGGCTTGTTCGTGTGCCCGAAATGAGCTCAATTTTTCCTTACTTGTGAAATTTTTTAAGCATTTTTAAATAATTAAATTTCATTGGCCTGCCCAAGCCCTCGAAAAATCAAAGTTTTTTATTTTATTTTTTTATATTGAATACCGTACAAGAGTCCCATCCGTCTGCAACCAGTGGGACTATGGAATCCCTATCTGGGGTATGTTGTGATTATGGAGGTAGTGAGAAGGGGAAGGATATGGGAAGAGGAAGGAAGGTTAAGGAAGTAACCGGCTATTCAGATCTGGTCACCAAACACGGCTAAAGCCATTTCAAGCAACTTCTCGATTCTGAATGGTGGTCTTTCACCAGGGCGATACTAACACTCTGGAACGTACCGAAAATATACTATATATTATCTTATATGAATTAAATGTTTTATGACACATAATATTTAAATAAAATTTATTTGCACCAGGTTTGAACCCGCGATCTCTTGATTCGTAGTCGAGCGTCTTACCACTCGATCCCGGAAGCCGTCATAGAATATATGAACGGCCAAATGCTAATTAATCAAATTATAGAAAATCATAAGACAGTGTAGATGAGCCTTAATGTATCACACCTCGTTAGGGTGGCTTGTCGTACAGGGTACACGAGGTAGGTACAAGCTACAGGGTAGAAGGACGAAAGGACCCGTTCACACCTGGCGATCGAAAGTTTCACACTCCATTGGCCGGCGAGGTGTTGATGCATGCTGTAAAGGGTTTTTTTGCCTTGGAATCCCGGCGATGCGGGGTGGCGCGAGGCCCTACAGCCTCTGGGGTGACTTGCACGTCTTTACTCTTTACTGCCGAGAGGGATGGAAAATAAGACATTCTTACGTAAATACTTGAACGTTGATTTATTTAGCAAATTTCGAAAGATACCTAACTGTGTACCTACTCGAAGTATGAGAATTAAAAAAAAATGACTAGGTTGTCTATTATAATTTTATTATATTTATCATTAAAATTGTATTCATTAATAAGACAGTTTTTTATTATTAATTTTTTGTTTTATCTGAATACTGCACAATATTCCAATCTACCTAGACCAGGACTACGGCATCCGCAAACTGGGGTGTGTTGTCATGTTGAAGAGAGTGGCTATTCCTGGCTATTCAGATCTAGTCACTTATCATGGTTAAAGCCTTTTCAAGTAACATGTGATTCTGAAATTTTATCTTTAGGAGTATTGTCCACTCTGGAACCGGTCATAATGGTGCTACCTATATATTATGGTTGATTAACTATAATTAACAATAAAATAGGCTTTTAAGCATATCGTGGCCGGAAAGGCAAAAGGGCTGAAGCGTCATTTTGGGAAATTTACTCCAGAGCACTTTCAATTTTTTTTGTTTTACAATAAAAATCATAATTCGTCGGTACCTGGTTTGATTGTGAAAAAAAGAGTTAACTCAGGTAATTCAATGCTCTCACTGAATTACCTGAAGCGACAATAAGCAAAAAAGGTCCCAAACTTGTGTCGCTTGAGTCAAGCCTTCTGCCAAATGGTAAATATATATTTAAATGGCTGAAGAGCCACAAAAGTCTTCACGAGAGTCAGAGCATTCGATGCAGAAAAATAAATGATAAAAAATGCATATTTAACTAATTTTTGACCAAAGTGTCGCTTAAGCCCTTTTGCCTTTCCAGCGACGATATAATTAGATTAGGTGAGTTTATGTTTGGTTGAGTAAAAAAAGTTCTTGGAAAAAAGCAAATGTTATCAGGTACTCAATTTACTCAATAAATATTGATAACTGCATTATGTTTAAATCTGCTTTATCATACTAGATAAGGTAAAAATAATATTAATAATATTTTATTGTCATTATAATTTTTATATGATTCAATTGAATTAAATTTAATGTTATTATTATTGAGTTCTGCTATTTTAAGTTTTTTTTTTTTTTGTTTTTAGTTACAGCTGTTTCGGCGTTTAAGGCCATTGTCAAACTGTCTAAAAATAAAGTAACTAAAAAAAAAATTTAAAAACTTAAAATAGCAGAACTCAATAATAATAATATTAAATTTAATTCAATTGAATAATATAAAAATTAAAATGGAGTTCTACAAATTGAACACAAAAACTATAAATAAGTCATTATAAATATTATTAACGGCATTAAAATGTTTTCATACAAATGTTAGAAAAAATATTGTGTTGAAAAGGGTTGAAGCAACCGTCCCCTGACATCTTCGGGGTGCCTAAATAATTACTACTTCTGCCAGTGATTGTAATAATGTGAAAGGATGTCCTTTCATGCTTCATTGTGACACTATTAAAATCCGTACGCTTTCCACCGCACATGTCCAAATATTATGAGTCCTGAATAATAGTGAAAATTACACACCTTTTAGCTTTCATGTTATCCTGTTACTACTTCGTCGCATTGTGTACCTTTCAATCCTTTCAGGGCCTTTAAGAGGCATCTTAACAACCCCTTTGTTGGGGAATAAATATCCGATTAAGGGTGGAGGCTCTGGTGCTATCACAAAAGGATATCTTATGCGACATTCCGTGAAAAGAGATTTCACAGATTCCGACGAAAGCGATAGCTTTAGATTCTGGCCATTTTGATGATCTGTCAATCTCATTGACCAAATGACCATTGTAAAGCGACAGTGTGTTAAGTGGACTGAATGATGGGGAATTCGACGATTCACAAAATAAATATAAAATTATAGATTATATTCATTGGCAATAGAAAGATATTGCATTACGATAACGATTTCTATTGAAAAGAATACCTCTCCCGTAAAGTTTTGATGAAAACATTTTGAAAGTATTACGAAGTGCATATTCATAAATCGTATTTATACGTGGCAGCCTATTTAGCGAAATAAAAATAGAGCTTCTGAGTAGTAAATGTTAATTCTAAGGCAGAAAATCTCTTTGCAACAATTAAAAACTTTGTGAAAATGAAATAACAAGAAAGCAATATGTTATTACTATAATGTATCTTAGTCTAATATAATAAGTACAGATTAATGCAACTCACTTCCTCACAGATATCTACATACATATTAAAGACAAACTAAAGAAATATCTTTATTAATTATTCATAAAAACCTTCGGTTTGTTCACTTATTTTGTTTAAGCAAAAAACATAATGTGTTCTTTTAAAGATTAAAAAAATAAAGTCAAAGATGTATGTTAATTTTTGGATTATTACATTTGCCCGAAAAATAGAAGTGACAAAACTATTTGGCAATCAAAAAAATAAAATAAAAAAGTGAACAAAACAAATTAATAATGAATGTTAACCAAAATATCGTATTAAACAATTGTATATATTTGTATTCACCACTTTATCTAAGATAAAAGTCTTCTTTCGGCAGTAGGTATAGCTGTTAAACTTCCCTAACAAAGGTTCCGGTTATGTGAAAACAGACAAGTTGTAAAAGGACATTCATCATTAGTATCTTGATCTGAATTTTTTTCCTTCCCTTCGCTATTTATGTTTTTTTATCAACGACAGAAAATAGCACAACACAAGAAGTGAATAAAACCTTATTCTTTAATCAACGGAATTCTAGTTAGTCATGGAACATTTATAAATATCTATAACTAAATACTGAAATGGCACATTAAATTAAATCGTTCAAATTTTATGTATAAAACATTTCTCGTTTTGGTAAAATAGAGCTAACTCGGTTTAACCTCCTCCAGCGGGGGGTGGACGGGTGGTATTCTCCACGAAGCAATCCGGGTGAGTCACCCCCCTCCCCAAAGCCTTCCAGGCTGAACTCTAATTAACACTTGACAAGAAACACTGTTGTTGGTTGCAACACACCCACACCTACACATGTACTCAGATAAAAAACGCGACGCGTAAAAAGGTAGAATATAGTTGGAAAAAAAGCTGTTTTAATTATCAGTATATTAATTGATGGCCAGCAATCGGATTACTATTCTTCATAGCTTCAAAGACTTAGAAGGGTTTAGCTTTAGTATTAAAAAAAAAATCCAAAATAATTGAAAGCGATTTTTATGTGCAATAAAATGTATTTGATTATAACACTGGAAGTGAATATTCACTATAATAATTGAGGAAACGTTTCACAGATGTATTTCTAAATATTTCCTCATGATGTCTATTAATACTGTTGCGTTATAAAAAAACGAAAGGTAATTGATTCATATCATTGATTGTGATTCCACCAAAGCAAAAATTTGCCCGGTGAATTAAACTTAACATACAACTCAAACACAAACCCCCCAATTCCAGTATCATTGTTAACATGGAAAACATGGCTGTCTACTCCGTAGGTGGGTATGTAACTATGAAGCTTCTAAGTACTGTACACGCGGAGTTCTATCCTCACATATACCACTTCAAAACGCTACGATTCGATATAAAATCTAATAACAATTCAATACGTCCACACTGTGACATAATTGCTACTTAGCTCTGGCAGCAAAGCAATTATTCAGAATTCGCATTTCGGCCACTCCGGGCTTAATTTATTTTTGCATACAGGGCTGTCACCACCCCGCGCAAAGCCGGAACCTCCCCAAATGTAGTATGGAGATTCAGCCTTCCATGAAAAGCCACGGGGTACAAGGGGTGCGCGAGGCCCCATTTTGGCAAAAAATGAGTCTTATTGTACCTCCGGTACCTATCAACTTTCGGTTAAAGGTAGACACCAAAACATGAACAATTAAAGTGTAAATACCGATTTTTTTAATATTGGTATCCTGTAATTTATCAATGTTATGTAATGTATTCAAATTTGGTGAAAATTTTTGTAAACGAATAACGTCAATTGCAGTAATTTTTCAATAAAAAAGGTTTTTAACTTCCTAAAGTTTTTTTATGAAAGATATCAGCTTTTTCCATTCTGCATGCCTTCTGGAGTAATAACTTTATAAATATTATTTCGTTTTCACACTATTAATTAGAAAGTAGATAACAAAAAAATCAGAAAACAAGCACTTAAGAAACATAATCCATAAATTTTGTGGTTGATAGGTTAAATTCCATTCCAGTGCAAAAAGTAAAAACCAAAATTGATAATAATACAAAAAATAAAGCTGTTGTTTATATATGCACAATTATAAAGAAAAAAAATTATATAAATGTGTAAAAATATTTTTTTCTAAATCTAATAATATTTTATAAAAAAAAATAATATAATATTTATTCTGCCATGTGTGACTTCACTATTTTTATGTTTTTTTTATTATCTTCAAATTGTTGTGATATTTCTGCGTTTCATTTTTAACGTGTTAGTATAATTTGGAAATTCTAGGAAATTTATAGGAAATTCGAATAATTACTAAAATAAACCGATTTTTTTTCAAGAATAATTTTTGGTGCTCGGATTACTTAATTTTTCTCACCACAAGCAAAATATTTCGCAAAAACTGAAGTTGGTTTTATTTAAGCGTTTAAATCGGCCAGAGTGCACATACAAGTCTGAAATTTGTTTCGTTGGAGCCGGAAATAAGCCCAAAAATTCCAACAATAAATAATAATGTCTTCCCCTCGCTACGGGACCGGATGTAGGCTCTCGAGGAAGCCACCCCCGGAGTTTTTTGGCTAAGATGACTTAATTTACATTCTCCTCCTTAATCTGGGCGCACCCCTATCGTGAACTCTCCCCGTGACATTCCAGAGGTCGCCTAGTATCGACGCGACGCCCTGGAAAAAACTACGTATTTTTGGATTTTATTTATTTTGATCATTGAAAACAGCAAAAATAATAATACTCGACTATTTATGTAGCCCGATTTTTTTGTAAATTATCGCCAAGGGGGGCTTTACAAAGCTAAAAAAATAACTTGAAATCATTTTTCTAAATAAGAACTTAAGCTCAGTTGTTTAAGATCTAAAACAATAAAGAATGCGGATAGCCCTTCGGTTACTGCGCAGCTATGCCGAAGCTGTTCGAAAAGTAGACAATCCGTACTATGGTGATTGGTGATTTTTTCCGGCTCCTACGAAAATGCGTTTCTGCGTATCAGCCGTAAGCCGCATTCTTTTGTTTGTCAGACTCTACTCGTGGTATAGGTAAGCGGTAGTTAGAGTCTACGGTCACTTAATTGTTCAATCGATAGTTATAGGTATCGATACCAGAGTTAGCCTTAAGACGACACTCGCACAAATGCATTACTTGTATACAGCATGTTTCAAACTTGTTATTCGACTTCGTAAAAGAAATTTCCAGTGAAATTAAATAAGTTCATTTTAAATACAAAAAATAATAACAGACAGGAAAACTTTTTTAGTAATATTTTCGAATATTATATTTTCTCGGTGTATTCACCGATATATTTGTAAATTTTATGTTGAAATTAGTTCAAAATTGCGTAATTTATTTTGAAATTTGCTAGCCCGTTATTTGCCATAAAACATTTGCACTTAGCGCGACAATGAAATCCGCCATTGAAAATAAGTGTTTTCGAGTGGCAACATTATATTTACGCTTGACCGAAGAAAATCGGGAAATCACTTCGGGTCAATGAGAAAATGGTCTGTTAAAAGCAATTTAAAGCGATATAAAAAAGGGATTTTAATAATGTAATCGGTTCCAGTAAATGGTTTGTATATCTCGCTATACCTACCTACTATTTGCTGTACTGCCAAACTTCACGAGGTACTTGTTTTTAAGACAGTGATTCTACTTAAAACAAAAAAAGGTTTTATTCGAAAGTTATTGAAATTTTGTGGTGTTGTCGTAGTTTTACAGTAGATCGATCGTTCATCACGTTATCGCATACATCTGGTGGGAGTGGGTATCCGCCCACATACATAGGTAGATATGTGCATGACCATGCAGTCGTTGGGTAACGGTCGGTGAAACAGATGTCGCATTTAGCGAGCTAGTAGCGTTGAATGGTCGCCTGTAGTGGCCGTAAAATAAATAAATAAATGTCGGTATAGTTTTTACTATAAAGGATCGGTTACACGCTACTAACGGTTTAGCATAATGTATAAAAATATTTCATTTTTACCTTAGATTTTCATGAGTAATCACCCCATAAAGTTTCGTGGTAACACCCTGAAACATGGAGTATACTGCATACTCAACCTTGTAAAATAAATGTATTTTATATATTTATTTCTCGAGATTTAGAAGTTTGAAACTCGTCCTAGGACGAGCCTGTGGAATAATACAGAACGATAGAACAGTTTCATAACATTTAAAAATGTTGACATTTAGTTTATGCTAAGACAGAGCTATATCACACTTCATCCCTTTTACTTACCCTTCGGAGATTAGTAAATTGCGATTACTTAGTTGGTCAAATTTCAGACAGAAAATATTTCCTTTTTTAGTTATCTGTAATTTTTTTCCTTTCATATGTTAAGGGTAACGTGCCCACTGTCAACTTTATTATTATTTTAAAATAAGTTAACACTATACAAAAGTCAACATGTATCAATTTATTTTCAAATTAGCTTACAACGTCAAGTTTTATTAAAATCTGAAAGAATTATAGACACTTAGTAAGAAGTGTAGGTATCTCAATCACTTTCGTTAAGTCTAAATCACGAACAATTAAATTGTGAATAAAGTCCCGATTGTTGTGTTAGGTGGACACTTAATAAAAAAGAACTTTGTAAGTATTAAGAATCATTCTATGTTTTTTAAGAATTAATAAGAACTACCCACTCTAAAATCAAACACCGGTTGAAAGGAAAAAAATATCTATCAAATTATTTATCCCTTTTATCAAAGTGTCACCATGGCTTCAACCCTACAAAACAAGGCTTTATGCAACATGCATCGATCAAAAAATATTTTTCTTTGTTGTGTCAAAAATTTCGTTATCATTGAATAACGATTCACTTTTTACGCGTGATCTTTAATTTGCTTGCAAGTTATGTAAGGGTTGATCTCGGACCACGAATAAAAGATCAGCGAACAAATAAAATATTTAGTTGGGAAAAGTTATCGGTCTCTTGGGATGTATAGCTGTCTCCCTCGTTTAAACGGCAAAAGAGTGAGACGTGTTGCTGTGTGTACGTTTTAAGAAACCAAATGTATTTCGTAGAAAAGCTTTTTGAAAATAGAGTACAGAGAAGAATTACAAAAATAAAATAACCTATATTAATTGCATTGAGTGGGGCAGAAAAAATTCAATTTTTTTAAATATTTAATATTTTTCATTAAAATTATATTAATAATCATTGGTCGGTTAGTGACTGAGTGCTCCAAATAGTCAGTTTCCTTCTCAGGCATTGCGAGATTCAATCCTCTGCCTACTAAGTCCTCCATCATTGCTCAATCTTATGATGACGTTAGTAGGAGGAATTTAAATGTTGTCAGGTTATTCGTACCCGGGAATGTTTGTCTTTCTTCATATTCATTTTAGGTTATCAATTTAATGATATTGACTGATTATTTATTAAGTCCTTATAAACTACTAGAGTTTGTAGTTGTAGTGAAGGTAATCAATAATACTAAACAAAATTCTCTTATACAGCAGCATAGAATTTTCCACAAGCTTTTAAACTACTTGCAAAATTGGCGCCAAAAGCCTCCGCGATTTCCAGGATTTCATTTGCGGATGTATTGTTTGGCGGGAAAATTGTTTTTGCGCGGGAAAGTGGGTGGTTGGAGGGTGGGGGGTGTTGGTGATGCCCTCCGCCGCTTCTCCCCAACTCCGGGGGAGGGAGGGAGCGGGCTCCTGTGTTGTAGTTGGAACAATGATGTTTGTAGGTAGATGGCAGATGCACGCCAGAGGTAGGAGTTGCTTTACTTATATTTTAATTAAGAGCTGAGGGAATTAATAAACTTAGTTGGGGTTTCAAGGTACATTCCGATGTTGCTGCTATGAATGTTGGCCAGGGGCGGCCAGTGGTTTCTTAGAAATCATTGAAATATTCTAATTTAAAATATTAATATTCAAATTCTGTATACCAATCGTTCGATGACAAATACCGTGGCAGAATCTTAAAATTACCCTGCCTCTGAGCCTAGGTCGTAACTGTAAAATGCGAATGTTAAAAAAATATCTTTAAATTCATAATCATAACCGTGAAGCAAAAAAACAGAAATCTTTTTGTCTTCGATATCTAGGTAAAAGCAACTATTTTATGCTCAAAACATAATTTACATCATGAGCTATGAAGCTTTGAAATATCGTAGCATTTGAGAAGGTACCCATCAGAGAAGACACATCAGAGGGCAGCTCGTTCCAAAAGTTTGATGCTAGCGCTTTGAATGATGCGTAAATTATTTTATATGGTGGGTACGAGGAGATGGTTAAATTTTGAAAAAAAAATACCTCAGTACGCGCTTTAGATTGAAGATGAGTTCAAATTATTAAATTTTAATTCAAAAAAAAAAACAGATAAATTATTATACGCAGATGAAATAAACTTCTAAACTAAAGTTTTTTTCTCATAAGAACCTTACTAAAAATCGTTTATTTCTTTCGAAACTTTGCTTGAAGTGATCATATTTGACTATGTCTGTATGGTAATCAAATCTGAATTGCTGGGTACCTTACATCCAGCCCCCACTCTTTTTTACGCCTCGCAACATTCCTCAAATAGTGATGTCGAAGACCTATCAAATGGCTGCGAAATAATGAGAGGAGTCAAAAACTATTCTGAAAATGCTTATAAGGGGAAGGTACATTCCAAAGATGTACAAACACGTTATTATTTTATATTTTAACCAGTTAGTGACTGAGTGGTCAAAAATGTCGCGGTTTCACCGAAACGTCACAGGTTCAATCCTTTGCTTTTTTATTCATTCATTTTGGAGCTATGAGATTCTCAGTCATCTCAAGTAGGGTAGCTGCTGAGAATTTATTGACCGCTAGACGGCAAAAACTGAAAATAATGGTTGAGTGTGTGGGTTGTATTTTTTTAATGGGAAGTATAGCTTTTAATATTAAAATATTTTTATTTTATTTCAGCAAAGAAATATGGAACCTGTTTCTTTTTTTTTAACTATCTAACGGGGGGGATAAGGTATTGATATTGGTAAGATTGTTGGGGTCTTCTTCTGGGAAAAACCACCCAAGACAATTGATGGATAGGTTGGGAATGAATAGCAGTTTTTGGAAAATGATTTGGCTATGTCAATAATGTGTTGAAGATGGTTAGGGATGTTTGTGTCTCTATGTATGATGGTATTTTTGACAAACCATCATTCCTCATTCCTCGATCAAAACAAACGCGAGATTTTCCGTTTATACTGAAGCGTGTATGAGTATGTAACATGAAAAGGTGAGTCTTTTAAAAAATCCGAATGAATGATAATATATTATTTATTGCTAATGCCAGGAAATTAACACAAGACATCTGAGTTATAAAGCCAAGGAGCCCACCACTCTGCCACGGAGGACTTTTGGGTAAAATATTCAAACCCAAGGTAAACAACTTGCCCATCCCGTCGCCAAAAGGCGTCATCGCACAAAGCCGTAAATTCACTTTGTGAAATAATTTTAATTAACATTTACGGAAAACAATAAAAGGAAATACGCGCGCCCCCATTGTGAGGAGCCGCGCCGCCTCCCGCCTGCTCGGCCGCGCGCCCCCGCCCCCTCCCTGGAATTACTCCTTAATTATTTCATTAATTCTTAGTTCAGTGGAAGACGTAATAAAGTCTAATTTTACAGGTTCGGTATAGCACCGCCGCGATGTCAGCGCTCGAATTCCGAGACAATAAAATAAAATTATAATTAAAATCCGGGACCGCGTGATTTAGGGAGTTAATTTTATGT
The DNA here is from genome assembly GCA_022651775.1 of Drusus annulatus. Classification (NCBI taxonomy): domain Eukaryota; kingdom Metazoa; phylum Arthropoda; class Insecta; order Trichoptera; family Limnephilidae; genus Drusus; species Drusus annulatus. The sequence goes on along the minus strand of JAGWCC010000440.1, from coordinate 189,510 downwards.
CTCCATTGCGTGACTTACTTGCTGCCTGTTTCCAGAAGCGTTCTCATTTAGTGGAGAGGAAATTACTCATTCAAACTGTTTTTAAATTATTTGTCTCTGATTTACGAACATACGGCGACGAATATAATATAATAGGTTGTTACCTGTGAAAAATCCAGGGATGTAACCTGAATTGCCAAGGAAAAGTATATGTTCCCTTAATCCACCCATTTTAAATATAGAAAATAATTATGGTTAATTATTGTATCGCTTGTCTACATTTGAAAAGATTGTTTTTATTTATTTTGATAAAACATCCATCAGTTTATTATCACCTACTCCATAAATCTTACAATGTTAAAATGTCAACATATATGTATCTATTTATCGATCGAAGATATGAAAAAATGAGCTCACTTTAGATACACGGACACGCCCATATCATATTCTATGGGTTAATTTATTCAGTGGTGCTTTTAAATAATTGTTTTTAGATTATCAAACCTACAAAGACAATTATAATTTATTTATTTTTTTAATACAGACAAACATTCCCAGGTTACAAACAACCTAACAACATTTGAAAAACTCCTACTACATCATAATAATAATAAGTATAATAATAATGTTGCTTGTGCAATGACGGTTGACTTAGCCAGCAGAGGAATTGAATCCACGACTCCCGGGTGGGAATCCGACGCGTTTGTCCACTCAGCTACTAACCGGTCAAAATATATAGATACTAATTGTCACCCTTGAAAAATCACGGGGTGTCACTTGCCAAGAAAAATCATTAGTTACATGTAAAACACAGAATAATGTCTACTAAAATACATTATAGGTAAGTACTTTATTAGGTAGGTGGGGATTCGAAAATATTTTTTTAAATTTTGATAATTTCAATTAACATCAGCTCAAAATTTTAAAACGCACTCATAAAGGAGAATATTTATAATTAATTACTTTCTACAAAAATAAATGTTCCAATCAATATTAAATACGTATTTGTAAAAAGTTAAATAGCACACACACGTGTACAGATGGTACACGTGTATCAATTCACCCATCATTCGTCTCCATAAATTAAATCGTGATGTATGCCTCGACAGTAGAATGAGAGCGCGACCACACTTTGAATTAAAAATTTGCTCTGTTGAAGTATTTGCTTTTATGACCGTAATAAATATTTTATGAAAGCTGTGTAAGAAGGTAAGTAGGTACCTACCCTTTGTCGTCCGTGAGAATTTTTAATATTTTTTTTAATTACTCGACCGAATAGCCATGCTGTTCTGGCTGGGTGGAATTTGAATTGTTTTATTCGCCTGCGATAGCTGATGGGCAGATAAAGAGCCTCCCACGTATCTTTGCTTCGAGATAAATCAGAAACTAGAAATTTAATGTAAACGCATGTAATTTTCAAAAGTTTTTAGAACTTATAAATTCCAGTGGCGTTACTCGGCACCGAACCAGGATCGAATGGCACCCCGACCAGCTAATTTTGGCCCCCTTTGCTAAAAGAGATAGGTGAAAATAATATTATTATGTCTATTTTTCAGGAATATAATCTACAAGTACCATTGCCTTTTTTCTTACGGTATACTGAAACCAATGGGGTGGTTGAACCCCTAGAAACCCCCCTTATATTCGCCCTTGGTACGAAGGAGGAAACACAAAAGCCGGCAATCAATGTCAGAGCCGAGCTGTCTAACACAAGAGCCCAGTACCTACAATGAAGTTACATATATAGACAAGTTATAGCCTTAGAATATTAACACAAAATGTGGCAAGCAAAACACACACGTTACCAGTAAATTCATCATTCAAATATTGGTCATGTATGACAAAGATAGACATTCATAGAATATATGTGTATGAACGAAACAGATCCGAAGTTCGGACCGCGTTCCATACTTGCTTGAAACGACCTCAAGCGACGCGTTACCGTTTAGTGCCAAATCGGCTTAAACACCGATCACACCAACTAGCGTGATTATTGCTTGCCACTTTGAGAGCGCTACAACGTGTCTATATATGTGTCGTCATTGCCCCTTTGTATGTATTAATTAATAAACAGCTCGAAAATTTTCGCTCCACGTGATCGAATGAAATTAGCTTTTACCATGAAGGTGAATGATAAAAGAAGTCGAGGACGCTCAAGAAAGACGTGGCACTATCAAGCGAATGAAATATTTGAGTCTGGTCATGTCTAGAGTCTAAATAACAGATGAATATGTATAAGACGATATAGGCATGTGAATGAAGTTGGGAATGTGTGGCAGGGCATCCTACCTGTCTACGCCTCCGGAGAATGGCCTGGTGGTTAGTTAGTTAGTCAGTTTAAATACGCGAGGTGCGAAGGCACTGGCAGTGTCGTAATCTTTGCATTTTACTTTGAGTTTGGAGGTTACGGGCGTTATAAATGTGAATGAAGCAAGTAGTGTGTACTTGTACAGTCACGTGGCACCATCATCCCTGCCTACTCCGACATTCTCAAATATCTCGAAAAAAAATCTCAGCATCGCCCTTGTGAAAGACCACTATTCAGAATCAAAACGTTGTTTGAAATGGCTTTAGTTGTTTTTAGTGATCAGGTTTGAATAGCCAACCTTCCTTTTTCCCATCTCTTTCGCCTACCTACTCCCTTCAGCATCACAACATATCCCATTTGGGGATGCCTTGGTCTCACTGGCTCTGGGCTATTGGGACTCTTGTGCGGTATTCACATAAAATCAGATTGATTGGTATAATTCAAAAATGTTAATTATCATTTTTTGCAAATATAGTTTCTCGCTCTGCGCCGCGCATACAAATTCTCAAACAGCCGTTATTCCGCGCAGACTCGCCAAAGAGGGGAGCCAAAAAGTAAAATAAAAGCGATCCCATTGTGGGGACATTAACGCGTTTCATTTGTGCTCAGTTGTACAGAGGTGTCGCAGGAGAGCGCTCCTCGAGGAGCACTACTTATCGAACGACCCTCACGCAAACCAACCTACCAACCTCCCTACAAATACATCAAACCTCTTTGGAAATTTTACTGTCGATTTTGCAGAGCACTTAAGCAAAAGAGAAAAATCAATCTCAGAGAAGATTATAATAACACGCGAATTAAAAGGATTTTTTACTAAGTGGCATGTTTTATACGTTTTTATGAAATCCACGTTTTATTTCATTAGTTTCAAAGACACTTAGGAAAAAGGAGCAATCAATATCGAGGAGACTTTCTAATGACATAAGGGTTCAAATGTTTTTTTTGTTAATTGGCGTGTATAATGCGTTTTAAGCAGTCCACATTATTTTAAGTCATGAAATTGAAAAGACACGTCGGAAAGGGAAAAATCGTTGTTCAAGACACAAAAAAATGACACACAGAAAAAATCCTTTTTAAGGAGTGGTGTGTTTTATGTAATTCACGTTTTAACTCGTGTATTTAAAAAGACACATCGTAAAAACTTAGCCGATGGATTGGTGAAAGATGGCCAAATGAAAATTGTTTTGTATTTACTAGTGAATTTTATGGTGAAATTGAATATATGTTGGGATTTTTTTTAATGTGAATGCTGTGCCATTGAATAAGTTGTGACAATTTTTATAACAAACCATAGAAACGAGTATTTTTTTAAGTATTGTAAAAAGTGGAAACCTTTCTTATTGGTTGTTTTCTACCCGTTAAAAATAACGGGATGTAACTTGTTACTTGACAAGGAAAAACATTTTAATCCACTCGTTTCAATTATAGAATAATGTGTGCGAAAATACACTATAGGTAGGTTCTTTATTAAGAGGTAGGGATTTTGAAAAGATTATTTAAAAAAAAGATTAATTCAATTAACATCAGTTCAAAAGAAAATTATTAATTTATAGTTAATTTAATGGGATATTTGGTATATATTATGCTCATACTTTTGAGTCAAAATAAGTCAAAATTAATTAGGTAGACACTATGGCATTTTTCAAGCAAAACCTTGAAGTGTGTTCTTAACGGAATAAATTTCTAGTTTTTGATATATTGTCAAAGTAATTATTAAACTTGTTGAAAAAGGTGTTCAATAGCTAGTAAAATATACTGTTTGTAAAGCGCCCCTTAGGACATTTTAAACCTAAGCGGCGTTATACAAATTATCTTAATATTATTATTAACTTTGTCGTAATGACAAACTATTTACTAAATCCAAATCACAATGACCAATATTTAAGACAAAAGTATGGATTAAGCACAGTTGGTCAATGCGTCGCAGGTGAATATTTTTGATGTGGTTAACCTAGCAAATAGAGCGTCTACCCAGTCCGGTAATATGAAATGATACATGAATTTAAAAATAATTTTGTTCTCCCTTTATACGCATCTGGAATCGATGGCATAAAACACAATTGAAGGGAAAAAGTCGAACACATTAAAAAAAATTATCCAACATTCCCACATTAAACTTAATATTAAAAGGTGTGTCAATTCCCAGCACTGGGAGAATGGGGAAAAAACAAACAATTCCTGAAAAAAACAAACCATATCTAAAAGAGAGGAGGTTAAATTTTAATTGTAAGTACAACTCAACAGTAAAATTATGGAAATTTAATAACTTATCGCTTTTGAAAACGGTTAACCTACAAATTTGGCCAATTGTTTTCAATAACGAGAACCTTTATTAAAAGCTTTTTACAAAAGGTGCCTTTATCAGACACATAGAATAATAATTAACCACCCTTTGACAAAAGTGTCTTTGTGGCGAAAAACAGTGGACAAGACAACAAACCCCCTTTCCTTTATGGTAAGATATAACCATACCTACATAATAATGGTAAATATGTATATATTAATTAGCGGTGTGCCCAGCCCGTATGGTGTGCCGTAGTATGCCGTGGCGGCATTTCGCAAGGCTAAAATAATATCATATTAATTCTTCATTCTCTCGTGGGACACTTGAAAAGCCGAGGACTTAATAAGCCTTTTACAAAACGGGACAATAAAACCAAATGTGAGTTCTTTGTCAGAGAAACTCAGTATATTTATTATTAGGTTGGTACCTAGTGTTGTCAGTACATACCTAGTTGGCTTGGATTTAATTTTTGAAGCGGGGAAACGGTTATTGAGAATTATTTACCAATCACAAATTTGAATTTGAGGTTTTTCTAAATGTTATCTGATCCATCTTGTTATTTTATTGTGGAATACTTGGAACCGTTGAGTAAAAGATCAATGATTTCTACTCTTACGTCAAAAACTACCGAAGAGATAAAACAATGGAAGTGTGTTGTGGACGTATTTGTTTTTTTTTTTTACAATAACTCCACACAAGATGCCTTGAGGGAAATAATTTCCCTCAGGGCCTATGTCATCTTTGAGGATGCTATGTGGAGGGTCTTTTTGAGGAAAGGAAGGAGTGAACTTGGGTCTTGAAGAGACCCGTGTTGAAGGAGGGAGGAAACACAGAGGCCGGCAAATCATTCCATAGCCGAGCTGTTGAACATAAGAACGAGTCGTAAAAGCGACCCGTTCTCATGTATTGAATGTCAACCGTGTACAAATGTTGGGTGCGCGTTTGCCGAAGGGATCAATGACGCAAGTTCCTGTGCCCGAATTGAAATATTTTTCTTACGTATGCAGAAATTATTGTTATTTATAACTGTTTCATTATTTACAACTGGTAGACAAAGGAGGTGGAACGTCACACACGTATTGCCTTTTATTGTCTATGCCTTTTCGCGTTTTGCGGGACGTCCACGACTTATTTTTTCAATCTGAAAACTTTATTCTCTTAAGGCTCTAGACGGTCGGGAGCAGTTGGGACTCTTACGCGGTATTTACTATTTTTTATATATTGAACACGCTATTAAAATAAAATATACAATATTTTCATAGTTTTTTTTCTTATTTTTTTCAATTTAAAAAAAAATTATATATACCGTATTCAACTCAATTACACAAAATATCATGTGAAATTTTGCCGTCCTTACATAATATTTGAACCTTTGTTATTTTTACTGCGAGATATGCAAAATATGCAGTAAATTGTGGATTGAAAATAATTGCAATCGATTTTACCAATAAATTAGCTGACTCGGCAGGTTGGCGCTACCAAACGTAATGGATTAGTTTTGTATTTTCTCGCATACTTTGAACCCCCTCTCGATAACTTCCCGGTAGTGTCCGTGTGACACCCAATACTCCAGGAGCCCGGCGGGCGTGGGGGGGAGGAGAGGCACTACTAGCCTTTGTGGAATAATATTTCTAGGCTGATAATAATGACGGTTAACAGCTAATGCCTTACCACGAACTAAAGTGGGCAATTAATATATACAAGAAACAGAGCAGCTGGACCGAGCGTCGCAAGCTGGCAACACTCACTCAATTGTTCAAATCAATACGTGGAAACTAAATTGCTAATAGATAGGCACGTAAAGCTTAAAAGCATAAAATGAAGAAAAAAACGACAAAGCGCTGATGTTTATGACCATGTCATGACTTTTTCTGGGGACCATCCATTTATTTGATCTGATTGTATATGTGACTCGTATTCACAACTATATCTTAACTCTTTCAAAAGACTTCGATATCATAAAATAAGATTAGTTAAGTGACTTACCGCCAGGAGGTATTCAGTTTAAAACAAAGTTCATAACCATACTGTAACTCACCACTATTCTAGTGTCTCTTCTGACGTTAGTGACCATGACTTAATTCTTCCAAAAGAATTATCTTATAATGTGATAAGTTTGACGAAGGGGGGGTGATCCATTCAAAGACAAAGTTAATTACCAAATTTTGACTCTTTCAAAGGATTCCCATGTCTCATAGTGTAATTGCTGAAATAACTCACCACCATGCGATGACTTTTCTAACGTTCATGATTATACCTTTACCCTTCCAAAGGATCTATCTTATAATATGATAATTTATGTTACTTACCACCTGGCTCCTTGCAAAACAAAGATCATCATCACGACCATGACTCTTCCAAAGGACTTCGATATCAATATACTAGGATTGGTTGCGTAACTTACCGCCAGAGGGGATCCGTGCAAGAACCATGTTCATAACCATATCTTAACTTTTTCAAAGGACTTCGATAGCAATAATAATGGGATTAGTTAAGGACTTTCAGCTAGGTGGCGATCCGTACAAAGACAAAGTTCAAAACCATACCTTAACTCTTCCAAAGGACTTCGATATTTAATAACGTGATTAATTAAGTAACTCACCCCCAGGGGGGATCCGTGCAAGAACCATGTTCATAACCATATCTTAACTCTTTCAAAGGACTTCGATAGCAATAATAATGGGATTAGTTAAGGACTTTCAGCTAGGTGGCGATCCGTACAAAGACAAAGTTCAAAACCATACCTTAACTCTTCCAAAGGACTTCGATATCAATATACTAGGATTGGTTACGTAACTTACCGCCAGGGGGGATCCGTGCAAGAACCATGTTCATAACCATATCTTAACTTTTTCAAAGGACTTCGATAGCAATAATAATGGGATTAGTTAAGGACTTTCAGCTAGGTGGCGATCCGTACAAAGACAAAGTTCAAAACCATACCTTAACTCTTCCAAAGGACTTCGATATTTAATAACGTGATTAATTAAGTAACTCACCGCCAGGGGGGATCCGTGCAAGAACCATGTTCATAACCATATCTTAACTCTTTCAAAGGACTTCGATAGCAATAATAATGGGATTAGTTAAGGACTTTCAGCTAGGTGGCGATCCGTACAAAGACAAAGTTCAAAACCATACCTTAACTCTTCCAAAGGACTTCGATATTTAATAACGTGATTAATTAAGTAACTCACCGCCAGGGGGGATCCGTGCAAGAACCATGTTCATAACCATATCTTAACTCTTTCAAAGGACTTCGATAGCAATAATAATGGGATTAGTTAAGGACTTTCAGCTAGGTGGCGATCCGTACAAAGACAAAGTTCAAAACCATACCTTAACTCTTCCAAAGGACTTCGATATTTAATAACGTGATTAATTAAGTAACTCACCGCCAGGGGGCGTCCCGTGCAAAGACAGCGGCGCGTGCTGCGGCAGGAAGGCCGCCGCCACCGCCGCCTGCGCGTTGAAGTACGCCATCCTCGAGGCGGCCATGGTCATGTGGTGGTGGGCGGGCTGGAAGGCGGGGGCGGGCGCGTACAGCGAAGAGGGCCTGGGCGGCTCCAGCCCCAGCAGCTCCTGGATGGCGAAGGGCGTGCGCTGCAGGGAGGGCGGGGAGCGGCGCGCGCCCAGGGCCACGCTGGGGGCCGCCACGTGCACGGTGCCGCCGCCGGGAGAATTCATCATGATAGGCGGGGAGCACTCACATCACTAACAAACTATTGTCGGATTTCATGGTTTTAAACGTTTTTTTTCAAGTTTTATTTTCAATATATCCAAAAAACGTAATGTAAAATAAAATGATTGAAAAAATCGATATTGTTAGTGTCAGGTTTCGTTACTTCGTTGTGTTCTTTACTTAGTCAATATTTGTTTCCTGAAGATAAACAATATTAGTTGATTTCTAGTGATTATTTTTTACTACCTAGCTGAACGCTTAGTAAACCTACCAATACCTATCCCCAATGGGTTGGTAGGTACCTACCGCTGAATTAATTGAAACGTGCTATCGCTTCTAACTACCACAAAGAAAAAAATTGTCACACTGGGAAAGTGGACTTTGGAAGTTTAGCATCTAGCTAGATATATAAACATAAATCAAGTTTTTCATATGTGTATCCACTACCCCAGTTTAATATATGTATTTTGATTCACTTTAGAAGCAGGAAATCCAAATAATGATTTATTTTACCAATATGCCTTTCTAATATTCAATAATCTGTGATTATAAGTATGTGACGTGATTATCATTTAAGCATCATATTCCTTAGGTACCTAAATGTTGTTTTTTCTGCGTATTTTTTTTTGCTTCTACAGCAAAACATTAATTAAATTAACGAACATCAATTGCACGCCACTGTACTTAGTAATTATAAATCGATTCGTAGGTAGGTACTTTAGTAGGTATTTTAAGTACCTTATACGTGGGTACTTACGAAACCAATAAACCACCATGACTTATAGTACCTATCTATCGACCTACTTAGTAACAACTAATAAGGTTTCTAATATAAATTAATTAATCTAATCAATTATCTATATTTATAGCTAACTACTTGGGTTAATTTCATAATCAATTGAACTAACAAATTATCATAGTACCCACCCACTCACAATGATATTAATGATTAGTACCTACCCAAATATGCAGATAACCACAAATAATTATTGCCTTAAGAAAAATATCTTCGTTTCGTTCTATTATGATTGAAAAGTAATCAATATTCTAACTATAAGTGTTTAATTTTATTTAAATTATTTTTCTTCATCCCTCATTAAGGGAAGACTGCATGACCTGTCAAGTGACGTTACCGACGGTAAACGTCAGACGGTAGGCACATATAGGTAGAAACTTAGGCGATACAACTGGAAGTTGGCAATGGCAAGGATCTTATCAGGAATATATCAGATAGATAATATTTTTATTAAATCGGTAGAAAAGGTGCGCTGAACGGAATGTGATATGAGGCCAATATTATGTTGATTTTTAAAGCCAATAAGCTTTTCACAGTAATCATTTTTCGGCAAAAATGTTTCAATTTCAATAGCAGCCATAGATTTACAAAAAATATCTGTTGGCAGTTTTCGCATACTATCCAAATTTTACAATAATTCAGTCCTAACCGTTAGGTACCTACCTACCATTAACTATATTTAATACGCACGTTCGTACGGGTGTAAACATATCGACTTTAAAAAATAACCTTTTCAAATCTTTACCTACCTAATAAAGTACCTACCTATATTGTACTTTAGCAGACATTATTTTTGAAATGGGTGAATAAAGGCTACTAACATTTTTTCTTGGCATGTCAAATTGCGCTTAGTAATTTTTCACCAGTGAAAACATAAATGATAAAAAATCATCTACCAAGAACAAAAAACATTTCCACACTCTAAATGATTCGGTCACTGATTGCACAATAAGTAAGCTCACCATTTTCTGATAACCAATGTAAGACAACTGTTGGTAGGCAGCCTGTTATAACATGTTATTGATGTTGTATGAAAGTGATAGGAGAAAATTTACTTTTAACTTAGGTACTGATTAAAAGCTAGTCAAAATTCACGTCGGTACCTACTTACGTTCTCGTAAACTACTAAAACATGCGAATAACATTTTTTTATAGAAAAATAAATTCAATTGATTATATGATATCAAACAACCTACGACAATACATAAATGAGCCTTCCAAAACCCCGAATCTTTCTTTAAAAATTACAATTATTTTTTAAAGCATAGAAGGGTCTATTGCACAGATATTAAACAAATCTTTTCTATCCCTATAAGAAGGAAAGTAAATGATAAGTAACAGAAACATGCGGTAATTTTCCTAAATACCTACCTGCAATCGACAACTGAACTAATAGATATTTTTTATTCTTAAGGATCATAAAGCTAAAAACAAAAACTCAATAAACAAAAAAGTGTTCTTTGCACCGTCATCTTGTAAATGTTTTTTTAAAGAAACTGAGAACTTAAGATTTAATTGACGTATTTTATTTATCCATATTAAGAACAACAGTTTTTTTTTTAAATAAGTGGTGAATGTGAATTTAAGATTGTAGACTGATGTGTTTGTTACTGTTATGTAGGTAGGTACCTCTCAGTTATTCTACTTATAAAAGAGAACTCGACAAATTATCATGTTTTAATATCATTAATTGATTTCAAATCTAACACTCTAATTCAATGCCGATTTTTTGCAGTGTCTATATTCCAGGGACAGGACCTTCGTCCTTTATTTGTTGGATCCGTCGGGCCCCGAGGCTTTGTCCCTTTGTTTTTTCAGACCTCAAGAGCGAACACCTTTTGTGCGAACCTCTGACGGACCAATTTAGGCCTACGGCTTTTGTTTTTTTTTTTTTTTTATTCTTTTTGTTCGGGGCCAGGTAAAATCGGTAGCGCTTTAATTATCTGGTGTTCTGATTATAATCGTGGCTTTCAGTGTGCTGAGTGTTTGTTTCAACGATTTGGATCACCCGAAAGCTCTATTCAACGGAAAGGAGTGACACCTCATTTGTCTATAATACATAGACCAGCTTTTACTGGGTGATTAACACTTGACATAGATTCCAAGGTTTTTTAAGACTTGGTAAAAGATTTTATTTGCGAATCAAATATCATATATCTCAAATAAGAATAGTTTTCTACTTATCCACAGTTGGTTATGTAGGTTTATTATTTTTAAGTATTTACTAATATGAGACTTTTTCACACAGATGCCAAGGTACTACGATTTAAATAGTTTTAAAATGTGTAAGGTATTGGTAAAATGCCTAACCTAACTAGGTGAGTAAGTAAGTAATAAGAATGTGACTCTCTGAATAAATTTGAATAACATTATTTGGAAATTCTAAATAAAATTAGTAGACACTTTATTCACAATGTTAAAGTTTATAATAAAATTGTTATCTAAAATCACGTGGTTTAAAATTGTTATTACTTTCTAATATTAGTTGTCCATTCAAATTATACTGTACCTACCTACCTAGTCTGTTTTTCAAATTTTTGGTTTTGGTTCAAAATTATAAAATGTGAATGTTACCTAATATTAATATACTAAGGCCAAACAAAAAAATCTACTGACCTTGTAGATGTATACCTGACTTTTTAAAATTATGAGGTTGCTACCTAATTTACAAACAGAGGCACAAAATATTATGTTTCACAACACTCACTTTAAACTGAAAGAATCCAATGAAACAAAAAGTGTTCAAAATCTGTCGTTCACTGATTTAAATTTGAAAACAAAACCAATGTTTTTTTTTTACTCAACCGAACTTTTGTTCTAACTTGAGATAATATTCTAAAGCGATAATTTTTCTAATGAAACTCTCTTTCATGCAAATTTGAAAACAGAACTCTATTCTGCGAAAATATTAATTTGAAAAACCGAACTCGCGTTCCATTCGGAGGAAGTAAGTTTTTAAATATTCAAATTTGGAATCGTTTTCGAGAAACTGCCGTCAGAGCACGCCACGGTTCGCGAGTCCAGCTCCACACGAACGTCATTCATCGTCAGCGGCTGTCAACTGCTGTCCGCACAGCCGGCGCGGGGCCCGGCAGGGGACCTCCCTGGCCCCGCCCTCGGCCCCACCCTCCGAGAGAACACCCCCGAGCCACCCCCGACCGAAGAAATCCCCGCAGCGCAAAAATTAAACCTCCCTGACTGAAAAAAATCGCGACGAAAACGTCAATTTTTCATGCTATTCTCCTGAAACTTACGGTCTTTTGGTTTTGTGGTTGGAGTGAAAATCCCCCCTCCCTTTTTTCTGACGTTCTGTGATTAGCTCCCCTCTTGTCCCCCCTCCCAACTCTGGGTTGGTAGGCGTGGCTAGCTAATAGCCAATACGGGAATTTATTTCTTTCTCTCTATTGGCCGGATTTCTGCCGGTGGGAAACGCCCTCTGAAACATTTCAGGCGAATATAGCCTTAAGTCAAATTACGATTTAGTGTTATATTTGCTTGTTTGTTGGTGGGGGTTGGTTGATTTTCCACGTTTGATTTGTTAACATATTGTTTGTTGAATGGACATAAACTTGTGAAATGTGAGGTCATCAATTTATGGAAAACAGCTGAAATCACCAATTAATTATTGGATATGTAAATACGTTTTGTACGTTTTCTTTTTCTGAATAAAAAATATCTTAGATTTATAGGAATCACTTAGATACATCCATATGTTATTTTTGATAAGTTATGAAAGACAATTTAAACCACAACAATTTTATCAATCGGAAGACTGGGAAAGAGGTAAAAAAATAATTGTAAATTCGTAATAATTTATTTTGAAAAAATTGTTTGTGTAAGACATTTTCATAATATTTTTACGAAAAAATGATCTAACAGATTGGTTTTTTTTACCTACCCACCAGCTACCTCTAATTTTTAATACTTATTTTAATTGTAATTTAACCATTAAGTAAAAGTATAACCTTTAAAGTATTTTCTCTCCGTCGTTGGGTTTTATTTAAAAAAATTATACCTAAAAATGTTTTAGGAACATTATTAATTTACGCTTTTTATTAATAGAAACATTTTATTCCGATCAACCCAGTTTTCAGTATGATCAAATAAAATTATATGCAGAATTTTTCTTATGTTTTAATATTTTATTATATGTTAGGAGACAGTACGTAACTTTTAAAAAAAAATGTTTTTTTAATAATACTGAAATCTAGGGTTGTGTTGTTGTGGTGTTAAAAAAAAGGTGAATTTTAGAATTTTCGCGGGCTGCGTACATTCGATTATCGTTTTTTTTTGTTGTTATGTTGGTACACAAATGTTTATCATATGTTAGCATTATCAGCCATTTTGGATTAGTGGTTTGTTTTTGACAGCTGGAAAGGTTAGTCGCGTTTTTGTGTGTTCTTCGATTTTTTACTTTTGAAAAAATGGATCAAAGAATATGTATTAAATTTTGCGTTAAAAATGTGATTAAAGTGCTCCAACGCACTTAAAATGTTGACTCTGGCATTCGGCGAGTCTATTTTGTCTCAAAAAAGTGTTTATAAGTGGTTAAAGCTATCATTGTAGGTATCTAGGTTATAAGCTATCATTGTAGGTATTATACATTTACCTTCTACTATAGATTTCTTAATTAAATCCTTTTCCTCTAAATTCATGTAACACGCTCCAACACCGGCATACAGCACAAACGAATATTCGTTCGATGGACGTCTCTTACTAAGGTGAAATTGTGCAACGCACTCTAAATGCTAATGATTAATAGCCAATCAATAAAAAACCGAAAATAGTTTGCCGTTCGCACAGAGTTATAACTACTTGCAGTTGTATTGAATAAGCTAAAAAATATACTCACTTCTGGACACCACGTGTCTTGGGTCGGTGCATTTCTAATTCGCGCAATCGAGTTTCGTAACATTGTATGGGAAATAGAAGGAGACACACAAAATTGGCTGAACCGAGACAAATCAATTTCCTCTATGGATTTTACATTATTTTGGGCGTTGCACCGGGTCATTTCGGCAATTTTCGCTTTACCAAAGTCTCCCGAAGTTGACTAGATGGGTACGTAGGTAGGTAGAAGTTTATTGTTTTCTTTAAATTTTTAACATATTTTCGAGTTTCTATTAGTTGATAGCTCGTAGTATACCACAAAAAGATTTATTTATTAAAGTTATTTATTACACCCCATGAAGTGTGGGTTACCGGCCACTACTGTTGGGATGCTACTAGTATTTGAGATAACACTTAGTAATTACCCAATTGCCTATTTGTTTGGGAACTGCGCTGATGCTGGATAATTATCAATAAACGATTTTTAGTTTATAATATTTACTTTGCGTCATCATAAAACAGTTATTCCAAGGGAAAAAAGGAGAATTGATTGAAATAAAATTTAATTCAAAGTTTAAAATTAAAATTGACGAAAATATCAGACCATAACAGAACGCCAAGCTTTTGGAGCCACAACTTATAATATTTTATACTTATAGATATAATTTGGTAAAACAAAGACTAATTAATATCAGTTAAATCATTTTTCAGATGAAAGTGGCATGATTATAAACATTTTTTATTGAGGTTTTCCACATTTCCTATAAAAAAAATGATGTTTGAACGAATTCAATTTTAAACATGTGGGTAAGCAGTGGTTTCATCCATTTTTTTAAATCTTTGTTTGCAAAAAAATATTCTCCGAATTTTGGTTTATTGTTTCATTACATTAGATACAAAAATATAATTATCTAGAAAAAAGCCAACTTTAAACAAGAATTAAGGTACATATCTACACGAGGTTAAACTACAATACAAGTGTGAATAAATTATGGTCCAGTCGACATTAGTTTCTAATTAGCCTGTTCTAAAAAACTAATCATGCGTGACGTGTTGTGCATAAATTTAGTTAATTATATAAATAATACACTTAAATAAAATATGAAAAAAAAAATGGGCAAAATAGAAAATAAGATAAAAGAAATAGAAAAAATAAGGAAAGTTAGTTAAAATAAATATACAGGTGGATACCAAGAATTATATTATAAATTATCAAATGCACGATGAAACACATTGCTGCAAACAGAAGTGTATTTATCTGTTTATTAATAATAACAATATTTGGATAATTTGTATAGCGCCGTTTTTGTGAAAAATCATCTCAAGGGCGCTGTACAAATATTAATTTTTAATTAATATTAACTCCTAGTTTATATAAATATAAAGCAACATACTTACTTGGCAGGACATAATCATTATATCATAATAACTTTAAATTTAGCTGATTTTTACATGTATTTTTATTTGTTTGTTACTTATTTTTTATTTAAGTTTTAAAGGCATGAGAGCAAATTCAAAATAAAGTATTTCAAAGGTATTTTTTAATTTTTCGTAGTAAGGAACAGATAATGATGAAAATCTTCTAATGAATTTAAGGAATGAGAGTCTGAAAAGTTTCTCTTGGGTTGAACAGAAATTCTGCTGGGCTTATTACATCTTGATTGTGGATATGATTTTCTGAAAAAATGGGTTTTGAGTTTGGCTCTGAACTCTGTCGAGTCTTTTATTACTCTCAGATCATGTGATAGTCCATTCCAGGCTTTTTATACGTATTATACTAGACTTTCACTGATTGATCAATTGAAACTCAGTTAAAAGATACATATTACAAAAATATCAAAAATGGACGTTTAAAAATATATTTTACACTTCTGATTGTGGGGAAATATTGAGGAACTTTAAGTGAAATACTAATACCATTTGTACTGTTGACTGAAACAAGTTTCTTCTATAAAAAAGGCCAATAAAAAATATTTGTGTCAAAGCTTTGCAAAATATAGATGATCATTTACTAGGTACCTACCTCCTCTTCTTCAGTCGTCCCTTCATCAGGATTTGGTTTCTTCATTCCTCAAGAACCTGTTCTTCATTAAGAGATGTGGACATCCAGATGTTTTTTTATGAAATAACGACGACCTGGGTTAGAGTGGCAGGCTTCCTCACTCTGGACCCAAAACATTTCCCAAATGAAATCATTTCATATGGATAGTAACCCAAAATTATTATATTCATTATTTGCACCTCGTTCCAGAGTGGAAGATTCTTTCAGTATCATCATGGCGAGAAATCACCATTCAAAATCGGACGGCGTTGTGCCTAGTAACCAGGTGAGGTTATCACTACCTAACCTTACTCTTCCACTTCTCCATCGTTTCTCCACTTCTTTCAGCCTTAGAATATTCTTCAAGTGGAGATGCCATAACTCCACTGGCTTTAGGCATTCCAAACTTTTGTTATTGAACTTTTGGGTACCCATCTTTATATCCAAATAATTTATTGATCTAACCCCTATATAACTTATTTAAACAAATTTCCCGAAAACAATGTCAACTTAAACTGCTTTTAAAACGCAATTTCACAACATGTACGAGACACTATTTAAAATACACTGATTTAAAAAACAATTCTGAAAACCTTTTTAAAAATCGAACAAAGAACAAAATTTGAATGGTTAGAACAATTAAAACTGTGCAAGTTCTAGAATGGTTGTGACTGGATCCCGTTAATTAATGACGGGCCCCGCCGACCAATTAAAGGCCTCCGTTGGGAGTGGGGCCATTGATTGGCCGGTAATTTGAATTAGTTCTCAATTCAAATGCACTGCTGATTATGCAAGCATGTATGCAGCGGAGCCATTTTTAGATGTGGCTGCACTCATTTTTTGAGCTTTTGTGAAGTCGTGAGTAGTATTTATATTTAAAATTTATTATTTTATTAAAGACCGATTAGTGGTCGAGTAACCCAAAGCGTAGCGTTCCCATTCCGGTGTCGTGGGTTTACTCCTATATTAGCTAAATTCCTCATTACTGCAGAAACAATCATTTCACATATAAATAAAATAAAATAATATAAAGAAAGTAAACTGGTATATTTTCTAGTTGCACAGTGGTGAATACTCGCCCTGGTGAAAGACCACCATTCAGAATCGAAACGTTACTTGAAATGGAGATAGCTTTATTTAGTATTCAGATCTGAATAGTCTCTTCCTTACCTTTATCTTCCCCTTCACCTTCTCCTTCTCACTCCTTTCAGCCGCACAACATACCCCAATCAGGGATATCATAGTCCCACTGGGTCCTGACAGTCTCTTGTGCGGTAGCACCAATTCACATTTAAAAATTACATAGTAAAGATACAAAATCAGCCAAATATAAGTTTGACATATTTTGTCGTATGGTAGTGTTGTGCGAAATCGTTAACAAATTATTCATTTTTTTCTTCCAGATACATGTCCCTTGCATGACCTTTAAATGTCTTATAGCCATGTAAAAACAAACCTATTTCTAAAACACCAATCTTCATAGACCCAATTCAACAAACTTACAATCAATTAGAACTCTGAATGCTTTTTTTTTTCACCGTGGAATAAAAAGAAATCTGATATTTTTTCTATTCATCTAAAAACTGGAAAAAAAAACGTGTGCGAAATGCGTCCGAATTCTGCTAACAAAGACAAAATCTCATTGCCTAGGTGAAATCGTAATATACCTGAGGTTTTTTGTTTAAATTTGCAGCACAACAACTGTTCGCAAATTGATTGATTATTAGTAGTGGTATTGATGTGACACCAACAATTGAATTGAACCCAATATCTTTTGGTTCAATTCTTTGGACTTTATTTTTGATTTCCGCCCCTTTGTGACGCGATTCTGATGAAGGTTAAGAATTTTTATTACGAAAACTTGATTTTATTTCGTAGTATGTATGTATGAAATCCCATGGCCGCTGAATCTACAAACACAGACAACATTAAAAAAAACAGTTTTTTGTATCAACTTTACTTGCAAAGTTTTTGTGTCGATTTTTCACAGCAAAAAGTTAGTGAAATACTGTTACTTTGAATGCATCACGTTATTAGACAAACACGCCAACCGGTTTCGACATAACCATAGTTCAGGGCAGATCAGACAATTGTTCCGAAAGAAGTTTGCTTGTTAGTATTGTTGTGTGCAGGTAGACACAAATTTAGCGCCTCTAGTGACTAATTACCAAAGCGTTAGAAAATAGTAGATTATTTTCATAGAGTTAAAATAACAAATATAAATAATAAATATTAATAAAGAAATGAAAAAAATCTTTGTATAAGACCACAAATATTATTTTTATTTTTTTATGACCGACCGGTTTCGCTTACCCTAAGCATCATCAGGGTACAAAATTAATGTTAAAAAAATATACAAAGTGTGCGGTTATGTATACATACAGAGTGAGAACAAAATATAAAATAAAATAACAAAACAATGAGAAAACAGTAGAATAACCTTTAAATTATAAAAAAGAAACAGAGAGAAAAGAAACAGATAATATGAATTGAAAGAGGCAACACGTCAACTGAGATGGTGATTAAAGAATAATGATAAATTTTATGAGTTTACAGGAAATATACCTAATATTGGACTACTGGACAAATTTACCTGATTATTAAGAATATCTCTATTAATTTAATTGGCTTTCTTTATTTTTAGTGTTTCTTAATTATTTAATCTGTTGCCATGATCATATAATATTAATAAAATTTCGGAAATCAAATGATAACGGTCACTACATGTCGCTATTTCTCAACCGCACTCATAACTGTTTTAAAGAAGAGTAGGTACCTATCTACTTGTGCCTATAAATAAACCGGTAGGTTGCCTCTTCTTTGCTTACGCACTTATGAAAAACACAATTCAATTTAACGTTTTTCATAATTATTTTTCACACTTGTCGGCTGACGTCAAACGGATATGTCTATTTGAAAAGCTGTTTTGTAAAGCTTTCTCCACCGGCAACCGTTCGGAAAATTTCAATCGTATCGAAATAATTGAACAAATGCACAAATAACATGAAGCGGTGTTTACAATCTCGGTGCAGCTGCCATCGGCTTCAATTGACACCCAATTGCTTATGAAAATGGTAAATGCCTCATCTATATTTTCAATATGTGTTTGTATGGTAGACATATTTTGTTTTTAAACGATCCAATGTTGGGAAAATGTTATTAAATAAATCTGTCTAAAACTAATGGGTACTCATACATAGTAATTAGTATAAAACATGGGTATAATTTCTAATTTTGAAACTGTTAATTCGTGGTGAAACTCCATTTTAATGATTTAATAATGCCATTTTTTTAACTTTATTCTACTATTTTTTGACCTGGCCGGCTTTACCTTATGACAGGCATCTACAGACTGGTCAAAAATAGTGGAATAAAGATTTAAAAAATTGGTATTATTGAAATCATAGGTATAATTATTGGTCCATCGCATATAAAGACTAAATCGATACATTTTTAGAGTGTAGGAACCTACATACAAACATGTAGTAGCGTGAGAATGGTTCGGACGATCTGGAAAAGCAAAAGGGCTTAAGCGACACTTTCTTCAAGCGTGAGTTAAATATGCAGTTTTGATAAGTTTTATTTTTTCTGCATCGAATGATTTCTTTTGATTCTGTAGACTTTTTTAGCTAAATAAAATATATTTACAATTTGGGAGAAGGCTTAACTCAAGCGACACAAGTTTGGGACTTTTTTTAGCTTTTTGACGCTTCAGCAAAATCCAACCAGGTACTAAAGACTTATGAATTTTATTGTAAAACAACAAATACTTTAACGTGCTCTTGTGTAAACTTCCCAAAATGGCGATGTTTGAATTTTAGCACATGAAATCGATGTGATGTTGCTAAATTTGCTTTAAAAACCACAAATTCTGTTCTTCTAATTTCTTAAGTAGATAGGTCAAATACAAAATCTCTTTGCTGAAGCAAGTTAAATTCTTGAAAGATAAGCTAAACGGTCAAAAACTATAAATGAAAACTGTAAAAATAAGATAAAATGATTATTTATTCAATATTTAGTACAAAATTTTTGACAAAGTTTCTCAGAAACTTAGACAAAGCCGAGTATAAACTGTCAGTTATATTTCCTGCTTCTGTCCAGGCCTAGGTCTAAGAAAATTTAAATGTACAACCTCCAGGCAAAAGCATTATAAGCACACTAGTTGACCATTGGTTGTACTATCATATCAAGTAGATATCTATATTTTTTACATTTACATTTTCGTAGAAAGCAACCACGTTGTGGTTTGATATATTTAATAGAAAATTAAATAATAACTTTGTATAAGACAATGGATATATTTTTTTTTATGACCGACCGGTCTCGCTTATCCTTAGGGCACAAAATTAAACTTAACAAAAAACACATAGTGTGTAGTTATATATACTTGTACATACAGAGGGAGAACAAAATATAAAATAACAAAACAATGAGAAAACAATAGAATAACATTTAAATTATAACAAAAGAACAGAGAGGAAGAGACAAAACGTCATCTGAAAAGGTTATAAAAGAATAATGAGAAATTTTATGAGTTTACGGGAATTATACCAGTATTGGACTACTGGACAAATTTAACTGATTATTAAGAATATGACTATTATTTCAATGGCTTTCTTTATTCTAGTGCTTCTAAATTATTTAGTCTGTTACCATGACCATTTTTATGGAGAATAGGAGCACCTTATATAATATGGTCTTTTACAAAGTTATTATTTAATTTTCATTGGATATCTATCTGCCTACGAAATTTATCGTACCGTTTTCAAACTGCTCCAAAACCAGCCGGGATCTTTTATCCTTAGGTAATATACAATTTTTTTAAACACTAAGGTCCATTTTCTGGTTTTTACCAATTTCCTCGACATTTCTTATGAAAGTTATTGTCATATTTGCATAGGTGCAACGTGGCTCTTGTTTGTCACCCTCTCTGTCGGTATTTTTTACACGAATCGAAGGAAAGCCATTGATAAACACATGGCTGACAATATACACATGGAAATACCAAGAACTAAGTGAGAAATGAAAATCTGACACTCGAGTAAGGAAGGAGATTCAAACATACCATATATTAATTTCTAAATTATGAAAAAAAAAACTCACTAAAAATTTCTGAACCCACGACCTCTGGGAATAAAGGCAAGGACATTATTTCTCAGCTATGATGATCGTAACAGGTGCTTTTTTATTATGTATAACCACATTATGATTGTAGGTATCAACCTCTCTGTGTTTATTATTTCATGTTTTTTTATTAAAATAATAATTTATAATAGCACAAAAAATACATTTTTTGGTATATTATTCATAAGGAGTTTTAAAAAACACATCCTGGAAAGGACAAAATGATCAAATATAAAAAAAATTCCAAAGAAAGATAAACAATAGCTAACTAACCATCACGCCGTTTCCCCGCAGGGGTAGGCAGAGAGGACGGACTGCCATATAACTCTGTCTTGGCACACACTCCTTACTTCATTCACATCTATACATCGTCTCATACATACTCTTCTGTTATCCTGACTCTTCACATGACTCGATTCAAGTATTTGATTTACTTGATCGTGCCACGTCTTTCTCGGACGTCCTCGACTTCTTCTTTCAAGATAAACAACAACTTGACAATATTTGAAAAACTCCTGCTACCATCATAATAAGCGGAAGATGTTGCTTGTGCAATTATGGAAGACTTAGCTAACAGAGGAATTAAACCCACGATGGCCGGGTAGGAATCCGATGCGTTTGTCCACTCAGCATCGGAACTCCCTTTAAGGGAGTACAAAATAAGAGGGAACTGACGACTAAATACATTAAAAAGAGACTCATAAGACTAGAGATTAATTACATAAACATCAGAAATACAACAAGAAAGATATTCACACACATGAAGGTTTTACAGAAATTTCATATTACTTTTTTTAATCAACATATCCTTTAAGTACTTTTGCCAATATTTTTTTTGCTTGCAGTAAGTAAGTAATGTCATAAAAAGTAGAAACGGGAGCTGATAACCTAAATTAATTTATTTAAGCTGCCTCAAATGCTTGCCGCGTGGAGTCTGGACGAAGTTGATGGCCTGGTCCAGACACCGCGAGGCTAGCACATGAGCTGTTTCTAACTAACAAGAAAATTAATAAATACTTGAAGGCCCAAATATATTATTATAGTTACAATTGATTTCTTGTCCCTTACTTTGGCCTTTTGACTACTTTTTTTAAAAATTTGCTAGTTGGGAATGGCTCACGTGCGTTGCGTGAACTGCCCGGACTTATGTGGAAATATAATTTATTACGTAATTTGTCGGGCAACCTTTACTAGTTGAAGAGGCTCCAAAAATATATGTACACGATTTATAATACAATCAAAATATTCCCATCTGAGTTTGGTGTGTGACAGCACCAATTATTTTAAACGGCTTTCACTCTCCGGCTCTCCCGAGTTGTTTAAAGAAATGTTTACACGCTAACAATAGGAGCGGGCAACAATCACAATAAAAGACAACTTTGATATCAAATAAACTCGTTCCTTCCGTGAATGGATGGACTTTGAAATTAAACTTTAAACTCTGACAGGTGAAAGGGAATATAAATTTATCAGTTTAATTGGGCCATCATTGTATGGGAACTAGGTTTAATTGGACGTTTGGAGTTGTTGAAATATAAAAAAAAAGTTTAATTTGTTATTAATTTTTCAATATTGCTGGAAGAAGATCTTCCAGGCTTCCTCCATATTTTGTAGTATGCAAGATTCTAGAGAAACACACCTTCCTGCCTAGATGGACAGGTGAGAGTGCGAACTATAATAGTATGTGTGGTGGCAGATGACGTATGAGTACGAGCTTTGACAATTGTTTAAAGAGCTATCAACGACCAAATATGTGTAAAACTGAGACGACTCCACTGCAGGATATCCAACACAAATAGAATATAATGAAAATTAAATAATAACTTTGGACAAGACCATAGAGTTTACTTTAATGAATATGACCAACCGGTTTCGCTTGGCCTAAGCACCATCATCATCAAATTAAAGAGGCAAAACGTCATCTAAGAACGTCCTAAACGTCTTCTTTCATCTCATATTGTCTGTCTCTTTCTCTCTGCTTCTTTTTTATAATTTTAAATAATATTCTATTGTTTTCTCATTGTTCTTTTATTTTATTTTATATTGTGTTATCCCTCTGTATTTACATGGCCTGTTCAAAAGAAAAGGTGAATTTTGAATTATCGAGGGCTGTGTACATTCGATTATCGATTTTTGTTGTTGTTATGTTGGTACACATATGTTTATCATATGTTAGCATTATCAGCCATTTTGGATTAGTGGTTTGTTTTTGACAACTGGAAAGGTTAGTCACGTTTTTGTGTGTTCTTCGATTTTTTTACTTTTTGAAAAAATGGATCAAAAAATAAAATCCATGATTTGTTTTTCCACAACTCCAGGACGCTCATCGTCATTAACATCTTCTCGGCCTTCTGTAACGCGCTTGTACCACTTATAAACACTTTTTTTGAGACAATGTAGACTCACCGAATGCCACAGTCAACATTTTAAGTGCGTTGGAGCACTTTATTCCATTTTTAACGCAAAATTTAATACATATTCTTTACTTTATTCTGTGTACCAACATAACAAAAAAAAACGATAATCGAATGTACACAGCCCAAGAAAATTCAAAATTCACCTTTTCTTTTGAACAGGCCTCGTATATATAACCACACACTTTGTATTTTTTGTTTAGTTTAATTTTGTACCCTGATGATGCTTAGGCTAAGCGAAACCGGTCGGTCATAAACATTAAAATAAAATGTGTGGTCTTATACAAAGTTATTATTTCATTTTCATTAAATATGTAAAACCACAAAGTGATTGCTTTCAACGAAAATACAAATAGAATATGCTTGAAAAGTGCAGGATGGAGTATTACAGGACCTAAACTTAGGTGGCCGGATGGGTGGAGGCTATCACTGCATTCTAAGTCAAAATGAACTGGACGAAGACAGCAGGAGACTGGCAGGAATGGAATGGACCAACACCTGGTATCTTTGAGGTGGCCATGACTCTCTGAGGGTTGTGGGCGTTAAAGATTATTAATATCAAATGTTTTTTTCACCGCTTTCAGTTCCATTTCACATGAAAATGGATACACAGTTCATACATTCATCACAGGTAACAGATACACTTTTACTCTGGTGATGGAGACTGCAAAGGTTATAAAAACAAAACGTTAGTTCAAGAGGAGAAAGGGGTGCAACATGGCTTCTTGTTCCATAAATTAATCAATATAGGATACACCGTTGACAAATAATGGGAAGTTAAACTTTTTTTTGGTTCACAATTACCCATGAGTTTTTGGTTATCGAAGTTTCTGGGAAGGTACACTCCGTTGAATCCAAATACACAAGGTATTTTTTTAATGTATACTTTATGGGTAATCAAATTATCATAATCTCACGGTGCTAATCTTTCTCTAATAATGTTGAATGATGTGCAAGCAAATACTACATCCTTGGTCATATGGAGGGAGACATATCAAAGAAAAGGCTTTTAATTTATGTGACAAGAACTCTAGGAAACGGCTATACGTCGACAGCGACAATCTTTACTAACTAACTACCACGCCTTTTCCTCGCAGGGGTAGTCAGAGAGAAGGGCCGCCATACAACTCGGTCTTGACACACACTCCTTGTTTTATTCACATTCATACATCATCCCATACTTTTCTGTTATTTAGACTCTTGACAGAGACTGACTCAAGTATTTGATTCACTTGATCGTGCCACGTCTTCCTCGGGCATCCCATACTTCTTCTTCCGTTCACTTTCGCGTCATATATTCTGCTCACACTCCTTTCTTCGTTCATCCACTCTACATGCCCAAACCACCCAAGCGTCCCTTTATTAATCATATTCACGTACATCAGCCTTGCATTCTTTCTGGATATCCGCATTTTAAACACGGTCATACGTACGCCTCAGGGATCTCATTCCTACAGCATTCAGTATATTTTCATCCCTTTTCTGTCAGTTCCATGCCTTACTGTCATACATCGGGGTTGGTA
This sequence comes from Drusus annulatus, assembly GCA_022651775.1. Lineage (NCBI taxonomy): Eukaryota > Metazoa > Arthropoda > Insecta > Trichoptera > Limnephilidae > Drusus > Drusus annulatus. Next base: position 164,529 of record JAGWCC010000440.1, on the reverse strand, counting down.
TAAGCACTCCATTGTGGACTGTTAGCTTCACTTATTTGGATATTTTTTTATTTGCGCCAACAGCGTTCAGTCCTCCATTCATGGAGTTTCCTGCATTCACCCTTCTTTCTTATTATTTATTCTTGTTAAAATATTTAAAAAACATAGGTTTGGCCCATGTCTGTCTCACTAGAATAATCCTGTACCGAGACTAATCCTGTGTCGTATATCCTTAACGATGACAATCTTACACAAAGTTATTAGGTGAAGAGCACATATAATTAATAATTTCTATAATAACGTAAGAACAACGCATTTTTAGACAATTTACCTTAATTTCATAAATATTATTTATAAGTGTGAGACATTTTCACACAGCTTTGAAAATCGTTTAAATGCCAAGTCAATTACATTTTTCGGTATCTGGCAACGTGAAAGTCCGGAAAACAAATAATGTTTGATGCTGTTAGATTGTAAATTATCGCATTATTTCTCAAACAATGGCGTGAAAAGAAATTAAATTACACTTGCAGTTATAGTTCTGTGAAAACTTAATGTCATCATTGTGTACGGTTCACATAGTATATATTTAAGTTCAACGTTGCGATTATTTTGGCTAGGATGTAGGCATCTATTAAAACTGTGTACCACCTATCTTGATGGAAATGTAATTGGGTAGAAAATTTACTCATATTATTATGTTTTTTCAGTTTTATTAATTTATTTCAATTATTCCTTTCTAATCACTTTGTAGGTACCTATTGACCTTACTAAAGTCTTATTTCTAAGCAGTAATGGTATCACAACCAGAGTTGACCTGAACACAGTACTTATACAGATGCATCACTTGCATAAAGCATAAGTTTCGAATTTGTTATTCTACTTTACAAAAGAAATTACAATGAAAAAAAAAAAAAAATTTTTAATGTCAAAATAAAATAAGGTTTTCGAACGAGGATCGTAAACACTTGTTATCCCTTTCTCGCTAATAACAATAATTGCACGTGAAAGCACGTAAGGCTGTTTCTCAGTGACGTTTTGCAAGGACATCACTGCCGGCAATGTATGCGCATGCACCAATACAAACAATCCTAAGTATGTGTTGTTTTGGGTCAACTCTAATTGCACAACATATACATGGCCTGTTCAAAAGAAAAGGTGAATATTGAATCTTCGCGGGCTGTGTACATTCGACTATCATTTTTTTGTTTGTTTTGTTGGTACACATATGTTTATCATATGTTAGCATCATCAGCCATTTTGGATTAGTGGTTTGTTTTTGACAACTGGAAAGGTTAGTCACGTTTTTGTGTGTTCTTCGATTTTTTACTTTTGAAAAAAATGGATCAAAGAATATGTATTAAATTTTGCGTTAAAAATGGAATAAAGTTTCCAACGCACTTGAAGTATTGACTGTGCCTATGCCAAACGGCGATCCTTAGCAATTTTCTTTTAAAACCACAAATAGAAAAATTCTTACAAAAGTATTGATGTTATGTGTAATTGGAACAATTTTAACGAAATCTAATAAACGAGAAATCCGCTATTTAAAACATCTCTTTCTAGTCCTTTTACATAAAATATTAATAATATTTTGTACAAACATCAAAAAAATTATTTACACCATTTTTCAAAAAGCTCCCCGGATGAATTTATAAAAGCGTTTACCAAAAATATTTAAAAAAAACCATAACAAACTGAACATATAAAAAACACTCTATCTAATACGGTTTTATTCTAACCTAACCCTGAGGTTTACAGGAATTAAAAAAAGATTAAAATATTTCTTAAATTTTACATCTTAGTTAATTGTATTTTTTTGTTAAAACAAAAACTATCCCACCTTAAAAGAATTAAGACCTTTTGTTGAAACTTGTTTTAAAGAAAGACAAATTTTATCGGGATGCAAATAACCTGACAATATTTGATTTCCTCCTAATACCAACATTTTCAACAAAAATTTAGCTTATTAAAAGTCTTAACTAATAGAGAATTTAACCCCCAACGCCTGGGTGGAAACCACAGGACAGCTCGATCAATTGACCGATCATAATAATAACCGATAAAACAGTTTTTTTTTTCAATTAAATAAAAAAAAAATGCACAAGAGTTTTTTTATTCACTTTTTTCTTATATGGCACAATACGACATCTAACTATTTAAAATATATGTATCATCCTTTACCCGCCTCTGAATAGAATTACTTTTGTATTCCGAATAACATAATTACATTAATCCCTGTAGATATTTAGTATATTTTCCAATATCCTGCCCAGCAATACGGTACGAGCTCGTACAAAGGCAGCGATAAACTTTTATCGCCATCTTCGGCAATAAATCGTAAATTTATCGCTCGGTCGGCAAAGTAGGAATCGCCCCGAAAGCGGGGAAATCAAATTAAGTTTCGGACGTCTTAAAATATGACCGATACAGGACACAAATTTCAATACTGGATTCTTGGAATAAAGGAGGACTTACACAGAAGACGGATAAGGTCTCAAATAAAATAAGAAAAAAATTGTGTTTTTTTTTATTTTTTTTATATTTACTTAACTTCATGTTTATTTACAAAATTGTACACACATAATTAGTTTAATCTTTTTACTTTTCTGCACCTGTAGTTGTTTAATTCGTTTTACTTAAGGGTCAGCACCAAGAATGACACTAAACGTAACTTTCTAGCGATTCTAATAAAAGCAATACTACAAATGATTTATTTGTATTTTTTATGGGTTATTTGAAAATTGACTGAGGTTTCCAGTGAACCTAATTTGTTAACTGTTATCTTTTAAATTCTATAAAAAAAAACACACATTAATGTCAGAATAAGGTGCAGTTTGAAAACCAGCAAAAGTATTAATGAGCCTTTTAACTAAATTTCTAGTACGTATTTCATAAAGAGTTAAAAAGATTACTGTTTAAGAATTGTATTCACTGGAAACCTTAGATATTTTTCTAAATACCCGTATAGAATCAAAAGATGAATCATGTTTGGTATTGCTTATACTAGAAAACCTAAAAAGTTTGAACTTTTGATGATGACTTTTAAATATTATTAATATTGTTTCAAACATTAATTGCATAGTAAATAAAGTGAAAATCTTTTAAAAATAAAAGATTTAATGAAACTCGAGTTCTTCTTTATATTCTCTTTTAATTTTTATTAGCTCCAATCAAAAAAATGGAACCTTTTTTGTGTTAGATTCTCAAAACATATTTTGTACTCTATTATTTATGTATTTAATTTATTGCATACGCCCAAGTGAACTTTTAAATATAAATGTACATTTAACAGTGGTACAGGGGAAATTATTTACTCATACGAAAGGTAAAAATGAGAAGTAAACATAAGCTTTCCATAAATTGTACTTGTTTGGTAAAATTAAATTAACACTAATTTAAGATATATGATGTTATGGGCTTCTTGTATCTAGATTCCATGCAGTTAAATACATCAGTTACCTCTACTAAGTATCCACACTCCGGTACCAACGTAGCATCAATAGTTATCAAGTTGGGGTAGGTAGTCTAACATTGAGATGGAGATTTTATCTATCTGGCAGATAAGTCAAGTTAAGTTAAGATGAACCTTTATGATGTCCACTATCCGGTACCTACGTAACAACAGTAGTTATCTTTTAGGCTAGGTGCTAGGTGGTCAGTCACTGAAATTAAGATTTTAGCTGTCTGTCATATATCAAGTTAAGTCTAGATGCACCATTACGATGTTCAATACCCGGTACCTATGTAACAGCAGAAGTTATCCTGTTGGGGTAAGTGTTCAGTTACTGAAATTGAGTTTTTAGCTATCTGGTAGATAAGTCTAGATGTAAGTACCTTTACAATGTCCACTTCAGTAACTATGTAACAGCAGTAATTATTCTATTAGACTAGGTGGTCAGTCACAAAAATTGAGATTTTAGCTATCCGGCAGATAAGTCAAGTTAAGTCTAGATGCACCTTTACCATGTCCACTACCCTGTACCTACGTAGCAGCGGTAGTTATTCTGTTAGAGTAGGTGGTCATCGCTATCGGCAGGGCGGGGCATAAATTACTGCTTCTAGACATTGTTTATGGGTAAACAGTTGTGGAAATTTATTGGTCAATTGGACAAATTGTCTGGTCGAGGATCTGGACAATAGGGCAATAGACTGTAGACGGTCTCCGCGGTGGAACGGTTCGCGCATTTAATTTTGAGTCGGGGTGTTGCGGGTTCGACATACACTGCAGTGCAAATATATTATAAGTTTTCACATTTCATGAATACGACCTACGCTTTGTAAGTATAAAAAAACTTTTGTAATTGGCTTCATAGGTTTGTCGTCCAAACGTTGTTGACCCAAACAATACAAACTTAGGATTGTGCCTATTGATGCATATTTGTTTGCTTCCAATGATGATGTCCTTGCCAAACGCCACTGAGAAAGAGCATTTTGTCTTGTTTACGCCTGCTGTGTGTGTTTTAACGATAAAGGGACAACAAGTGTATACGTTCGATAATATAAAATAAAATTGTTATTTTCAAAAAGTTTTCCAGTGTGCCTTTTTGTTATATTAAAATTTGACTGGAATTTTCATTTTGTGAAGTCAAATAATAAGTTTTAAACATTCCATGTGCAAGCAATGCATCTGTGTGAGAAGTGTGTTCAGGTAAACTCTGGTTGCAATACCTATTATTTTTTTTATAGTTTTAGGAATTTTATAGCTTTGTTAAGTTTCATTGAGGTAATGTTTAAAAAAATGGCGATATAAAAAATGATGATCATTATTAATAAACTTTTTTTAGATACCATTTTGTATCGAAACCTCGATAGAAATGGCTTAAGCCATGTTTAGTAATCGGATCTGAATAGTCAGGTACTTCCTTATTTAGTTTCCTATTCCCCATCTGCTTTACCTAGCCGCTCCTTTAGCCTCGCAACATACCTCAATTGGGAATGCCATCAATCAACTGGCTTTAAATAATTTGGACTCTTGTGGAGTACATTTAAAAAAAAACGAATTCTAGAAAAAAAGGTAATTTTTTTTTATTATACATCAAAAAAACACGTATTTGAACGTAATTTTAAAATATTTCACTGTTACCTACAATAAAAAAATGCTGTCAAAAGTAGTACATATTTACGCTGTACCTTAAATTATAACTATATTTTACTCATCTTTATCTGTATTTAAAAATAAATGCTCGTAAACGTCTATTTATTTGCAATATCCATTACTGGCTTAACGTCTTCGGAAATTAATCCGGTTATCTGGAAAATAAACATGATTGTACCACGTAACATTCGCTAGGCTCTTGAGCAGAGATGCTCAAACTGTCGCTCGGGAGATATCGCAGAATCCTTCGCGGTATTAGTTCGTATCTCTCAGTTCCAGTGTATATTTTTAGATTTCATCGTAAATTAAATGCATTTTTTTTATTGATTATGTAAAAAATGTCGATCATTCTACTCCAAGAAAAGACTCGTTTCAAAGATTTTTATCATAAAAAAAAAAAAATTATTAAAAAAAAACTTGCTGCCTTTATTTTGGCTGATGTTTCTTTTTTCAAAGCCTCAAGTAATTTGAATTAACCATCAAAAATAATACATTTTTAAATACTATCAAATATTTCAGAATAATAACGACAGCATTTAGTGTACGTCTTTAAAAAAAATCGCTTGTGACGATTTTTTTAGCCGGTGTGATCAGAATATTTAACAAGTGCCTTTTTTATTAAATATAAAACGTGTCGTTACTAAATTTTGCTAGAAAACGACGATATATTAGATTTTTCAAATTTGGCTTGAGCAACAGATACAAATGATTTTTTGGTGATTCTACATGAGGGTAACAAGATGATTTTAAACAAATCGTATCTCTAATAACATATTTATTAAACCTAAAATGAAAATCATTACGAAAATTGAATTTTCAAAATTGCCTTACTTACTAACATTTTTAATTATGTTTGCGTCTATCAAAATAAATCAGCATTTGATATATTTTACTGAATTTTTCTCAGTTACTAAATCATATGCAATATTTACAATTTTATAAGTTATTTGAGATAATTACGGTGTTTCTTTAACTCCGTTTTTTTTTAGTATCAAAGTCGATCGCTTAGCCCCTGATAATTTTTATTTATATTTTTGTAGAAAGCAATCACTTTGTGTTTTGACATATCTAATGAAAATATAATAATAAAAAGTTATTACTGAGGTTACAAAGGTATAAGACCATGTATTTAACATTAATTTTAAAGACTGACCTGTTTCGCTTAACCTAAAGCTACAAAATTAAACTAACCAAAAAAAATAATGTAATGTCAATATTAGAATCAAAGAACATCATAGATTTTTAAATTACCACGAATTTTCAGAATTGGCCAAACATCTAATTGAAAAAGATCATACCTTCTATAAAAGCACCGGTGCTCATATTCTCAATAAAAATGGTCATGGCAACATATTAAATAAAAGCACTAGAAATAAAGGAAGCCATAAAAATTAGTAGAGACATTCTTAATAATCATGGTAAATTCGTCCAGTAGTCCAATATTAGGTATATTTGCTAAAAACTCATAAAATTTCTCATTATTCTTCAATCACTTTCTCAGTTGACGTTCATCCTCTTTTCATTTCATATTATCTGTATCTCTTCCTCTCTGCTCCTTTGGTTATAATTTGATTGTTATTGTATTGTTTTCTCACTGTTTTTTTTTTGTTGATATTTTGTTATCCTTATATATGAATGTATAACCGCACATTTTTTATTTTTTGTTTAGTTTAATTTGTACCCTGATGATGCTTAGGCTAAGCGAAACCGGTCAGTCACAAAAACTAAAATAAAATCTGTGGTTTTGTATAAAGTTATTATTTCATTTTCATTGTTTTTTTATTCAGTTGATCTCCAGATATGAAAGTCTGAGAATCCCTGCTCCTAGCCTAGAGGACCTCAGCCCATGGCGAGAAGGATATACTCGTATCCTTGTCGGGGTCCAACAGCAGACGCGGTAAAGTAATGAAAATCCCACGGGGCATTGATTGAATTCAATGGAATTACTTCGTTCGGTCGTCTTCTCTTACTTAATCTTATAAAACGGTATCGAGGGGGGAACTGGATGCAGGAACAGGGTCGGTTTAGGGGTGAGTTTTTTTGTTGTAAATAACAGCATGTTGTCATAAATTCCTACGTCTGTGATGTTAACCTTTTTATTATTCATTATCTGTATTTTGTGTTATTTTTATCACCCACCAACAATAACTCTTTCATTGACAATATATCTGTATGTGAAAAGAAGGACGGAATGAGTAAAAAAAGTGGTCTTTCACCAGGGCGATACCGAGAGTATCTACCACTCTGAAACGTGTCGCAGATACATCAAATATCATTTTATGTTATTAAATGTGTTATGATCACTCAATGATATAAAATAGAGCGCGCTGCTGTATTCAGTTATGTCAATTTATGTCGAATATCAAAACGTGTGGGCGGAGTCAACGGAGATGCGGGACACGAAGAACATTCTTACAATACTTCAAAGCGGTGTGATAATTTGATAAAAAATGTTGTCTCTTTATTTGTGGTTTTAAAGTTTATTTTGTAGAACTCCATTTTAATTTTCAGGTTTTTAAATTTTATTTAAACAATAATTATTATTATTTTAAATTTTAAAAAAAAACAATTTTGAGTTAAAAGTTCTGCTAGGTAATTATTTTTACACGTGACAGCTGTTTTGCCTTTTGAGGGCATTATCAAACTGTCTGTTTGATAATGCCCTCAAAAGATCTCTTTTTTTAAACTCTTTCTTTCTCATGGAAGTAAAAACACGGAGAAAGCGATTTATCCTAAGTTTGTATAGGTTGGGTAAAAGGGATTAGGTATCTCTCCATATATTGTTACTCCAAGGATAAACATTAATTAAATAAAATGTATTTACGCACGCCAGGTTTGAACCCGGGACCTCTGGATTCGTAGTCGAACGTCTTACCACTTGACCACGGAGGCCGCCGACAAAATTGTACAGATTAATTCTAGCCTAAGTCTCAAGCCGCCCCTGTCTCCAAGCTTTATAATACGGGGTAGATTAAACCACATTTTCCTTTATAAGCACAATTTCCCCAATAGGAAAGACATCAATTTATTAATGTATTTCAGCGATGCGTCTGACGGTTCAAGTCAACTTCAATTTATTACTGTGGTCGAAAATGTGATTATTAAGCAATACACATCTTAGCTTTTTATATTGATAAGTTATATGTAATTTGATTTCTTTTTAAGTGAGATAGATCGGTTAGTAGCCGAGTGTAAAAATGCGTCAGCTTCCCACCCTAGCGTCGCGAGTTCAATCATCTGCTAGCTAAGTCCTCCATTATTGCACAAGCAATATTTTACGCTCATAATTATGGTAGTAGGAGGAATTCAAACATTGTAATATCATTTGTAACGTAAGAATATTTGTGTTTTTCATTAAGAAAGATATCGCACGTCGACCAATCTACAATATTGCAAATACATTTACGTCCATTACAGGGTAGGCAGAGAAGAAGGAATATCTCACATATACACAAAATACAAGAGCCGCAGGCGAATAATTTAAACTAGCAGATAAAAACCCGCTCCCGCGTGGTTTAGTCACGACACACTCATCAAAAGGAACATACTGAGTTTATCCCGAAAGACCGTTAACGGTAGAAAATTTCAAACTTTTGTATGTATGAGCAATTTTTCCATCGAACGTGGCAGAAGACGGCTTACGGTATTAATACTATTAGATTAAAGTGAAGTGGGAATTTATTTTTTTGGCAATACGTGGATAATGTCTAAGTAACTGTGTCTTTTACACATTCCACACTGAGTTTAAAAGTAAGTTTTATACCTACGTTGGAATAAAAGTACATATTTTGCATCTGCAAAATATTATAAAATTACATATTCGTAAAAAGCATTTATTTTGTGGCTTGCCATATTTATAAATAGAACACATACACTTTGTTTATAACCTTTTTTTTTTTTTGTAAGTGGTTATAAACAAAGTGTATGTGTTCTATTTATATTATAAAATTACTAACGCGACAGCTAACGTTAGCTGTACATGTTTCAAAGTTTGTTTTAAACTGTAACTCAACAATAATTGTTGTGTTTAGCTGCTATTGTAATAAAATAAAAGAGCTAGCATTTTAATTCCCAGTGAAACACCGTTGCAATATTTATAACCACCACTACAGTCAGTACTTTCCAAGGGTTTCCGTAAACAATAATTTGTAAATCATAAATCTGAAACCTGTCTTTAAATGCCTTCATAAAAAATTAGCATTTTACTTGGCGAACAGTGCGTTTTTGAAAGTTTTTGTAATGAATATTGTTACCATTATCACACAAGAAACAATTTTTGCTATGAAAATATCTACACAGTGCTAATTAGAATAGTGACAATTAAAGTGGCAAGAAAAAATGTAAAAACGATGTCTGCTAAAATACATTATAGGCAGGTACGGATTGAATTTGATATTTTTATGAATCCATCATTCGGTTCCAAATTTGAAAAGTTAACACTCGTAGAAAGGAAATTATTTATAGTTAACATTATAGTCTGCCGTGATCCCAACAAAACTTTAAAACACATGTTTAAATATTCTAATAAAAATCGGACATTCGTTCCCTATTAGCTTTCTAAATTCACGTGCTTGACGACCCGGATTGTACTAACTATAAATTGTGTGGAAGTGGAAACTTTGATTAACTTTTTTTCCATCTCATAACAAATATCTTCTATCTATTAAGCCCTTATCTAGAATAACCTCTCCGCCAATCACCATCCCATATTTTAAAGTCTAAGCTTCACTCCGATTTTCCGAATTGTTTTGAAATATGCCCAATAACGCTTTTGAAGGATGAATCCCGTCTGCATTAAATAAAACTCATGTTAACAGTTTCTGAATTACGTTCTAATATTTTCATTATTAATTTGTTTGTTTGTTAAGATTTATAATATAATAAACTACTTATAGTAGTTTTAAGCGAGTACAAATTGACAACGTTTATATTCCATACATTTTCACACATGAATATATATATAGTGGTGGGAAGTTAACAGGTATATGGACATATAATAGATTCACATTTGTGAGGACAGAAAAAAAATTAAATATTATAATTTTTTTAAAATAATAATATTAGTTTTCCACAACATTTGTTTCAGAACCATTTACTTATGCATAGAAGAAAACCGTATACCAATTCAATAATTTATAAACAGTTATATACGAGACCTGTTCAAAAATAAAGAGGTGAATTTTGAATTTTCGCGGGCTGTGTACGTTCGATTATCGATTTTTTTTGTTATGTTGGTACACGTATTTTTATCATATGTTAGCATTATCAGCCATTTTGTATTAGTGGTTTGTTTTTGACAACTGGAAAGGTTAGTCACGTTTTTGTGTGTTCTTCGATTTTTCACTTTTGAAAAAAAAATGCAACATACCAATTGGGGATGCCATAATCCTACTGGTTCCAGACGGTTGGGAGCAGTTGGGTCTCTTGCACGGTATTCACTATGAAATTAAAATATATTTTTTTAAATACTAGTATGTAGTATCAGTACATGGTAATATTGTCGATATATTTTATTACATACGTATTTAGAAATATACTTGTTACATTATAATGTTATCTAAACGAGCCAAATTGAGAAGTGGAACTGTAATTGTAATTTATTTTTATTGATTTTAATTTTTCGTTTTTTTTTTTTTTTTTGTTGGAAAATTCTTGGATAATACCCTAGACACCCCTATTCTGTTCAAACCAAGCATCGTCAAAGGATTCTTATATTCACACTGTGCAGTGGTATCGCACAGTGTACGCTGTGTTTTCTTAATCATCGAACCCGAGTTCCTCGAATACTGCGCCCGGCGAGGCACTTGGCCACTCAACCAACCGGCCACATACGAAGCCACCTTTGTCTTCAACCGCCGCCCGCCCTCTTCAGATTCTTCCTCCCACGTCTTGACTCATTAATCTCGATGATATTGGCTTTAGTTGGGCGAAGGGCCACCTTGGGATCTTGAGAATAAGTAATTATTTAATATGACACACCTAAGAAATATTCACTTTTTAACATACAGTAATACAGTTATAAAGTGTTAGTTGATATTTACATGCGGCTTGAAAAGTAACAACCAATTGTAATAACTAATAACCAATTAGGTTGCAAAATTACATTATATTTTATGGCAATTATTACCGGTGAAGAGGTAGGTAGTAGGTTGACTAAGAAGAGAGGAGAAAAAACTGTTTTTATTTTATTTTTAATTGTGACACCTCACAAGAAAGCCTTAACCGTACGATGTACGGACAAGAGGGCTGTGTCGCCACCCGGTTGAGCAACGTTGTGATGCGGATTAAGGATGGGACTGTAAGAGGGGATTTATTAATCTGCGCCTTGAATAGGCATTTAGAGCGAATGAAAGAAGAAGTCGAAGGCGCCCGAGGAAGACATGGCACGGTCAAGTCAATCAAATACTTGACTCGGGCCATGTGAAGAGTCAGAATAACAGAAGAGTGTGTATGAGACGATGTATGAATGTGAATGATGCAAGGAGTGTGTGCCAAGACAGAGTTGTATAACGGTCCGAATTCTCTGTCTACCCCTGCGAGGAAACGGCGTGAGGTTAGTTTGTTAATAAGTTAGTCTTGAAGAGTCCCGGATTAAATAAAGAAGGAAACACATATTTTACCAGCTTAATCCACATTCGAGCCGTCTTACATAAAGACGAGTCCGAAAAACGTCCCGTTATCATGAAGCCGACATCAACTGTGAACTGATGTTCCCCTCACGTCTGTCGGGTTTCTCCTAGGTGCACCGATACGCAGTGGATCAATGATGTTAGCTCAGTTTAGCAAGCCTCATAAAAGTACCAGTAAAACAGACAGAAAAGCCTGATAACTATTTGGCCTTTATACGGCTTGTCCATCAACATGACAAAACAAGATCTAAATAGTATCGAATTAATTATTTTTAAATCGTTTATTATTCATATAAAATAATAAAAAGTATATTTGTGGCACGTTCCAGAGTCGTAGATACTCTAAGTATCGCCCTGGTGAAAGACCACCATTCAGAATCGAAACGTTCCTTGAAATCGCTTTAGCCGTGCTTGGTGACCAGATCTGAATAGCAAGGTACTTCCCAACCTTCCTCTTTCTCATCTCCTTCCCCTCCCCACTACCTTCAACCTCACAACATACCGCAATTGGGGATGCCATAGGTTTTAGACGGTTGGGAGCAGTTGGGACTCTGGTGCGGTATTCACAATAAACATAAATATATTATTATGTTAACGTAGCGTATAAAAGCAAAATCATGATCATTTCACAATGACGTTAATTTTATTTGAAGTCACCTAAAATCTTGGAGCATTTTTATTTTTTATTCTATAAAAGTTAAAGCATTTTAGATATTATAATACACAGTCTGTATTTCGTAAGAAAATTTTTTCAAAAAATTACGTATATTTTTAATAAAATTTCTAATGACGTATGTAATTCTTTATTTTTACTATTAAAGGATTAGGTATTACGCATCTGTTAAACAGAGAGGGTTATAAAAGCAATAAAATTTATAATAGGAAACCAAAGCCTTCGAACAATTTTATTTTTAAACTTTTTTGTTTTTGTTTCAAACAGAATCAAATATATAGCTTTAGTTTCATCGTCTCCTCTCTGTAGATAGGGTAGCGCGGAACCTCTGTTGTTTTTTACCCAAAGCTCGGTTTCATTTTCCTCTTGAAGGTTTGCGTATTCGCTAAATGAATCGTAGTTTATCATTGAAAACCTGCTTTACCTTTCTCGTTATTCGAATTCAATACAATTATGTAAGTATGTTGGTAGGTACTAAAAATATTAATATATATATATGAATATTTTTTCTGTCAGATATAATACAAACCTGTCATCCATTTTTATTAAGTCAAATAAAATGTCGGATTTATGTTTTCATCGTTTCTATGTAATGTGAAGTACCTACCTATTCTATACTTTTCTAAAATATGATCCATAGCCTTAGAGTATTATTATTATTTTCTCCAAGTCCATAGCAATCTAATAATCGAAAATGAAGTAAGATACGCAAGTACCCAATCCAAGTGAATATTAATGGAAGCCGCAGCAGAATAGAGGCTGATTCACACCAACGTCCGAATCCGCTCAGTGCCGATATTGTTCCGCAAGAGAGCTTATTGATATGGTATGAATATCAATCAAGGAGTATGTGCCAAGACAAAGTTGTATGGCAGTATATCCTTCTGCCTACCCTTGTGATATTTAACTACTTATTTAGTCAAATAATTCTTTTGAAGTGTAAAAATACTTACAACGCAGATTTTTTTTTTAACTATTTTTTTAAATAATATTTTTAATAATTAATAATTAATAAAAAATATTATTTAGTGAAAAAAAAAGGTTTTTGATTTTAAAAAATCTGCGATGTTAGTATTTTTACAACTCAAAATAATTATTTAACTAACTAAGTAGTTAAATATCACAAGGGTGGGAAGAAGGATATACTGCCACACAACTTTGTCTCGGCACATACTCCTTGATCGATATTCATACCATATCAATAAGCTCTCATGCGGAACAATATCGGCACTGAGCGGATCCGGACGTTGGTGTGAATCAGCCTTAGGACATCTACTTGCCTGGTAGGCACGAGTTCAGTTCCGCAGAGTTGTCTCGGGCTGCAGCCTATATGATGAAGATTGGCCTGGTGATAGCCAACCTCCGATCGGAGTGGGCAACAGAGTAAGAAAAGATAAATACTTTAATCCGTTTGCCCAAAATCGAGTTAATTCTGAGATAAACTTCCAAAAGTGAACGTTTTGTAAAGCTACTACCTACCTAAAACTAACTTTCATTCCGCCGCAGTGGTAAGCAGATGGTATAGAATTCCAAATAACTATGTCCTAGGTACACACTCCTTGCTTCAACCACAATCATAGGTAAGTATCTACATTGTCTCATACGTAGGTTTTACTTTTTAAGGATCAAATATACATTTGTCAAATTTAAAAACCCTCAAGTACCTTCTTATCAAATTGAAAATTGAAAAATATCAAATTCGCTCTCTTTTTTTTTCTTCTATGTTGTCCTCTCAGAAATGGCTAACATTAGGGCGTTCTTCACCCTACAGGCCATAACTCTGACAAGTCAGTCTCGCGTCTTCTTCTAACACGTCTTCCATCAATCTTCCCCTGAACTTTGTATCAGTTGAGTAATAATATTTGGATAATTTTTATAGCGCCGTTTTTGTGAAAAATCACCTCAAGGGCGCAAGGGTAGTCTTGTATTCCTTTGTTTTCCCTTGACAATGCGGCGGCAGGTATAAGTAGAAATTGCAAATTTTGTCATTCTCCAAAATTTGGTAAATTATGAATTCCAAATCCTTAGAGCTCTACTTTGTAGGTACATAGAATTATAAATGACACCAAATATTTACTAATTTTATTTTTTATCTCACAATGTACATATAAATATTAAAGTTACATCCTTATACTTTTGAATCATCTTGGTGTTGCCATTTAATTTACAGATTGGAAGATACTCCCATTATCGCCCTGGTGAATGACCACCATTTAGAATCGAAACGTTGCTTTAAATGGCTTTATCCGTGTTTATTGACCTTTGGTGAATAGCCAAGTACTTCTTTTTCCCCGTCTCCTTTCCTTCCATACTACCTTCAACCTTCAACCCCGACTGACCAGACTGGATGTAAATATCTCTCAAAACAGGATTAAGATTGATTTGACTTAACAAATTGATTTGTCAAATATGTTAATCTGAATTCATACGTTTCATCTGAATGTTTATACCCTTAGCTTCTGGCAAATTGTTTTTTTTTATCTGTTGGTGTACACATGCACTGTTATACCCATATCTAAACCTTTTTCTTTCATGATTTATGATAACGATCTTGATTTTAGATAGTTTTAATTTGTATACATATTTTGTATTATTTTCTCCTTGATGGTTGGTCTTATTAGCATAATTAATTAAGTATGAAGCGCGCTTGAGGTGAAATATCACAAAACTGCGCTATTAAAATTCACTGTTATTATTATTACAATTATTATTAAGAAGAAAAAAAACTGAATCGTTAGTGGTATAAATATATTTTTCATTGGAACCGTACCAAAACATTTTTGACACACGCATATTTTTTTGAAACAAGTAATTAAGACGAAATATTATGACGCCCGTCAGTCAGCGTCGCGACGCGTGGCGATTGTCAAAACACCCGTGCAAAGTCATTTGTAGCATCAATCTGGCACCATTGCAGCACTAATAAACTAAAGTTGCCCCGAACACGCTAGTTAGCGCCGGGGAAAGGCAACTCTGATTGTTAGCGATGAGGTGCAACACGTTTCGCCTTCGGGCGTCACCCGACAGGGGGAGCTTTCTCTCAAAAATCACGTAGCTTCTAAACAATATTAAATTAACTAGGTACTTTTTGACAGCTTAGCGTGATTTTCACGAATCCAATTTTCCAAGTATAAAATGATTATTTATTTTTATTTATAATGTTCATGTTACAAATTATACGTTTTTTGTGTTTTGTGATAGTTCATGCTTAGTGCGCTTAACTCTACACTTAGGTGAAAACACTATTTATATCTTTACATGAATATTATTCATAGATGTTGACACTGTAAGTATCGCCTTGGTTAAAGACCGCCATTCCGAATCGAAACGTTGTTTAAAATTACTTAAACCGTGTTTGGTGACCAGATCTGAAGAGCCAGTTATTTCCCAACCTTCTTGTTCCCCACCTCCTTCCTCATTCCTCTCTTTCCAGCCTCACACTACTACTCCAATTATGAATTTCGTAATCCTACCAATAATTTATTTTAACAGACATTATTCTATATTTGACATGGGTAAATTGAGCAACTTATATTATTTCTTGGCAAGTCACGTTATATTCCATATAAATATAATATTCCATGATTTTTGTAATACAATTTTTCGGAATAGAGTACAATTTCTGGATCTACTGTTTATTTACTGTTATGCCAAAATTCCGAAGCTTTCAAAAGCCTGCAAAACTTGAAAATAAATTTTAAATTCAAAAGATACAAATAGATGGTATTTAATTTCAAGTAAAGTGTTAATTTGTTGTTAATATTTTTCTACCTAGAGTTTTTAGAATTTTTTTAGCTTTATAATTAACCAAGTTAAGATAATTAATAGAATTAACTAAAATTCATTTAAACAACGCATTTATCCTGAATGAGAACATTTTGTTGCAAGAAAATCGCCAGTCCCAACGAATAATGTATGTGTACATTGGTATTTCTGCATAAGACCTGTTTAGTTGCAATAATATATATGTTTTCAATGAAATAAATAGAGGTTTGGGCAACATAGCAAAACATCGTTACTTTTATCTCGAAAACAAGAAAAAAGAGGCATGAAACTTTAAGCGGCTTTAATCCAGAATTACCAATTTGCACATCTGAAATGTTTATTTTTTTAAGTTTGGGCTCGCCAAAATATCAAACATGCCAAGTACAAAGAGTGCAAGTCAACTTCTAATAAGACTTTTGTCTACTTAAAAAAAAAACAACAATAAATGAAAATCACAGTTGCAATAATTTACATTTAGCTTAGCATATAGCTTTTTAAATAGATTTTCCATAGTAATATAATGTAAGCATTTAAATAATAAAATTCAATATGCTAACAATAAATTAATTGCATTTTTTGATAATGTTTGGAAATCGGAATCTGGATTTAAAGAAAAGCTCCTTCACCATACGACGAATTTGTCAACATAATGTAATATAAAAACTAACTTTAAGTAAAAAAAAAAAAATCAGTATTACCACAAGCATACGTAATAATATCCTCCTAAGTTCGGTGACTAAGATGTTTTTGTTATATTTGCCAAATGTGTTAAATAAACCTATTTTTTTTAACTATTGATTCCTTAACAGTTGTGGTTTGAAATATCTACCAATAAAGTATTGAGACCCGAAAGCTTAAATCAACGATAAGTTGTTTCGTAAGTTATTGAATTGTGACAACGAATTGTTTGGAATGGTTTCGAGTCGTAATTTTCAAAATACCCCTCCCTGAACTGCGAGACGTGATTATTTAGGCAGATTTGACGTGATCCTTTGCTGTAAACGAAGGCTATTAGTTTTCCTCTGGAGAAAAAGCCGGAATAACTCGACTGAAATTTAATATAACGAGGGAAATTGGAAGTATTTGATTCCTTGATCGTAAAATGATATTACTTCAAGATGTACTACGCATTATGGCTGGAAATTTTCAAATGGATAGGTGTTTTCAATGTTTGAAATAATGATCTTTTCAATAAATTTGTGATAATGTGATAAACAATAGAGGGATGTTGCCTAATAAGGGATACTTTCATTTGGAAGACAATATTTCAGAAAAATAAACTATTTTTATAAATAAAAAATAATCACAAGATTCTTTGCAAAATTAAAGGAATATTATATTATACTATAGCGCCCTTGAGGTGATTTTTCACAAAAACGGCGCTATTCAAATTGTCAAAATATTATTATTATAAAATAATACAATGAGCGAACGAAACTTATTTGCAATCCGAAAAATTAAGCCCTGGCTCTAAGTCAAATTGCCACATTGTTGTATTGCTTTCGCTCTTTTCTCATTTGCTGAGCAAATTTATCTCATTCAAGAGCTTAATGTATTGTTTGTGCGTTGCACCATTTCTCACAGCAGTTACATTGCTGTTTTAAATGCGCTATGGATGCACATAGATGCTCGCTAGCACCGCCACCTATTCGACATTGTCCTTCATGGTCTACACTGGTCTACGCATTTGAAATTTGATGCGGTGCATAAATTATTATTTGTATTTAGTACTCGTATACTAGCAATGTTTCTTACGTCTGTCGTAAGTAATATTGATTAAAAAAAAACAATAACCGAAATATTATTTTTTACGAAAAAGCACTTTTTTGTCTGATATCTTTAATCTTCATAGGAGAGTCTGACAAAAAAAGAATGCGACTGATGGCAGAAGCACAAAAACGCATTTAAGAAGGAAGTGGAGTAAGCCAAAAAAAATCGCCATTCACCATTGTAGGGATTGTCTACTTCCCGAACAGCTTCGGCAAAGCTGCGCAGTAAATGAAAGCCATCCGCATTCTTTAATTTGTAAGGGTCTAACATTAAATATCCATGTTCATTTAGAAATATACAAAAAAGTAGAACCGGAAAAATAGGTTTGTGGCAATAAATTTTCGGTTCAAAGCAATTTTAAATTTGATCAAATTAGATTTGGAAAAATCATCGGTAAATTGACTACCCATGATCAATAAGGAGTCGCTTTCAACATTACTCGGGCTGATTTACCATCGAGAGTATCGAATTTGTTTTTTCCCTTCGTTTCCCTAACAAGCCGTGCGCGATCGCAGGCACGTTGCAGGCCTCCACTCGCCCCAAGTAACTTCCCCTTCGACCGCGCAGTTTCCCTGGATTATTATTATTAAAACTCCTAACTTACTAATGGCATCGGGACTTTATTTAAGGGAAAGTTGACGGTAACGCGATCTAACAAGTTGAGCCAATTGCGCAAACGATTTTTAGTCAGTGTCCTACTCATCTTGCCATTTTCCGCAAGGGTAGGCAGAGAAGTTGGGCCGGTATACAACTCGGCCTTGGTACACACTCCTTGTTTCAATTACATTCCTACACCGTCTCATACATGTTATTCTGTTGTCCTATTTGATTCACTTGATCGCGCCATGTTTCCGCTGGCTCTTCTGAAATTCTTCTTACATTCACTTGCCAAGTCTTATTTTATTATTATTATCCTACTAAAACATTTTCGGATCACGAATAACCTGACATTATTTAAATTCTTCTTCCTTTCATCATTATAAGCTAAAAATAGTGCTTGTGCAATCACGGGGGACTTGTATAACAGAGGATTTAACCCGCGACGCCTGGTAGGGAACCCGATCCTTTGAACCACTCGGCTACTAACCAATCATCTCCTGTCACTCTTTTCTCTGTCAACCGTTTATCGCTGCAATTTCGGATACAAACGCAATCATTTAATTCCGAATGACGTGTGATATTAATAAACCACAATCTCAAACAAAATATTTATAATCACTATGTTTCTTCCACTCATTCGTACGGAGTGGAAAGCAAACCAAGCATTCGCACGAAAGATAAATGCTTTTAAAACGTGAATATGTAGGCGCATCTTTAAAATAACGTGCCAGATTTACAAATCTAGAGATTCTTTATCAAATTCTTCGCCAAAATTGAAATATTTTACTAGATATATAAATAAGAAAAACGCCAATACCTTGGTCACACCATCGGGAGTAACAAATTCAAGATTACTCAAGCAGAGAAGATTGGTGGAAGACAGGGTAGACGGAGACGTCCCACCTCATACTTTCGAAACTTACCCTTTAGGGTCGAGATTGGTCTAATGATAGTCACACTCCGATATGAGAGGGCATCAGCAGTTGAGGCATTGTTTTAGTGATTCATTTTGTAATTGTGGGTCGCGCAATTAGAGTTGATGCAAAAAACACGTATTTAGATTGTGTGTATTGGTGCAAATGTATACACTTCCGACAGCGATGCAATTGAGAAACACTATTTGGTATTTTTTACGCCTACTAATTGCTATTAATTAAAAAGTGAGAACAAGCGTATATTCTTTATTTATTTTGTAATTTAAATTATCGAAAATTTTGTAAGAATTTTTAATTATTTTCATTCGTCAGTTCAGATTTTTTTTTTAAAACTAACAGTTTTCGACTTAATATTCACTGAGGTACCTATAATAATCTTTATATTTTTGTTTCGTTAAAAAATACTACACAAAAATGAGTTGATACACTAAAGTTTGTAAAAACATTTTCATTCATTAGTTCTAAAAAAACTAAAAAACCAAAAAAAAACTCTTTTAACAGTTTTATTTTTGATTATTCCTTAAATTTTCTTTTCCAAAGTATACTGAAATGAGTTTGAAACATGCTGTATACAAGCAATGTATATTGTTAACTATGTTCGACTGAATATTCGCTGAGGTGCTCGTAATAAACTTCATAGTTTTGTCTCATTAAAAAATACAATACACAAATGAGTTGATAAACCAAAATTTTCACAAATTATTCGCAGAATACCTTCTGTTAAAGTAATCAAAAACATCAATATGTCTCAGCAGACATCGGCAGGTGTTTCTGACGCTAAGTAATGTCTACCCGATGACAGCTCCTATTTACGCCACATTTTAACGAGAATTTCCGTTTCCAAAGAACAATAAATAATAACGTGCGAAATTTGCGGAAAAAAATGAGTCTCTTTGTGATACATTATCTTTTATTCCCCACTCTCATTATTTGACACTCTTTTCATTTGATAATATCAGACGAATATATATATTATTATACGGGTATGTTTGTAGTAAAGAGAAGGATTTTCTAACATGCATAGCCTTTAGATTTTATAACGATGAACAATGAACCTCGATTTACGCAGGTAAAAATAATAATTGTAGGCATTGTATGAATACTGCGCAAACGTTGAATTAATTTTTCGATTCATATCAATTCCTCATTATTTTACGTATAGACTGCGTGGAATTGAATGTGATAAATTAAGTATGTTATGAAATGAAAAAATAACTTTGTATAAGACCACGGATATTATTCTAATTTTAAGGACCGACTGGTTTCGTTTAGCCTAAGCATCATCAGGTTACACAATTAAACCAAACAAAAAATACAAAGGATGTAGCGACGTGAACCGGAGCCCGAGAGATGCGGCCAGGAACCCACCAACTCTTCTGATGACGAGGACATCATGTCTCTTCTGCAAGGCCTCATCAAGGTCCGAGGAAGGCTCGCCACCTGCAAATCCAAAGCTGAAAAGCTGGTCATCCTCATGGAACTACTCTCTGACACCATCAACGGATAGTACAGCATCAAAAGTTAAAATCATTACGTAAAACGAATTTTTTTTTATTTACGGTTTGTTTTACAAATATATGACTAAACGAAACCGGTCGGTCATAAAAATTAAAATACTATCCGTGATCTTATACAAAGAAAATATTTAAAAAAAATAATAATAAAATTAATAAATTAAGTATGTATTTATCAAAGTAGATGGGAGGCTAAACCGATCTAACTATATCTGACAATACATAAGAACAATAATTTCAATGGACCAGCTTTCTAGAACGCCAATTTTGTGAAACATCACTTCTAGGGCTAAACAAAGTAATTTTAAAAATAGTTAAATTACTTAAGCTTTTTGTAGGTGTCGCAGCCAGAGTCGACACGAACACGGTACTCACACCGATGCATTGCTTGCATATAGTATGTTCAAAACTTGTTATTCGACTTCAGAAAAGAAAACTCCAACTGAAAATTAAAAAGTTAATTTAAAAAAAAAAATGAAAATAATACAATGGAAAACTTTGTAGAAAACTGTGTGAACTTTTCGAACTCTCAAATTCTGAACAAAGTATACACTAGTTGTCCTTTTTTCGCTGAAAACAATAAGTAGGCGTAAACAAGACAAAAATATGTTTCTCAGTGACGTTTCGCATGGACATCACTGTTAAAAATGTATGTATATGTAGTTATGCACCAATATACACAACTCTAAGTGTGTAGTTTGTGTCGACTCTAATAGCGTGACCTATAATACTTAGCTACTCACCTAAATTCAAATGGCGAAATCTGATATCTTCTTAATTAAAGACTAGTATATTAGTTCCCATGTCAAATATAGAATAATGTCGGCTAAAATACATTACAGGTAAGTACTTTATTAGGTAAGTAAGGATTTAAAAGGTTATTTTTTATATTTAATAATATCAATCAACATCAGTTTTAAATGTGAAAAGTACTCACCCGTACTTACGTAGGTGCTCACAAAATAAATTATTTTTACTTAATAGTGACGCGGGTTGTGAAAGGGTTTAGATTTGTGGAAAAAAAGACGTGAACGAAAAAGATAGACAGAAAATCGAAATGTACACAATTGCTTAAAAAGGAAACATCTTAAATGGATTTTAGCTGCAAAACTTTAAGCCGGCTTGGAAATACATAAAAATTTCAACATTAATATAAATGGGGGAGATGATTTTATAGAAATATGAGTAGGTACCCATTGAGTTTAACTCTATTTTTTATTTGTCTTTCGACTAGTTCATGCGGCAGTTCTATCCAAGCTGTTTGACTTAATAATACTCACACACAAGTCGTGTATTTACGACTACGTCTAATACACATCTACTTATTTGGGTACATAAGTACAATGTTGACTCTAGTCTTCGCACTTTTACATTAGGGTATAAAATGGCGTGTCAGTGATTCTGAAGGGTGAAAATTTTACACTTTAATATGTAAAACATTCTTTCTCGTTAATGTTGGCTCTAACGGCAAACAGTTCTCCGCAAGGGAGGATAGAGAGCCCTCCAGGAAATAATGACTTGCCTTTTGTGGGAAGCCAGGTGGAAAGACCGCATCCACACCCACCTACCAACCTACCCCATCTGCACCACGGCTAGGAACCTGCCGATGGAAGGAAGGTAGGTATTAGGTCTGTCTGTGCCATTTAAAGAGCACAAAATGAGGAAAATTGCTCTGCAATTAAATAAAAACCACTTTGTCTGACACAAAGGTAAAATTAGAATTTCACTTTTCCATAATTACATTACAGCTGTGCTAAGGGCTGGTTGTTTCATTTTTGATATAGCTGCAGTGGTGGTAAAATCAATGGTCCTTCTCTCTGTTAATGGCCTGTCACTCTATATTTTAGATCCGTAAAAAAGGCATAAAACAGGTTTTAACATTACACATAATTGTTGAACATTAAATGGAAAAAAAATAAAGGATGACAAAAATTCTCGGGCTACGAATAACCTGATATTTTTTTAAAAACTCCTACCACCATCACAATAAGCGACACATTTATTAATTTAATAAAGATAAATAGAAACAATATAAAGATAAACTCATAAAAACAGTTGTTAACCAAATACATTAAGAGATGAATGATATAAAAATATTTTAGATACATGCATAGTGTAATAAAATAAACTAAATATTTATTTACACCCCACATATAGAGAAGATATATCCGAAGGCGTTATATGACCTTCAATCTGAAGTAGTGTGACGCATTATATAAGATATAATAACGCAAATAATGTGAGTAATGAAAAATAAAAAAGATAAGATATAAGACAGGTTTATTCTTATATATATGCTACGAGATAGTCGTTGAATTGGCAAGTGTAAAAATGTGTGTAAGAAATTATTTTATTTCAGAGTATGTAGATCATAAAATACTTATTGTGCAATGATGGAGGACTTAGCTTAGCAAAGGAATTCGACCCATGGAGCCCGGGTGGGGATCCCGACGCGTTTTTTCACTCAACTACTAATATTGAACCAATGTTTATCGTCTTCAATCCAGATGTTATAAATTCCGTAGAGTAACTTAAAATAACAGCAGTCTGAAAATGCCGAGTGAAACCAGTCCGGTTTTGAAAAATTAAGTGGAAATTAGATATTAAGGTTTTTTAATCAAACATTCATATATTATTACTATGAAATAGGGTTAAAATGAGATTTTTTTCAAAATAAACTTTTCTCGATTTTATCCTCCGCTATAGTTCTAGAACCATCCGTGAAACAATCACTCCTAACAAACTGGAATTACTTACTTACTATAGATGGACTTTTTTCTATAAAAAAAATTAATTAAGACAGTTTATACAATGTCAAGCCAGAATTTATGCATCTAGTCCATCCTCTTCAGAGATTTCCTCATTGTGGGGGGTGGTGTAAGTTGTCAACACCGAACTTTCAGATTCCCCTTAGACTGATCTACTATTCAGATTACTGAGATCATATTTCCAGTTTTCAATAAAGTAATATGATTAACAGTCCACAGATGAGTTCTGACACTAACCCTGATGTATAACACTGAGAAAGGGCGAAAGTAGACTGAGGCCTGTGTGTGGTAAAATTATGAAATAATATTTTGGGAAGAAGATTACAAGGTCGATGCTTACATCGTCGAGTGAGACATTATGGTAATAAAGAGACGCTTAGATGTCATGGACATTTAACTAAGAATAAAACTGTTTGCAAAATTGAAAAAAAGGTTTGGCTCTAAAAGAGGCTGTTGGGGCCGGATATACGTATTTAAAAATAAATTCAACAGCTGATAGCAGCGATCGAATTTTTTGAAGTTTATTAAAAAAAACAACTTCGGACTCGATTTATTCTAAAAGAAGACCGAAAATAAATAAATAAATAAAAAACAAAATCGTCTAGAAATTCGATGTAGATTCACCAGTTTTTTGCTTGTACCACAAGTTTCCCGACACCGTGTATAATTATAACCTCCCCGATTTCCGGAATAAATAATGAATTTAGTTAATTTAATATTTTTTTATTTTTTATTAATAATGATAATGATGATGATCATTAAAAAAGTACTTAACATCTTCATTGACAATAAAGAGATCGCGTCTTCTGTTAAAGATTTAACAAGGATATCGGATGACGCCATTAACCCTTAAGAATAAATAATAATGTGTTGGCACGTGAAACCACCCCTCTGGGTGTCGTGTTACTTCGACAACAGCTTAACGATATTACAAACTTCTTGTCATTATATTCGCTTTAATAAATATTGAAAATTTCAATCCGAAAAATGAAATATTAAATTGGTGTCGAGCTTTTAAATTTGAAAAAATAAATTAAGTGCGACATCCAATGCAATTGAAGGAATTTTATGCATCGATTCGCTATATAAAATGAATAGGGGAAGTGATTATTGTTTGTAATGTATCACGATGACTTGATGAGCTTTGTGTAAAAGTGGGAAATACTTGGGACCAATATTTTTGTGGTTATAATTCCGAATAAGAGAAAATTCTTTACTAAAGTAAATGTGGTGTTTTTTTTAAATCAGTCAGGACTATTCTGAAGATTTGTTTATGTAAATTTTAATTCTTTACCATCTAGGTCATTGGAGACAGTAGAAACTTGTTTTAAGATGAACAAAAAAATACCATATTTAATTTTTATCTTTTATGTATTGTACAACTGACTCCAAGTAGCAGTGGCGTTCCGTGACATTTCTTACGATTAAAAAACAGACAACAAAATGTTGGCTGTCATTTTTACAAAAGAAAGAGTTTTTTTTTTTGTTTAAATCATTTGCTTTTTGCAAAAAATAAGTTAATAGGTAACTTAATTTTTTATTGTTTAATAAAATCAAATTTCAGACAAATTATGACTTAGTTCGCGCCAAAAGCAGTCTTTCAATTGCACATCCATTTATATTTTATTGCACACGTACTTTACATGAAAAATAATATATAATGATATTTTACAAAAATGTTAATTAGTGATTTCTTGCGTAGGCCGACGAAATATATATTTTTTAAGAACTAGCATAAAGACAATACTCACAAATAAATTTAATATTTTTCAAAAATAAACTAAAAATAGTCAGACTCTTCTAATGAAGTACCCCAATGTACCATGATGCTTTCTATTAATAACACCTAAATACGTTAAAATATTTTATAAAAATACTGTTAATTATTTTTCTTAAGTCCATCGCATACTTTATTCCTTATGCCTTTCAAAGCTCAATCAAAATAACACAGGCGGTATTATATCTGACACCTACTGACTGACTACCACAAACAAACTTCTCGCAAATAATTTTAAAAAGGAAAATAAGGCCTCCATTCACTCCACCGGAAGTTCGTTCCCGGCGGGAAGGCATCATAATAATAATTTACATATCGAATGCAAAGACCCGCGAATTTAATCCACCAATCGGCGGGCTTCTCGCCCGGCCGAGCGCCAATGGGCGCTGGCCATAAAAAAATCTATATTTGCATATTTTATGCACTCTGTAAGCTACGAACCCCTCTATACGACGGGGTTCTGTGAATTGTATGGACACACAGACATACGCGCGGAAAGAAAGGTATCGCGGAGTCACTACTAAAAAGTCGTTATTTATGTTTGTGTGGTGGTGTTTGCAGGAGTACGTAACTGGGAATTTGTGCAAAAATTGACAGTTGACGGGGAAATGAGATGCTCTGAAAATATAAAGAGAAATAGAAAGAAATTATTTCAAAGATTTTCATAGGTAACAAAAAAAAGAGTGAAAAAAGTAAGGGTAAAAAGTAGTGCAATTTTTTTTAAAACGTCATTTTTTAAAAATGAACATTTGCCATTCATAATAGGTCGTACGTGATTGTACACAGAATGACTCAAGAATCTCAAATTAGTAACCGAGTGGTACAAAGCATCGGGTTCCCACCCAGGCATCGTGAGATAAATCCACTACTGGCCAAGTCTTCCGTCATTGCACAAAAAACATTTCCACTTATGGAAGTAATAATAATAATAATAATTGGCTGATTTTTATAGCGCCGTTTTTGTGACAGAGATATCACCTCAAGGGCGAAGTAGGAGGAATTCAAATATTGTCAGGTTATTCGTAACCCGGGAATGCTTGTCTTTCTTTTTGAAAAAATTAAAAAAATATTATTTTGCAGTCAATAAACTTTCTTCCTTCCATAGCTAGTTAATAATAATAATATTTGGACGATTTGTATAGCGCCGTTTTTGTGAAAAATCACCTCAAGGGCGCTGTACAGATCTTTCTTTCTATCATTACATATTAATTCCTAGTTTAGTTCCATGCTTCACGTCAGGATTGGTATCAGGTCTCCAGTACGAAATACTTATTTTATCCTTTGTCGTCAATGTCTTTCAAATTCAATTCAACTCCTTTTAATTTCTGCTGAGAAAGTATAAAATAATGTTTAGAAAACCAAAGTGGCAAAACAGTTAAAAATTAACACATTGTCTTTAAAAAAAAACAGTTGTGGACCCCTTTCTCATCGCTTTTTTGCGGCCCCGCCACGAGTACCCTTAATAATTTATGCTCGGCCTGAGAGCGACTCCATGATGGATGGGAGTGCACGGGAAAGTGACTTCTATGCAGCGGTGTTTAGGGACAATGATCGCGTAGACTTGGCTGCGGCGCCGGCGGCCATTTTGGAGTGCAGTTTCTTAAATGAAGTAAATGGTTATGTGAGCATTTTCTGGGCACGGTGAAACATGCATTTTATGATCATGGAGTGGGAATACCCCCTAGGTATAATTCTGCGGTAGTAGTACGTAGTATCTACCTAGATCTTATATTAATTATGGGAAAATTTCTCATATAGGGTGTCCTTTTAAAATATGCAGAAAAATTTCGAATCTGTATTTTTTTAAACAAATAAAGTTTCTTTGACTGAGGTTTTTTTTAAACTGATTACCTCCGGAATATATTTGTATTATTGACAATTTTAAAATGATTAAATTTTAATCATAGTAATTACTTGATTGTGTTTGATTTATTATCAATATAATTTTGAAGTATAAAATTTAAAAAAAAAACACAAGTTTAAAACATTACGGGTGAAACTAATGTTTTTCGAGCAGAAGTTGATAATCACAATTCACATTATTTTGTAAATGTTCAAAGCCGGTTATTTTGCTTCATATTGGAACATTCATTATAATTATATTTATACGAGTAGTACCTACCTACGAATACTAATTTAACATTAAGGGTTAGAATAAGTTTTTAAGTAATGTGGAACGTTTTCATTATATTTTTACTATACAAGGTGTCCGGTAAAGTGCAGTTACTTCGGGATGAGATTCTAAATGATAGTACAAGTGAAAAAGTTGAATGAACTTTCTTCGAAATCACAAAGTTTTAAGGTCCTTTTCAGGTAAAAATTTTCAATTCTGAGTTTGGAAAAAAAACTTTTTGAAACTTTTTTAATCTTTTTCACAAAATTTGTAATTAGCGCATTGCTCTATTATAATTATCATGTGTAACAAAATTTTAGTATGTGCTGTAAATTTTCAATTTTAAACAAATCATTGCGTTTCGTAAATATGTTATCACTTTGTATTATTTTTAGGATAAGGGAAGAATGTTTGGTTATTTGAGACGCCTTTCATTTGCAGTAGAAACTGCACAGCATAATAGATGCTGCAAAACTGCATAATAACACAAAAGACATGGGTGGATAGAAGTGATATTGATTGAAACTTCTTGTTTACCTGGTTCTTTCACACCTACCGGTAGAACCTTTATACTTGGTTTACTCAGCTTTAGGTTTACAATACATCTGTATCTGTAATATTGTTGTTTACTTTGTGGTGTATCTGGATTATACGGTCCATATTGCATTCTGGTCTTCATTTTGGTATTACATAAATACGTCGCAAAATCAGACTTTAGGCGAAAAACACATACTTGGGATTGTGCATATTGATGTCCTTGACAAAGTTACTGACAAACAGCATTTTGTCATGATTACGTACAAGTAGGCGTTACTTGTTGTTATTAGCGGAAAAGGGTCAATAAGGGTGAATTTTTTTTTAGATGTTGAATATTCGGAAAAGTGTCATTTTTATTCATTACTTCGAAAAAAAACTGAAAAAAGCACAAAGTTTATTTGCTTAAAATTTTTATTTTATATAATTTCACTGAAAATTATTTGAAACTTGCAGTTCTGTGTTTGACTCATAATTTGCTGTGATACCTAAAACTATATGTTTTTAAGACGTGGCACAATCAAGTGAATCAACTACTTGAGCCATGTCAGTTTATTGGAAAAGTATGGCAAATGACACGTATGTATGAAGCAAGGACCACGTACTAAGGCATAAATATGTCGCGTTACATCATATTATGAAATAGCACTGTCCACAGCTAGAAGGTGGTAAGTGGAAGGTAGAAGAAGCAGAGGATGACCAGCGATGCATTGATCAAGTATCTCAGGCGTCTGGAACAGTGCTTGAAGCGCTCAACAAGAATACGGCTAGAAAATAACTTGAAAATATTGATATTGATGGATAAGTACTATCATGAAACCTTGTCTGACATATTTTTTTAAACTTTTACCGGCAGAAATTGAAAAGAAACTCGCCACATGATAAGAGTATTGGTACGGATACCATTCAATTTCTATTCTAAATAAATCAACTAAACTTAGGTATAATATTTATAAAGATGGTAGAATATATATGGATACGTACTAAAATAAACCCAGTTCAAAATATATATTGCTAGCTGCTACCTTTATCTTGACTTGCCAAGAATTAATTTAAGTTGCTTTAATACACCCATTTCAAATGTACAATAATATTTGCTAAAATAAATTATAGTTGGGGCTTTTATTAGGTTGGTAGGGATTTGAAAAGATTTTTTTAAATTTGGTCATTTTCACTAACATCAATTCCAATTTTGAAAATTTCACACTCGTACGGTGTATTCGTATGTCGCCACAAAGGAAATTATTTATAGTAAATAATAGTAATACAGATGTTATTCGCAAGATTTGCGAAATATATCCAAATTCAAAACTACAAAATTAGAATGGGTATAAACTCCATCACTGACAAGGGTGACATTCCCAAAACTCTGATGGCCATTCACAAACACTCCCCGATACTCTCTGACACTCTTTGACACTCACTGACACTTAGCGAGAGTCTCTGGCGGTATTGTGATCAATATTTTGACATTTCGGACAGGCAGATTTTAAGGGCATTGACAAAATGACAATTGACAATGCGAAACGCCGTCTTTACGCAAAACCCCTACACGAATACCACGCCATGATGGACGTGTAGATTTTTTACTGCAGGTTTAATATTAATATGTAAATGAAATGGATGCTATAAAATATCTTCCAGAGGTGATTAGAGTTTTCATTTAATCTGATCTGTGAAGAAAAAAAATATGCAGGAGATGTCTGAAGCAGCTAAAAATCTCGAACGGAAAACTCTGGCGCCATGAAAATAGCACAGCTATTCTGCCTAGAATTTTTAGGGCAACAACTATTTTCAGCTTAAACCTTCATTTCCACCACGTAGAATAGATATTTTAAATTTGCATTTAGCTGTGAAGGGGAACGACTGTTGTGCCTGTTTTATACCAATTTTTGTTTTTGATTCAAAGGTAACTTATCTTTTTTTTAATCAAAGGTACATATTATATCTAATACCCTTGGGGAATTTTCACAATTTTAGATTTTAATTATAAAACATAGACCACAAAAAATGGCAGTTTTTGTATGATTTGAGAGGCAACTTTGGCAATTATTTTTAACTTAATGGTACTTTTTATTAAAAAAGTATTGGCCTACCTTTTTTTTTTCAAATGTGATGAAGTGTAAAATAAACGATCGTAAAAAAGCGTTTTGTTGGGGAAAAAATTGAAATCTTACAAATAGCGACGACCATTTGTAAGATTAAAGTATGTGTGTCATAATTTCCAGATACAATCAAATTATTTTTAAAATCCAAAAATATTCAAGTATTTTAAATATTTTTTACAGTGATGCAGGTTAAAACATCTGCAAGGATGTTTAAAAAACAACAGAAATCCAAACCTTTTTTCCTTACCGGATCACATAGCATTTATTTACCTTTGTTGATTTCTATACCATAATATCGTCTAATGAAGCCAGGGGTAAATAAACACAAACACAGACACAGAAGGGTTGTTTCTTTGTTCGGGGGTGGCAGCCATCCCACCATATTTTGACAGAAGCGGGATTCTTGTTTATCCCATAATGATAACTGAATAAAACATTTCATAGAATAATGCAATTGCGAGACAAAGGAGTAATGATTTCCGTTTTGAAAATTTGAAATTCAGAGCAGGAAATGATCGGGTTGCTTGCTTTTTATTTTGATTATTTTGATTTAAACAAATCTTTATTCTGAAAATTCCCCTAACGGCCTTCCACACTAGCAACCTAACGACCCTCCACTTAGCACTAAACTTATATTCAAAATAACTATATTGTTCTGTTAATGTTTTTAGATTCAAATTTGGTAATTTATGCTTATTTGATTATAATATAATACATATACAATTTAATATATATATATATATATATTTTTTTTTTTTTTTTATAAATGGAGGCTATTATATAACTGGTTTCTGCGGGTCCCCTAAATATTGGGTTTTTAAGAAAAAAAAAAATATGAGTTAAGTGTTTAAATAAAGGAGAAAAAGACTTGAAGTAAACGAAAAAAAACTGTATTTTATTTTAAAATAAGAATAAATTGAAAACTCATCATTTCTTCAGTAGAAAATTTATAAGTATACATTTTTTAATCAAAATATTCCGAGTTTTCATTTACTCAAAGGAAATTTAAATATCGGAATACGAAAACACAAAGCCTTCGCAAACAAGTCAACAACAGCCCTTGAAGTATCTCCCCTGAATGATTCATGCCTTCATCATTCGCAATATCAAAGAAACTGCCTGTTTCTTTCGCCTACAATTCTAAATCATTATTTTAATAAGACGTTTTTTTCAATCTTCTCAAACTGGGTCTCCCCCCTCTTACTTACGGGACTTAAAATGGGAGGAAAATCAGGAAAACTCTCTCATTGGTCGAGACTTTCCTTCTTTGCTGGGACTTCGTTTGAGCTGAGAGTCATTAGGTTTTCTTTTGATCTTCTGATGACTAGGAATGGAAATGGAGCTCCCGCAATCAGAGGGCTCTCTCTAGGAGTGGGACGTCAAAGAAACGCCTGAGAATTTTAAACAGAAAGATTCCGAAGGCGGCTAAGCTCATTTGGCAACAAGGATTTAAGGGTCTGCTTTGAAATTCAAAGTGCCAAAGGAAATGCAATAAACTTGAGTGAATAAATTTGATTACAAATTTTAATATAAAATATTGTGTAAATAATTTTTTCTCACTAATGACATTAATTTTCAGGTCGAAAAGATGAATTTGTTACAAAAATTTGCGTCGTTGCTTGAGCACTATTTTGAAAGATGGAAAAAATATGCACAATTTGAAATTACAGTAAATTATTATCAAATGAAATAAATTTTTCGTAATCAATAAAGCAATTTAGGTACCTGTTCATAATTGCTGTTTTTCATTTGATGGGGATTCATATTTGTATCTTGCTCGTATGGAGTTTGGTGTTATATTATTCAGTTGATTTTGCTTAATTTTTATTCACCGAATTATTTAATATTTTTTAAAAGTTCTTTATTCTTATTCCATTCATTAATGGATATGCCTTTTTAAAGATCGTTTCCCGAACATAATTATGGTGTTAAGAGGACTTCAAGTATTGACAGCTTATTTTAAACTTTATAATGAATACCTTTTTTGAGTTATAGTAAAAAAATATCATTTTTAAGTACCCGAATTAAGTAGTTTTAGAACATTTAGTCACAGCGTAAAACCAGAACAGTTCACTGATATTTCAATAAATAAGCCCTCGAACTTACATAAATAACAGCGCATTTTCCCAGCCATCCGCGGTAGTAGATACCCAGCTAGACACATGCCCACTAGACAAACCAAACATGTCGCACGCGATACACATGGAGACACTCCCCTCCCGAATACTTCTGTAAACCATTTAAAAAGCATTCACTTACCTGAGCGTTGCGCAGATTTACATTTTCTCATTGAGTAGTTTAGCCTTTCTATTTCGAGCATCCCCTAAGCTCGCATCTTCTGCCTTCGCGATTCCAATTTACAGTCACCCTCAAGTGGCATGCGGGCTGCTCTCGGCTCTCGGCTCTCAGCTCTTGGCTGCCATGTTGGAAATATGACGGATGTCAGGATGTCATGCGTGGCCCGTTTAAGTCAAGATTGTATAAATGCGGAAACTAGGTTTAGGCTGGAAAGTAACGTTTGTATTCCACAAATACACTCGTATAATTTTAATAAAAAAATTCCAGAGGCTTGAGGCTTATTATGGAGGTGTGTAGCATTTTTTTTTTGCTTTCAATATTTTCATTGAAAAACGATATAACATTTTTTGTTATTTTCTATTTCATAGTTTACCCATAGGAGAGCAAATATAAACATTGATAAGTTTATAAAATATCATCACACCATCACGTAGTCACACTGTCTACCTTTTTGATGGATTATGATTCGCAATAATAAATAAAGCTTTCACGTTAGATTTAGCCATAACGCTACAAAAATAATGCAACTGTCAAAATAAATTTATATGTAGCTACTAAAGAAAAATTAATAGATGTTAATGTAAATGAGTTTTCTCTGTCTCGCGATTATTTATGAAATTCCGAGAGACGATCATCATTACGTTTTATTCGGTGCCTTACGGTCCAATGTATCAATTTACCTGCCTGTTTGGTTGGTTCATTTCAGCTTTAGCTAATATCATAACTGTTCTGAAGTCCTGGCACAAAACATCGGTAAAGATTTTACCGACAATGTCGATAATTTTAAATCGTTCCTGGGCCCGACTGCAACAACGATAGCTCACGTCAACTAAACTTGTTTAATTTAGTCGATGTAAACTTTTGTGCTACTCAATACATAGATTGAACTGTATTACTATAAAATATGACTGTGTAATGTTTCAATGTACTCGTAGACAGTTGCTGAAAATTCTACTAAAGACGATGTTTCATTGTGATACTAAAAAAATGATGCATTACAGATTTGTATTTCAAAATTATTCACAGAACTCTTGTAGACCAGCGTCGGACATAGTTCTCCCTTAAATATTTCATTTTTTTGCTGATTTTTGTCATTTCATCTATGGAAAACATCACTTTCACAACCAATTGCATTTATCATATTTTTATTAGTCTCTTTTGTCAGTGTCCATTTTACAATATTCTCTATTGTTCTTAACTCGTCAAATCAAACGAAACGTGAATCTTATAGAATTTTGATTTAAGATTTTTTCACTCTCCGATAAAACCTTTTTTCCAATTTTCGAGTTCGGGCCACTCGAGATGAGGGATTGCCATTTCTGTAACGGTTTTCGGGAGCCTTCGGATGTCAAAGCGGTTGCCACTTGGCTGTGAGAAGAGATTGGATGTGCTGGGACTTTATCAAATATACTTATACCGAACTATATACACAAGTATGTACTGCTGGATGTGTAGGTTTTTTCAAATTCATTTCTCCATTGAAATGTATGTTAGAATTTAATAAATAATACACTCTGAATATTTGTGTAAATATGAAAAGCTTGTCCACTATATACATTGCACAATATCCTCAGAGATGATATAGTTCCTCTAAGTTAAATAAATGAAAACATTCCGAAAATATGAGGATCTGGATATCTGGAAAATTGCTTAAATTGGCTTTATTTACGATTTAAAAAAATAGATGTATAATGTTTATCGTAAAACTAAATTATTTTTATGTATTATTAACGATACTTTAGACAATACTTTATGTAATTATAAACATAACAGCTTAGCTTTGTTTTTTTTCACAATTTCATTCTGGAAGTTGATGCTAGAACTGCCTATCTCATATGTAGATCATTTAAGTCAGAAAATACCTACTCTAAAATAACTACTATTTTAACGTTTTAAATTCCTATATACTAATGAAACAGTGACCTGTTTAAAGTGCATGTCAACATAATATTTGTTTGGCAATCGAAAAATAATGGCTTTTCCTGAACAATTTAGTTATTTGATATAGATACTTCGAGTGTTGAAAACCTCAGAATTCATCACACATAATTTTAAAAACTCATTACCAAACAACAAACTGCAGCATCTGATAAATGTGAACAAAAAATTAATCATCCTTTTATTAAACTAAATATAAAATTATATGTATTTAAGTACCTATGTCATATACATATGTACCAATATGCCAGATATAAATATGTACAGAATGGATAAAAAATCTTGTACATGGAGATATTCACACCGCACTTCCATTGCTACTATGTTATATAATACGAACAGATTCTTATGTAAACGTATATTCTGTTGAACTGACATTTATGCTAAAAGCAAAAACACATCTGCTCTGACATTTGTTGTTGACATGATATAACAATACATAATTCACCCATACCGTATAAACGTGCGTAATTATGACAAATTGCCGCATGTGGCACAATGATGTTGGTTTTGGTACCTTCGTAATGTATGCACATAATTTTTAAGTAACAATGCGTTTCGGAAGGGTAGTTCCTAAAGGTTATGTAGTTAATGTCTGTCACAACCCCCTAACCCTCAAACATCAAATAGGGGCTGGCATGAGGGTACCTCCGTGTCAGCTATTTTTGAGAGAGGGGATAAAGAAATCGAATCATAGCAATTTCGAAATCAACCATCAGGATGGTTCTTACCAATTTTAACAAATTAGCAATAATTGGGGCCTTAACATGAATTTCAAGACGAATGATTTTGATTGTTTTTTATTGATTGCGATGGGTACATAAAATAACATAATATACAAACCATAAAATAATATATAAATATATATATATATATATATATATATATATATATATATATATATATATATATATATATATATATATATATATATATATATATAACACTAGATAGATTTTCAAATTATAGGTACGTACAGATCTCCTAACATAGTTAACAAATAAAATTACAAAAAACCCAACCACAGCAAAGAAAAATCCTAGTTTGATCATGCAACATTTATTGAAGACTAGCAAATTCTTTGCAATGCCATGATTGCCAAATTGGCTTGCCAAAAAGACTTTCAAACGGAACCAGGATTTAATTGAATTTTAAAATATTATCGATAATACAATTTTGAATATAAAATTATAAAAAGGAATTATGCTTTTTCCACGCATCTCAATGATTACGAAAAATATGCCATTCGAATTCTAACGCCTTCATTTTCCACTGCGAATCAGAGTTGACATGAAATTTAAAAAATACACAAACAATCGCTAAAATTATTTCATTATTTCCTCCCTCTGTTCATCTTTCTCGAAAGAACAGGCTTGAAATGTTCTAACTCGATCGGTTTTAAAGTATTTTTTCCCTTCACTCTACTGTTTCTGAAGCTCGTGATGCCTTTATCTTTCTTGCTTGACTTGTAGATCGACCAACAGCTTTTCTTTTAGGTGCCATAATTACTTTGACATCGAAAGTAATGCATTTTGACAACTATTACTATCTATAAACAAAGAAACTTCAATTTGTAAATTTTATTTCATTCTAAAAATGTATTTAAAAAAAACTTAAGTAGGTACCTGATTGTGTTTTTCATTTTGAAAATATTCTACCTAAACAAACCTTTTTCATGCGTTCATTGAAAAAAATTATACAGTTTCATAAAAAAAACTTAAGTAGGTATCTAATTGTGTATTCCATTTTGAAAATATTCTAGCCAAACAAACCTTCTTCTGTAGAATATGTAATACGTCAACGAGGGGTATATGTATAGCTAACCTCAAAAAAACATGTAGGGTTTAATGTTTTGAATGGTAATTTTAAAATTTTATATCAAAGAGTTCTACTATTTTTTTTTATTGATAAAATACAAATGATTCTTTAAAAAAAAAATATGTGACTGGAATATAAGGAAATTTCATCAAATGAGTGGTCAAAATGCTAAGAATTTTCTTCTGAAATGAGCGCATTTTTCTCCGTCCCTATGTGTTGGATTTGATCGTCATTGTGAATTTGTAATAAAATTCTTAAGTTAGAGATTATTCTTTAAAAAAATAGAAGGAATTGGAATACTAAGAAATTTCTTCAAGTGAGTGGTCAAAATGAAAGGATTTTGCTTCTGATATGAGCTTATTTCTCTCTGTCTCTACGTTTTTGATTTGTACGAAATTGTGAATTTGTGTTAAAATTGATAAGTAACAAATGATTCTTAAATAAAAACAGCAGGAAATTGAATATTAAGAAATTTCATCAAATGAGTGCTCAAAATGCAAGGATTTTGCATCTGTCTGTTTCTCCGTCCCTACTTGTCGGATTTTTACGATATTGTGAATTTGTAGTTAGAGTGATAAGTTACAGATGATTCTTTTATAAAAACAGCAGAAATTTTTATATTAAGAAATTTTGATAAAAATGCAAGAGTTTTTCTTCTGAGATGGCTGAGATGGATAAATTGATCAGTTACAGATGATTCTTAAATAAAAACAGTAGTAATTTGAATATTAAGAAGTTTAATCAAATGAGTTGTAAAAATGCTAGGAATTTTCTTCTAAGATGGTCGCATTTTTTACTTTCCCTACTCGTCAGATTCGTACAAAATTGTAAATTTGTAAACATATTGATAAGTTACAGATGATTCTTGAATAAAATCTGAAAAAATCGAAAAATCAAAAAATATTAATAAATTTCTTCAATTGACTTGTAAAACTGCAAGGATTTTGCTTCTGCTACGAGCGCATTTTTCTCCGTCTCTACTTGTCGGATTTGCATGAATTGAATTTGTAATGAGAATGATAAGTGACAGATGATTGTTTCATAAGAAGAGCTGAAATTTGAATATTAAGAAATTTCTTCAAATAAGTGGTCAAAATTCAAGGATTTTGCTTCTGACATGTGCGGATTTTTCTCCTCCCTATGTGTCGGATTTCTACATCATTGTGAATTTGTAATGAAATAATTATTTACAGATGATTCTTAAATAAAAACAGAAGAAAATATTTCAAATAAATGGTCAAAATCCAAGGATTTTGCTTCCGACATGGGCGCATTTTTCTCCGTCCCTACGTGTCGGATTTGTACGAAATTGTGAATATGTAATAAGATTTATAAGTTACAGATTATTTTTAATTAAAACATTAGAAATTGGAATATTAAGAAATTAATTGATTGATTATGCAAGCATTTAGTTGGTGACATGGGCTCATTTTTCTCCGTCCCTACGAGTCAGATAACAAAAAATGTGTATTCGTTATGAGATTGATAAGTTCCAGACGATTCTGAAATAAAACAGAAGAAATTGGAATATTGACAAATTTCTTCAGATTAGTGGTCAGAATGCAATTGTAGAGGTCGCGAGTTCAAACCCGGCATGCGCAAATAAATTTCATTCAATTGATATTGTTTCCACTCTCGTGGTACGAGAACGTATGGAAGCAGAAAAACACTTAAACTTCTTCTTCTTTTTTTTTTATTTGAACATTTTTATCGGAAGATTTTTCAAAGTACAACAGTTGAACCTTCAACTGACGATATTCAAGAACCGCACGGCAAGGCGCTCTGAATGGGACTGCCGAGATGAAGTAATGGTCAACTCAAAGATCATACTCTAACATGTGGTATGGAACAAAGCATGTTTAAAAGGATCTTAGAAATCGATCTAAAGATATTGTAAACAATACAATTCAAGGGACAGAAACACAGTTGAAGAAAGCAATTAAGAAATACAAAAGGCATTGGGATGAATGGTTCTTCCACATGGGCGCAACTGGATGACCCATTACAGCTATCATAATGAATTCACTACATTATTTCATAGACATAATGAAAATTAATCAGATTTGCTTAATCCTAAAACATAAATCACACTATAATACAACTGTAAGCATGAACATATAAAATGACGATTTGCAGTAAGCGATAAGACATTCCTTCATAAAATACCAGGCTAGTCCTAGAGATACCTTATTTAATTTCACCTGAATCTGCCCTTAATTGTAAAATGGTAGATGATGTATTTTTCACGTAGTAACGTCGCATTTGGGAACGAACAGATATGTATTGTGTCATTACACATTTAATTAATATAAAACAATATATATTGTATTTTTGGTACGTTCAAAAGTGGTAGATACTTTAAGTATCGCCCCGGTGAAAGACCACCATTCAGAATTAAAACGTTGCTTGAAATGGCATTAGCCTTGTTTAGTGACCAGATCTGAATAGCCAGGTACTTTCCAACCTTCCTCTTCCCAATTTTTTTCTCCTCCCCACTACCCCCAGCTCCACAACATACCCCAATCGGGGATGCCATAGTCTTAATGGCTCTAGAAGTTTGAGAGCAGTTGGGACTCTAGTGCGGTATTCAGTGAAAAAAATAAACAACAAAAAAATATATTTCTTTTCAATATAAAACAAAATGGTTTTATAATGTATGGTGTCTGCTTTTTTAAGTTTTCGGTACTCTGTTCTGATTTATTTCAAATTATTTTTAGTGGAGCTTAGAGACTCCGAAAAACAATTATTATTAACAACAACAAAAAAAAGAAATCATACACAAATGCATTCTTTCAATTTTCCACTATTTCAAGTTAAGCGCTTATATTGTGGAGAATAGAAAAAACCTCCTGTCGATTGTAGAATTTGAACCCGCGTCCTTCTGATCAGGAGATGCGCGTCATCTCGAGCGCCACCAAGCCATTCAAGCAAATCAAATATTAAATCGTACGATTTCGGCCGCCATTTTTCGTATCCATTTGATGTCGTCAAATTCGCCATTGCTTATATGGACCCGGCTTGCAAATGACAACGTATCCTTATATACGTACGATATGCTTCGTTGGCAAATCTAAACCAAATTAAAATGATTCCGAACACATTGTAATATAAACGTATTGCATACGGGAATATACGAAGTTCGGTAAATCTTCGTAATGTACGGATGCTTTCTTAAACATGGAATGAATTGTGTTATATGTACGATATACGCGGTTTTCAAAAATGCGGTAATATGAAATGGTGTCCAGAAGACTCTAAAATATATGTACCTTGCAAAAAACATGATGTTTGGCTTATTTGGTTATAATCACTTTATTGTATGACTAAATATACGTGAATATTCGCAACGTTCTCGTTTCCAAACCTACCAAGAGTAGTGGTAGTCAAAAGGATGCGAAGTGGAAGGTTGCCAAAAGTGAAGCGGGATTTATATATAATAATATAGTCGTTCGTATTTTTATTTATTTCGGTATTCCCTCCAGCCGTATTTTTTATATGTATATAATAAATGATTCTTACTGCCTATTATATTCCTCTAATACTCATTTCGATTTTATTCTTTTTTATTTTAACTTTTTAGATTTTTTATTTCTCATTCTAGGATGAATAAAAATATACATTTTCGTATTAATTTTTCTACGAACGGATTATATTGCTTCAGATTCTATCAGTTTTTTTGCTTTGTAAATTTTGATTGTGATTGTTTTATTATTTATTTATTTGTTTTTATTTTTTTTTCTGAATTTATGTTTTTTATTTTTTTTTATTACTGTGTGTATTACAACTTTTGTTTTATTATTATCATTACTCTGTATTATTATCAATCATGGAATGTATTGCATTGCGCTACTCCTGCATACCTTCTGGAATAAAACTTGTATTATTGTATATTTATTTATTGTTAAACCTTATGAACAATGAAGATAACAAAATTGATTAACCCTACGATTACCCACAAGATTGCGAACGGAAAAAAAAATCAACTTTACCGAAGTCAAAGTTCCTGCTTTAGATACCTATGCAGTGATAACCAAAAATAATTTCTCACATCGAAGTTACAATAACTAACACAACTATCAATTTAATATCGTAATAATCAAAGTAGAAATCATTGCGTCCATCACATTATTTATAAAAATAACAAAATAAAAAGAAAAAATATGAAACTGCGTCGAAATTATCTCATTACGTCGTGTTGAGTACAATTATCGCGCGAAATGTGTAGTTTTTTAGTTGCTGGTGACTTCCCCTTGTTTCTCCATTAGGTTAACCGATGGGGTGGATTGACACCCCCTTATCCAATAATAGAGAACCAATCAGAAATACCCGCCACCGCCCTCCGCGACAAATTACAGGGCCATTAGGGGGACGGAACGGGGAGCAAATTATATCATCTTGGAAAAAACGATTATCCTGGATTCGTTTACACTTGCTAAATGCAATCACAGCCTTTATCGAATGTATCGATTATTGGTTGTCTGAGATAATTTTATACGTTATTCACATGTAATTTTATATGTTATTCACATGTAATTTTATATGTTATTCACATTTAATTTTATATGTTATTCACATGTAATTTTATATGTTATTCACATGTAATTTTATATGTTATTCACATGTAATTTTATATGTTATTCACATATAATTTTATATGTTATTTTAACCCTTCGAACTAGCGACCGAATTCTTGAGAAAGTATTATGATTTGCATTATTCAATCGAAGATCTAAGCAATACGTTTATAAAAGTCTTCTCTTCAATATGACTTGGTGAAAGTTCATATTTACATTTTCGATTTCAATTTTATAATTTCCGATATGAATTAGCTAAATACCTTATAACTTACATCATATTGTTTACCAAATTCAGTTGACTACGATTTTAAATCTTAGAGCTGTGTTTGGGGCCGTCAACCCTTTGAGACCCAGAGTTAATTCAAATTTACATGAGCTTTATGTATTTTTATTTCGTAAATAAAGCGATTAAAAATAGTCAGAAATTTGTTTTATGATAACTGGCAATCTTCTTCGTGGCGTATATATTCTACTGGGCTGCAATCTCTATTCCCGACACAAAAACCACATATATTTTTATAGCTCCCTCTTCGGTGGTAAGGATCGGTCAGGGATCCAATAGTTAATATGTTTTTTATGTTACCTTTATATTTATTGAGGCAACATTTTAAATGTTATTAATAAAGCAGTTATTTTTATGTTATGTTTATTTTACCTTGCTATTAAAAAATACTCTGATGTCCAATAGTATTCATTCAAATTAACGTAGAAAAAAATCTAAGCTATTAAAATAAAAAATGTAGGTACATATCGGTCGATAGCTGAGTGGATAAACACGTGGGATCCCCACCTGGGCTTTGAGGTTTCAATTTCTACGTTAACTAAGTCCTCCATCATTGCACAAGCTACATTGTCTGCTTATTATGATGGTAGTAGGAGATTTTCAAAGATTGTCAGGTTATTCGTAAGCCGGGAATGTTTGTCTTTCTCTTTATTACAGTTAATTAAAAAAATATATTATAATTAATACGTATCAAAAAAATAATCAACGTTCTTAGATGTTATTAAGCTTTTAATATTTTCTATATGTGGAAACAATAATGCAAACCGGGGTTAGTAATAAAAGTATATAATGTATTCACTTGTGTACTAAAAGCAACACCTACTCCCAGCGAGAGGGAATAAAATAGTCAACCGATTATTTCGAAATATTTTTCTTTCATAACCCGTATGGCTTTGTCACCTTCAAGTTCCTACTGCCTCTATATAAAGGTGGTACCTAAGAAAAAACCTGGGAGATTTATGCAATCGTTTTACAAATCTCAAAGCGCAGTTTGAAGTATCATTT
This sequence comes from Drusus annulatus, assembly GCA_022651775.1. Taxonomy (NCBI): domain Eukaryota; kingdom Metazoa; phylum Arthropoda; class Insecta; order Trichoptera; family Limnephilidae; genus Drusus; species Drusus annulatus. The sequence continues at coordinate 122,347 of JAGWCC010000440.1, read as the reverse complement.
ATTAAAATTGCAAAGCATTTTCCTTTTCCACATTTCATCTGAACGTCGGGCTCTCCTGCACCCGCACCAAACTCACAATCCTCGAATTATTTGATTTCTCTCAATAATTACGAGGGTCTATCAAAAAGCAGATACCCATGAGAATATTGCAATAAATTGTATTTTGAATACTAAATACTCATTCAATATAATATTATAATAAATTATTATTAATTATATTAATGTGAGAACTGGTTAGGTTGGGTTGAGTTAGGTTGGAGTTTATTTCAAGTTTTATGGCCCTTTACTAAGAAATAATGATATTTAATATTTTCGTAGAGAGCAATCACTTTATGGTTTGACATATTTAATAAAAATTAAATAATAACTTAGTATAAAACCAAAGACTTTATTTTATTTTTTATGACCGACCGGTTTCGCTCAGCCTAAGGTAATCAGGATACAAAATTAAACTTGACAAAAAATACATAGTGCGTGGTTATATATACTCAGAGGGAGAACACAATATCAAATATACTCAGAGGGAGAACACAATATCAAATAAAATAAAAGAATAGCAAGAAAACAAAATTATAACAAAAGAGAGAGAAAGAGACAGACAATATGAAACAAAAGAGGCATAACGTCAACTAAGAACGTGATAAAAGAATAATGAGAAATTTTATGAATTTACGGGAAATGTATCTAATATTCGACTACTGGACAAATTTAACTGATTATTAATTTTAATGGCTTTCTTTCTTTCTAGTGCTTCTTATCTATTTAATTTGTTGCCATGACCATTTTTTATGGAGAATATGAACACCAGTTCTTTTATTGAAGGTATGATTTTTATATACGAGTATATATAACAATACACCACGTATTTTTTGTTTAGTTTAAATTTGTACCCTGTTGATGCTTAGGCTAAGCGAAACCGGTCGCTCATAAAAATTCAAATGAAATCTGTGGTTAAAACCATAAATGCATACTTATTATTTCATTTTTATTATTGATATTTAAACTTAGTATCTAGTCTACGCCTTAACTCTTTCAATCTTTCGATAAGTGATGACGTTGACTATCTTGAATTGGTGATTTCAAGAATGCCCAGTTTTAATCAGTGAGCCGGAGCTATTCCATTGATTGCCATAAATATTATACCATCCAGTAAATCTCGAGCTGGACATATGAGACAGTGAATACTCCAGAGATATTTTGAAATATAAAAAAAATCTTTTCGCTGTAGATAATGTTCATATTTATTTTATATTTCAAAATTTTCTTCGGATAGCGCAGAGAGTTGCTGAAGGTCAAAGTGGGATGCTGAGGTTATTCAACCAGTTGGAGGCGTCGGAGGCACTTGATTTAGCACAAATGTGCTTCCGAGAAACTGGTGAAAAAGACATTTTCTTCAGTATGTTCTGTTGTTTAAATTTACCCATATTCACACTATTCAAAATCGGCTAGACCTTATTTGTGCATCACATATGCACGGCGGCTGTGACTGTGACTGCATCCGATGTGGTTTAGGAAGGCCCACGTCTTTCTAAGGAGAGAGAATCTTGGTAGTTCAATGACTGGATCCACAACAAACTGCTTGTTGGTCAAGTCCGAAGTCATCCCAAAATGGCTGAAGCGCCAGAGCATTTACACTAGAGCACTTTAAAGTATTTTTTGTTTTACAATAAAATTCATAAGTCTTCAGTACCTGGTTGGATTTTTTTTAACTCAGTAACTCAATGTTCTCACTGAGTTACTTGAAGCGACAAAAAGCAAAAAAAAGGTCCCAACTTGTATCAAAACTGTATATTTATCTCATTTTCGACCAAAGTGCCGCTTAAGCTCTTTTGCCTTTCCAGTAATGATACACTCCAAAGTAACTGTCTAAATACTGAGAAGATTTTATTTGTCTTCTATAAAAAGTCACATTCAAAACTAAAATTATTTAGTCAACGGTTACGAGCTTTTAAGTCAGCCCAAGTAATTTTCCACTCCCGACTTTCTAACAGGGTATAACGTACGTATACAATCAAATATAAAGCCGTGCAGTGGAAGGAGCGGCTGTAGGAAAAAACATCAATTAATTCCAAGTGCAAGCCGATATACTCACAGGCCCTAACGGCACTGACGAGGCTGTGAGGCTGTGAGGCTGTGAGGCTGAGGCAGGTACAGTACTGCAGTTGTACTTGGCCATAATGAACGTCGACAGACAGCATCCGTTTTAAGATTAATGGGTATTGCATGTTTATTATTTGTACGGGTTTTTTGTAAAGCAATACACATGAGAAATGTACGCTAAGACTCCACTTCAGGAGCGTACGTCGAAATAAGAAAAAAATATTTTACGCTATCTCCCAATCTCATATTTTTGGAGAGCACCATTCAAAATCGTAACATTTCTTGAAATAGCCATGACACCGACCAATTTCATGGCTATATATTAACTTTTTTAAGCACTACTTCAATTTTATCTTCTCTTTCTCCTTAATCTCTTTCACTTCCTGCCTCAAAACATTTTTAAAAATGGGATGTCAAAATGCCAAAATCCCCCCTTTTCTGGGCAGTTCCACTTCGAAAATAAAATGAATAAAATTTGTAACACGGGAGCGTTTGTCTTTCTTTGAAAAAAATGAAATATCAGAGCGTGCATTACTTTTAAAAAATTGTTTTTAAATTTTAGTGTTTCTCAAACAGCATCTACTAATCTAAAAAAAGTATTTGGTGTGTATTTATCTCTCTAAGTGAGCCCCTGATTTTGCGATGAGAATTCGGGTCCTCCTAGTTTATTCTAAAATGACATCTCATATAAACAAGTCTACATCAAATGGTATATCGATTATAGCGCATAATGTGAAATAATACACTTCCACGGGCCGCCACTATACTAATTTGCAGCATCCATCCACTAGGTACCCCGATAACAGTGGCGTGGTGTGGGGAACATATTATCCCCTTTATTTTAGTATTTTCTCCAGTTGTGTTCAGCGACGCGTGGTTCTGCATGCATTACAGTAATCACCTTCTACTGCTTTCTACCTCTTCTTCTTCGCTCTGCCCTCGTCTGCCGCGTTTTACTTTCTTCAACACACATATCAGTTATTCATAAATCAGTAATCAACTCGAAACACCAGTTCAAGACGGAAACAAGTCTAGAAAACGACTATTTCAGTTATTACCACCATTGAATTCATCCCGCTCAGATTATATTTCCGCAAATAAATACATCATTTTTAAGTCGCTGAGAAATCTTAATAGAAATATAGCTCAATTTCTTTTTTCTGAAATATTGAAAGATAATGTAATCCTTAACACCGTTTTATAATCTAAAATATAAATATATTCAATGAAAATTAAATAATAACTTTGTATAAGACCACAGATTTAATTTTAATTTTTATGACCGACCGACTTCGTTTAGCTTAAGCATCATCGTGGTATAAAATTAAACATAACAAAAAACACAAAGTGTGCGATTATACACATAAAGAGGGAGAACAAAATATAAAATAAAATAACAAAACGATGAGAAAACAATAAAATAACATTTAAATTATAACAAAGATAAACAGACAGATAATATGAATTAAAAGAGACAAAACGTCAAAATTATTATTATTATTATTTCCATAATATTTGATTTAACGTGCAGTCATAAAAAACGAGGCCTCGTCTGGACAATTTTCGCGTGCATTTCATTTTATAATATAAAACAGCGCATTTCATTAATGAGATCCGCCACTTGCGGCGGGGGAGTCCCTCTATATGCACCGGGGGCCTGGTACATAATACACCGGGAGGTGTGAGCTTTATAAAGATATGTGAAATGCAGTTGTGTGTTATGTGCTGTGGCATTATATAATTATACAGGGTGTATTAACACGATTTTTTTAAATTTTATTTCTCTGTGTAAATACCACTCTAAAAAATGGTTACATATTATAAGAAAATAAAATTTGTTTGAGATTTACGATTAACGTTTTAAATTTGAGTAACTTTTTTTTTGCTGCTCCCAACTATCTAGAGACAGTTAAATTATGTGCATCCTCAATCGGGGTATGTTTTGAGGCTGGATGTAATGGAGAGAGAAAAAAAATGGAAAGATGAAGGTCGAGAAGTACCTGGCTATTCAGATCTGGTAAACAAACACGGTTAAAGCCATTTCAAAGAACGTTTCGATTCTGAATGGTGGTCTTTCATCGGGGCGATACTTAGAGTATCTACCACTCTGGAACGTGACGTAAATATACTATAATATATTTATATTATTTTATATGTATTACATGTATCAATTTAACTAAATATATTTGCGCATGCCGGGATTTGAACCGGTGACCTCCGAGGCTGCTCTAGCTTAAGGCTATATTCTATAAGAACGAACATGTTCTTTGAAATTTACGAATGATCTTTTAAAACTGACAGTGATACTAACGATTTTATCTACAGAATATAGTTTAATGACTTTGTAAACTAATCTTTGATTTTAATAAATTAAAATGCTTATAAAGAAAATATCCTAAGCAGTTTAATATTTAATCATTTATTTTACTTTAATGATCGTAAATCATATGATATCTGATTAAATGCAGTAATTAACTGATGCAGACCACGTGGCTTTTATTTATTTTAAAAAATTCTGTTCAAACGTCAATAAAGACTGCTTTTCTGCATCCAAAAAACCGCGTATCAAAAAAAAATATTAAACTTATAACAAATCACAAAGATTTTTTTTTACTAGATCCACCTCATCTCCTTGAATATAATGCCTTTCGTAGGGTTACTCCCTATGTACGAGTATTAAATTCTCACAGTGCGTGAGCATTATTCCGTGATATAAAGCTTTACGCTTTTTACTCTTCCGGCACGCAGATTTATTTGTAGGTACAGGTGAATTTTATCCACGCAGGACCAAATCAGTATTAAAACCTTTAAATGATGCATTAAAGGTATTCAAATGTATTTTACTATACTAGAGTATCCTCCATAGTGTTTTAAACAATTAACTTTTAAAAATATTTGTCTTTTTGGAGGAGTAGATAATTGTGCCACCTACGAAATTATTCTGACCATACAGATTTTGAGCATTACAGTTAAGATTATATTTCGGGGTTAATACTAGAAATGCCATTTTTTAAGTTATAAAAGTCTCTGTCAACCGCGCAAGATAATGTACTCGTATAATATGATAATAATTGGCTACAGAATTTACTACATTTTACTACATGGCGTGAAGTCCTCCGAAATTGTGAAATTGTATAGTAGTATGCATGCCCTAAGAAAATAAAATGGAAAATAAAATATCTTAATTTGTAAATATTTATAAATAAATGGGTGCTTAACGCATTTTAAATGAAAAATGACAACTTTTTTTAATTATGTCGCATCATTTTCCATTTTTTTGCTATAGTGAATACTAGCATTGGGAAAAACTTCAAAATTTTATGAATGCTTCAGGAACTGCTAGTTCTTTAAAATGAACTCTTCACGGTAAGCCTTCAATTGAAGTACCACTGAAATCCTGGAAATTCTGAAAACCCGTTAGAAGCGGCCGTATGAGGTCTGCATACGATAGTAGCGCCATCTAAGAGCGAAATATAAAAGTTTAACAATTATTATTAATAAATAATTGTATTACTGTTATAAAAGTAAAAAAATAAATTAAAAAATGGACAGTTATTATTAAATCAAAAAAATACATACGAGTATTATGATCAAAATAACACTCGGAAAAACTAGTGTCCCACGCCAGACAAAACAAGCAAAGAAATCAAAGTTTGTAATTCTTGTAGAAAATTAAAAGCAACTGTCACCAAAGTTCAACAAAAAATATCGCAACAATAGCCCCGTATAAAATCATGAATAAATAAAACACACCAAAATACGGCCAACTGTTGATTGTGCGATTGTGCGAGCGAACTAAAAACTTCAATTGAAGTAAACTAAAATTGAATTGTGGATGGTGCGATACTACAATCGTACGAACGAACGAAGAACTATAATTGAAGTTTTCGAAGAAACTACAAATGAGCATAGATGATGCGATCGTGCGAGCGGAACTAACTAACTAACTAACTAACTAACCATCACGCCGTTTCCCCGCAAGGGTAGGCAGAGAGGACGGACCGCCATACAACTCTGTCTTGGCACACACTTCTTGCTTCATTTACATTCATACATCGTCTCATACATACTCTTCTGTTATTCTGACTCTTCACACGACCCGATTCAAGTATTTGATTCACTTGATCGTGCCATGTCTTTCTCGGGCGTCCTCGACTTCTTCTTCCATTCACTTTCGCATCATATATTCTTTTCACACTCCTTTCAACTTCAATTGAAGTATTCGGACAGTGAAAAATAAATGATGTTTGAACTGCCGCAAAAAGAAGTAGTTCTTTGTAGTAGTTCGTACGGAGCGGTCACAACGCTAGTGAATACCGCACAAAAGTCCCAATTGCTCCCAACCGTCTGGAGCCAGGTGGACTATGGCACCTCTAATTGGGGTATGCTTAATGTACATCAAATCTTAAAGAATCTACCACCAAACGGGTAACGTGCTGGTCTTCATGGTCGAGTGGTATGACGCTCGACTACGAATCCAAAGGTCGCGGGTTCAAACCCGGCGTGCGCAAATAACTTGTATTTGATCAATATGTGTCATAAAACATTTAAGTTCAATAAAATAACACAAATTATATTTGGGGCACGTTTCAGAGTGGTAGATACTCTTAGTATTTTCCTTGTGAAAGACCACCATTCAGAATCCAAACGTTGCTTGAAATGGCTTGAGCCGTGTTTGGTGACTCTATTTTAATGGCCAAATACTTCCCAACCTTGGAGAAACAATGTATGGAGAGAGAGAGCTAATTATTTTACCCAACCGATACAAACTTGCGATAAATCACTTTCTCCGGGTTTTTACGTCGTACATCATGAGAGAGAAAGAGACAACAAATATAATACTCCGCTTCTATGTACTGTCACAATGATCTTGGGCTCCTGAGTAACCGCGGGACTCCGCCCACATTTTTTATTATGCCACTAAACTTGACACAACTAAACGGTCTTTTAGGTTAGATGCTATATTTTTGTTGATATCAATACTGTGAAAAATTGGTTATACGAATAAACAAAAACATTATGTCGATATGTGATATGAATGGATGTATAAATACCCTAGCCTTAGTCTTAGCCACGCCCAGGTCCGCCGAGTCTGGTAAAAATCATCAAAAACTGACTACACTGCCTTGGATTGATACCACTCTATATACTCTAAGTTCCCAACCTTCCTCTTCCCTATCTCCTTCCCCTAACCACTACCTTCAGCCTCACAACATACCCCGATTAAGGATGCCATGGTCCCACTGGCATTAGATGGTTGGGGCAGTTGGGACTCTTGTGCGGTATTAACTATAAAAATAAAATACAATAAAATAAAGTGACGAAAACATACCGCATAATATTTTATATTTATTAAATGTGAAATAACACAAATAAATAAAATAAATTTATTTGGAAACGCCGGCATTTGAACTCCCGACCTCTGAAATCGTAGTCGAACGACTTAACCACTCGGCACAGAGGCCGTCAATTATGCACAGTTTTACAGGTTCTATGGACTGAACGCTTCTGATTTTGAGTTATTTGTCTATCATTGTAAATCTGATATTACATAAAGATGGCTGCACAAAACAGGAATTAATTTAAAAAACACTTTTTCCAAACGTAACCTCGGTCAGCAATGCAAATCTCTTTATTCTAGCGCCCTCTTCCATCGATGGTTGACAATCTTGGAGTAACAATATATGAAGAGAGAGCTAATTCTTTTTACCCTATCTAAACAAACTTGGGATAAATCACTTTCTCCGGGTTTTTACGTAGAACACCATGAGAAAGAAAGAGACAACAAAATTTCCCAAAATATCACACCGCTTTAAAGTATTATAAGAGTGTTCTTCATGCCCCGCGTCTCCCTTGACTCCGCCCACACGTTTTGATATGTGACATAAATTGACATAACTCAACGGTTTTTTAGGTTATATGCTTTATTTTTGTTTATAACAATACTGTGAAAAAGTGGTTATACGAATAAACAAAACCATTATGTCGATGTGTGATATGAATGAATGCATAAATACCTTAGCCCTAGTCCTAGCCACGCCCAGGTCTAGCCGAGTCCAGAAAAGCACATCATGACTACAGCAGCGCTCTCTCTTGTATATTATTGCTCTGAGTTGACAATCTTTAGAGCGATCTTCAAACGGCAGGCTGCATCACAGAACTGCACTCGTATCAGCACGTGGGTTTCGAAGCCATGAAAATATTTGGATCCAGGTTTATGTCAGTTGTCAAGTGATAGCTAACATAGCATGGCTAAGCGCCGGCTCTGTAAAAAATACATACACTGATCACAATATTTCAGCCTACAACAAATCAGAAGGGGGAGCCGGCAGACATCTTGTATGGAACTGTCAACAGAGTAGGTCCCGGGGGTGCAGGGCATTGCTCATACAGCCCGTATCCTTTTCCGGTCGTAAAACAAATATGGCCGCGGCGAGCTTCATCCCTTTAACGCTAGGTTTAATTAAAAGCATACAGCAAAATATAGTATAGATTTACAGCAAAAAATATATAACAGAGTTTCTAGTGTCTACCCCTTCAATATTTATAATAATAGCAGCTTAATGACGTAAAGTGATTTTTGGACGTGCAGAGCGAGTGGATTGAGAAAGGACTATCAGGAACACCTACGCAATATGGCAAGCAAGTGAATGCAGTTTTCACAAAAGCGAACTATTTTGGATTGTGATGGTTTGTGTTAACGGTGTTGAAAGTTTTGTGAAATGTTTGTTTATTTTGATAAAAACAACACAAAATCCAACTTAAAATAGTATTAACTTATTGTCCCAATTTAGATAAGTCTTTGTGGAAAAATACAACAGTATTTTATTTAGCAACAAAAATATATTTCAGTGTCTAAAAAAATTTAAGCGCCATGTTTTGATGTTTATTACTAGGGCTAAAAAAATTGTTCAACAATAACCCCCTTGATGTATATTTTTATATAAATACCGCACAAGAGTCTCAACTGCTCTCAACCGTCAAGAGCCAGTGAGACTATGGCATCCCCAAATAGGGTATGTTGTGAGGCTGAATATAGTGAGGAGGGGAAGGAGATTGGGAAGAGGAAGGTTGGGAAGTACCTGGCTATTCAGAACTGGTCACCAAACACGGCTAAAGCCATTTCAAGCAACGTTTCGATTCTGAATGGTGCTCTCTCACCAGGGCGATACTTGGAGTATCTACCACTCTGAAACGTGCCGCAAATATACTTTTATTATTTTTATATGAATTAAATGTGTTATGACACATTATTATTCATATTATCATAATTAATATAATCAATTCGGATTGTTATCGCGTAATTTTAATTCCTCGTAATTTTACCATGATTTGAAGATGTTCTTATATTTATAGTTATTATATTAATATTTATATTAATATTTATTTATGGTCCGAGGCATTTTAAGAATGCGCCTGTGTATCCACATTTCAAAGTGTTCAAGATATATTAGTAAAATAAAATTTGGCTCTGCTCAAAACCTAAGAGACAAAAAAATATGCGAAGAATGTGAATCGTGAAAGCGTATAAAATCTAAATCCTCACGAGTGCGGGGCAAATCGTCGCTCTATAAAATGGCGAATGGACCGCTTTCGCGATCATAATCAAATCTCTCGGCAGGAAATTCAATTGAAAACATAAATGGATAATCCGGTGTGAGATTTGCATCTCCCGCCTACTCTTATTGGGGGGGGGGTAAGTACTGGGTGAGATGGCGCGGCCGGGGTATGCACTTACTCCGTGATGGGTGTCCTAGCAAATGTGGAAATATAACATCGAGTACACGATAAATATGGTTTGATTTTATTACGAAATTTCAAAGTGATTTTAATCAAATATTTTTAAAAATAAATATATTCCGTTCTTCGCAGTGAGAGAAAAATTATCTACTGCTTCAATTGGAGACAAAACAGTCTAAATTTGAGTACATTATGGTTGGGTACCTAGAAACTCCATCGGTTTTTATTTAAACGGTTTCCGTTAAACGATTTGTTGCAATTTCGATCAGCCGCTAAGCATAAAAGCATTAAGGCTGATTCACACCAACGTTCGGTTCCGCTCAGTGCCGATATTGTTCCACAAGAGAGCTTATTGATATGGTATGAATATCAATCAAGGAGTATGTGCAAAGACAAAGTTGTATGGCGGTAGATCCTTCTGCCCACCCTTGTGATATTCAACTACTTATTTAGTTAAATAATTATTTTGATTTGTAAAAATACTAACATCGCAGATTTTTTTTTTTATCAAAATCCATTTTTTTATCACTAAATGATATTTTTATTAATTATTAATTATTAAAAATATTATTTAGTCATAAAAAAATGGTTAAAAAAAACAATATCTGCAGTGTAAGTATTTTTACACTTCAAAATAATTATTTAACTAAATAAGTAGTTAAATATCACAAGGGTAGGCAGAAGAATATATTTCCACACAAATTTGTCTTGGCACATACTCCTTGATTGATATTCATACCATATCAATAAGTTCTCTTGCGGAACAATATCGGCACTGAGCGGAACCGGACGTTGGTGTGAATCAGCCTTTAGTCTAACGTATTATTTGTCAGCTGTCGAATTGCTAAACTTTCGATCATTAAACTTTTGTAATCATTCCAGTAACCAATATACACAAAATTCGAGAACTTACGTGAAAATACCTACTTAAAATAAAATAAATAGTCTGTTTTTTCTCATCCTTTCCTAGATTTTTGTGAATTTATAAAAAATATATTTATGAATTGACTTGCGACATATGTTATATTGGCAATCGAACAATGTTGACAAAGCGTATCCTGCTTGAATTTGCGAACCTGTATACTAAATAAAAATAGACAAGATATGAGTAACTTCTATTTTCCCCGGCCACCCTATGTTCAAAAGAAACTGTCGAGCATAAATAGTTGAAATAAAATTATCAACCGACGCTGAAGGGAAAATAGGGGTTGGGTCGAAGGGTGGCAGTGTGGGTGGTTGGGAGGAAAGGGGTTCACGCTTAAATAGACGACAAAATTGCTGAATTTTCAATTTCACAAATTGTCTTATTATTATGTAAAGTAGAAGAGGGATTTTTAAGGGACCCGGATTCAACAAAATTACCAATCGCAGCTCTTCAAATAAGATGAATGGACTTATTGATGAATGAACTTGTGATAATTTTGTGACCCTTGATAATTATTTTAGAAGGTCATAAAATGTAAAAATTGTATAAAATGTTGTTTTCGTTTTAGAATTTTTTATTGGAAAAAAAATTAGGACCTTAATTTTGGAGCACTTTTTGTAATCTTTTTTCTCGATTTTGTTGATTTCATATCAATTAAAATCCATAAGTGTTTTTTTATCCGAAAAGATTTTGTTCAAAACAAATATATTTATTTAAAAATCTGTAAAAAGTTTTATTCCTGTATTCCCCAACATTTTTTTTCCATTAAATTATTTGCAAGCAATGTTTTTCAGGGGTTTTGACCTTTATACCATGTCACTGGTTCCTATTCTTCCTGCAATATTTTAAGTGATAGACAAGTCGATTGTATAAAACTAAATAAAATATTTCTATTTATTCTGGGTGCAAAATGACGTTAAGGTGTAAACAGTTTGAAACACCTGTTAATACCAAAATACTGCATCTTATTAATTGTTTATCGGTATATTCCTACTTTCAGCCTTAAGTACCTGCATGAATAACTAAAAATTAGAACGCTTTATAACCATTACAAATTATTTAAATATCCAAAACTCTTTTCTTAATGGTTAAAAAATGTTTTAAAATAATCCAAAATAAATAGTAAAAATGCTTATAATATACAATTATTTACTAGGAAAACTTATCGATATTGCTCAAAATACTTTCAAATAAGAGATATTTGTTTAATTGAGACAGATTTTCTATTTACTTGAAATTCCTCGACAACACATAAATTTAGCGGCCGCAATGTGTACTGACATCTTCAAAGTGGACTTCGTTTCCTGAAAGTCTGAAAGAGTAAATCTTGTCCTTTTCAGTCGATACTCACACAAACGCGTCTGAAAACAGGATGATGTATTTTTAAATAACCTTATAACATATAAAATAAACCACAAAGAATCTAATGAATGTTGAAAATTTTATAAAATTCTGTAGGTTCCGAAGACTGCGGTTGGCTGGTTATGTCGAAAGAATGCCAGATGAGAGGACGAGCGAAGATTATGACAAAATGGGCGCTTCAATGGAAATGACATAAACAAACCGAGAAAGAGGTGGACTGACTGTAGAAGAAGATTGAAGCAGGAAGAGAAGGTCTGAGAACTGGAGATAAATGGCTGGGGACCAGAGTCAAAAGAGAACATTTGTAGAAGTTAAAAAATCTCTGGGTATTTAGCGCCATGGTTTCTGTCACAAATACATGGGATAAAATAAGACACCTTTACATCCAGACGTAAAGGTTGATAAGGATATTGAAAGAAGGGTGAATGCAGGAAACTCCATTAATGGAGGACTGAACGCTGTTGACGCAAATAAGAACCTGTCCAAAGAAGCGAAGCTATCATTCCACAATGGAGTGCTTATACCAACCCTGATGTATGGCAGTGAGGCATGGAACTGGCAGAGGAAGGATGAAAGTAGACTGAATGCTGTGGAAATTAAATCCTTGAGACGAATGTGCGGTAAAACCATGTATGATCGTATTAAACATGTAGATATTCGGAAAGAATGTAAGGCTGATGCGAGCGTAATGAATAGAATCAAGAAAGGGACGCTTTGATGGTTTGAGCATGTAGAGCGAACGAACGAAGAAAGGAATGCAAAAAGAATATATGTTGCGAAATTGAATGAAAGAAGAAGTCGAGGACGCCCGAGAAAGACGTGACACGATCAAGTATATCAAATACTTGAATCGAGTCATGTGAAGAGTCAGAATAACAGAAGAGTATGTATCAGACGATGTATGAATGTGAATGAAGCAAGGAGTGTGTGCCAAAACAGAGTTATATGGCGGTCCGTCCTCTCTGCCAACTCCTGCGGGGAAACGGTGTGACGGTTGGTTAGTTAGTTAGTTTTACCTTTACATCAAATAGCTAGTATTGAATCAAGCAAACTGTAAACGGCAATATTAACGCTTTTTAGGTGAAGATCTCTACAAGAAGAACTAAAAGGTTGAATGTCACCAGGACCAGATTACCACGAAAATAACGTTTGGTTCTAATCATCGCGCTTAACCACGATGGATGCCTCTCACGGAAAATAAATTGAAGCAATATTACTGATTTTGTAAGAAATGTGCGGTTGACATACGACAGTCTGCTAACTCGGTTCGGTAGTGCGAATGGTAGAGCGTTCATTCTATATTGTTTCCGTACAATTTCCGTGGTCGAGCTGTTAGGTTCCCCGATTATGGATCCAAAGGACGCGGGCTCAAAAGCACCGTGCGAAAAAAAAGGTGTTCTATCACATTAAATTAATATATAGTATAGTGTAGATAGATACTTTCAATACCGCCCTGGTGAAAAACCATCTATCAGAATCGATTCGTTGCATGAAATGGGTTTTGTCGTGTTTGGTGACCAAATATTAATAGTCATCTACTTCACAAATTTCCTCTTTCCCATCTCCTTCCCTTCCGCACTTATTTACGACTCTATTGGGGACTCTATATTGGACACTTATAATTGGGGATGAAATAGTCCTCCTAACTCCGGACAGTTTGGATTTTGTGCGGTTAAAAAATATTTAAACATATTTGTGTAGATATTTCTACTAACCCCCTGTAGATAGAAAAGAATCTGGAGTTGTTGAAAGGAGAACTAGTAAAGTAAGTGAATGTGTGGGGTAGGAATGGGGAGGAGGAGGGGGGTAGAGGGTGTAGAAAGAAACTCACGGACCACCCGCCGATTTCTTTATAAGAAAATAGATTGAATTAAATCCGGTATAGCCGCATTTACTCTCATCTCAGCCTGGCAGTTCCCGAAGAACAGGGTGATTACTGTATTCATATCACATCCACACATACATTGCTTTATGCCTCGCAAAAAACCTTATAGCGTTTACAGCTTAACAGTAATATCTTTGCAGACGGCCAGAAAGGGAACTAAAGAAGCCATGCTTTTTGTCATGCCACAGTAAATATCGCCTCGGTTAAAGATCACCATTCGGAATCGAAATGTTGCTTGAAATTGCACTAGCCTTGTTTAATGAACAGATTTAAATAGCCAAGAACTTCTCAACTTTCTTCTTCCTCATTTAATTTCCTCTCTCACTCTCTACAGCCTCACTACAAACCCCGATTGGGGATACCGTAATCCCACTGGCTGCAGACAGTTGGAATCATTTGGAATTTGAAAAATCTACCTAGTAAGTCTTATTAGAAGCATCAACGTCAAAAGCCTGTGTTGGCGGTCTCGCGTCATATTATCAAGAACATGGTATCCTATATCAAACAAGATACCAGGCATCGATAGGAAAACCTTCAGAATTTTATGTACCATTAGCACTTGTACAATATACCTGCGTGAACTAAGCTTACAATATTTATATTTTGTTTGGGTAGCTACTACAAATCTAAAAAATTACATCTAATTTTGTAACTGTTAATTCATGGTGGAATTCCATTTTAATGATTAAATAAAAACAATTTTCTAACTTTATTCCACTTTTTTATTTTTTGACTGGACCGGTTTCAGCCTATAACGGCCATCTTCAGACTAGTAAAAGTTGTTCTTATTCTATGGCTTATATACTATTTTTGGGATGTCAGGGGTAGTAAACCATAATTTTACTTTAATTATATTTATCAGTATTGCTGCATGAGTTTACTAGTTACAAGTTACTTTTAGTTTACTATTTTATATATCTATCTGGTGTGAATTTTTATTTAAGATGGGTTACAGTTGTATTTCTCTAAGTATGATTTTACGATGTCTTTATATAATGCAAGGTTGGTGAATACTAATAATTAATGAGTTTATTTTAGGTTTTCCCATCTTAATTGTAATGTCTAGATTTTCCATAAAATTTCCTAATTATTGGGTTACTCCCAGTATTATGGTTTAATTACATGATTAAATTTATTATGCACTTTTACAGTAGATTATTTTTATTATTATCATTGATTTGGTTTATTATTAGGAAATTTTACTACCCCTGACATCCCAAAAATAGTATATAAGCCATAGAATAAGAACAACTTTTACTAGTCTGAAGATGGCCTTTATAGGCTGAAACCGGTCCAGTCAAAAAATAAAAAAGTGGAATAAAGTTTAAAAAAAAATTATTTAATCATAAAAAATTACACCTTAGCTTATAACTGCAGAATGCTTATGGAGTTAAAAAAAATACATTTTTTTAATGGTGTTCGCTATTTACATGCATCTTGTAATGCTGTAGGTCTTGAGGTGCCAATACTTTGCGGTTACTCAGTGGGCCTAGGGGTGAGGGAGTGGGCGGTGGGGAGGGGGTAGAATAGATGTAATTTCGGTTAGCGGGAGAACCTCTGTCGACCGAAAATCTAATACAGATATTGGAAATCACACATCTTCAACATGTAGGCTTTTGTAATAGTACCGAATTCTCATTAAAAACTAATCTTCCGTAAATAAAAATGGATAGTCTATCCAATAAACCAGCTTAGTGAGCAACTATGCTCGGTTAGAGCTTTGCATACCAATACGAAAATATTGAATAAAATCATTTATTTTCAAAGAAATATGGAATTGATAAAAATGACGGTTTCTAAAAAGGTTTCGGTAGCTCAATTGGGAGAGATGTTACTCCCGGATAAAGTAGAGGCTCCGAGTTCAAGTCTCGGTCACAACCTAATATTTATATTTTCTGTTTTATATTTCGTTGAAAATTATTGATATTGTTTCAATATCTGAACTGCGAAATTTTGCACCTTCTCTGTGAATACGAGCTTTTGCCGTAGCATGCCCAACAGCTTGGAATAACCTGCCTTCACATTTGCGAAATATCGACAGCTTAATTGTTCAGAGCAAAACTAAAAACTCACCTTATTAAATAATCATACCCAAAATAACGTTCATTAGCTTCATTAGAGTTTTGATTAGTCAGTCCAAGTGAAATATTAAGTTTTACTATTGCTTATTCTTTTTTTTCTACTTTTGACAGCACGGGCAATAACCATTACACATAAAAAAATTGTAAATTTAAATTTATTAATTGTAAGTATTAGGCATAGGTCAATATTAATAAGTTTTAGATGTCAGTCTTAATTTCAAGTCACTAGTCATAAGTTTTAGCTGTTAGTACACAGTTATAAGTCATAATTCATACGCCACTAGTTGTAAATCTCAGTCATCAAGATTTAGATTATCTTAATTAAGTTGTAAAGTGCCTTTGAGGTGATATTCTTTCACGAAAACGGTGCAATAGAAATTAGCCGATTATTATAATTATAAACACAAATCAATTGTTTTATGCGTAATTCACAATTTGACAGTATGGGTTATAAGGTTTTCTAGGGTTTGGAGCTTTCAATAACTACGCAGAATTAAAAATGTCTAAAAATATCATGTTATGTACATGTGTTCTTCTCGAGATATACATCCTACCACCAAAGGTAAAACACAAAAAAATATACACAGTACCTCCACACGACAGCTGGACATAAATTATGTTTAAATATTAATCCTCAGAGCAATAATATACAAGAGAGAGCGCTGCTTTAGTCTGTTTTTATGAGGTTTTCTGGACTCGGCTAAACCTGGCGTGGCTAGGACTAGGAATAGGGTATTTATACATTCATTCACAACACATGTCGACATAATGTTTTTGTTTATTCGTATAACCACTTTTTCACAGTATTGTTATAAACAAAAATATAGCATGTAACCTAATAAACCGTTGAGTTATGCTTATTGATTTCGCGTATCAAAACGCGTGGGTGGAGTCAACGCAGACGCCGTACACGAAGAACATTCTAACAATACTGTAAAGCGGTGTGATAATTTAGGATTTTTTTTTGTCTCTTTCTTTCTCATGGTGTACGACGTAAAAACCCGGAGAAAGTGATTAATCCCAAATTTGTATAGGTTGGGTAAAAATAATTAGCTCTTCTCCGTATATTGTTACTTCAAGTATAAATCATCGTCATTAAGTCAGAAAACATTAAAACTCCCACTAAACCTAAGAAAAAATATTATATCCACATAAAAATGTGTAATACTTTCCCCACAGTTGGACAATTCCACAACCCTCCAGATCTATCTGAGTCTGCTTCGTTCCTTCTGCGGGGGACGTGAATGGGAATGGAATAGCCCGGCCAGCAGCCAGCGCTGGAAGCCAGAAGCTGCAAGCTACAGGACTTGAATGGGTCGTCCCGGCCACAATGGCAATGTCGATTCGGATCTCAGATATACGAGCAGTGAGTAGTGACGACCTATTATATCGACATCGCCGAATGTCGATACCATCGCACCCCCATCCCCGGCTTTTGCTTCTTTGAGACGTTTCCACCTTTTAAATTATCCTTCAAACGTCACAGCTTAGCACGGATAACTTTGCAGAGGCTGAAGGCGTCATGTTTTTGTCATTCGTCTGTCAAAACATTTTCAATTAGCTTACTTCAAACTTAATCGGTTTTGTTTCCGTAATATAATACGATACAATAAGGAAAACCTATGGAAAGTTATGCGCGAAATAATATTCTCAAGATTTTAATTTTACATGTATTCAACGAATTTTTTATTCTAAATTATTTTTTTCGTAGAAAGTAATCACTTTGTGGTTTGACACATATGGTGAAAATTAAATAACCACTTTGTATAAGACAACAGATTTTACTTTATTATATATTAATACATGCATCTTTCATTTCATATTATCTGTCCCTTTCTCTCTGTTCCTTTGTTATAATTAAAATGTTATACTTTTGTTTTCTTACCGTTCTCTTATTAATTTTTAAATAGTGTACTCCCTCTGTATGTACGAGTATATATAACCACATGCTATGTATATTTTGTTAAGTTTAATTTTGTACCCTGATGATGCTTAGGCTAAGCGAAACCGCTCCGTCATAAAATTTTTAATTAAATCTATGGTCTTGTACAAAGTTACTATTTCATTTTCATTAAATATCAAAATTGATTTATCACTCGTCGAATCAATAACAAAGTGGGTTCGCGTTTCAGAATTTCTCCCAAGTTCAATCAAAGGTGCTCTTGAGATTATTATCAGGTGACGTGTTATTAACAATCACATTGGTCGCCTTTGTTTTTTATGTCATGCTTGTTTAGCTCAAATTTATCGGTTGTCGTGCAAATAAATGAAGCATTGTATTTACTCAGTTCCATATAATAATTAAAAATATGTTTTAATAAAGACGAATAAGTTGTTTTTGCATTTGATAATTAAAATACATTGAAACTCTCTTAAAGCGGTGTCTAAAGATTTTAAATGAACTTAATTAATAATGTTATTAATGATTCGGAGACGGTCTCCATAGCTGCTGTAAGTACTAATGCTCTAGACCCATTGTGCTTTCGCCCACATTGCTTTATCTTATTGCATTGACAGACACACCTAATTATCAAAACCCTATAAAATGCACCACGTTTGTCATCGGGTGATATATGAGCCTTCTCCCATGAAGGCAAAAAATTGGTAGTTGGCACCAGATATGGTATAGACTATACCTAAATGAATTGGTCAAAAAATGTTTTATATTTGATTTCAACCAAAGTAAAGGTAATTATGCTAGAAGAAGCGTTATCAAAAGCAATAGTTTTCAAAATTCTACTGGGAAAAGAGTAAAAAATGTATAAAAGTAGCTACATATAAAATTAAAAAGACTAAAACTATCAAACCCTAAAAGAGTTTTTTAAATTACTGGAGAATGGGAATTTATCCGTCAAAAATTAAATGAATATGGCAATAATATACTTGGAAATAATGAATTGCTCTTCCTCAAGCATCACTCTACTAATTAAGGGTATCATTCTCCACTGTCCAGAATGTCGAGACTTGTTAACTCAAGCCATGGTTTTGAAATTTTTGGTACCGGTCCAAATGATTTTTGTCATTCTTTACGACTCTAACAAAACTTTGACTAGACTGGCTCTGACTTGAATGTTCTTTCTAATGTATATTGTGTCCTTTTTTTGTAATTGGTTCTTTATAATATTATGTATGTGGTGTTCTTTCTCTGTTGCTCTGTATTTTTTGCAATTGGACAATAGTCCGTAAGTTGATAAATAAATAAATATAATTTTGGTCTGGATGTTATGTTTATCAAACCGTCCACATGGGTAGCGTAGAATGTGATAGCGAAAGGCACCATTGCTTTAAAGATGGAATAAGCTTTGAAGTCTAGTTAATACAGCACCGGATTTCAATGAAAAAATATTATGGCGCAGCCATTCATCTTCATCGGCTGCGGTCCTTTGTCATTTGCCTCCAGTCCTCAGACTTCAGTATTCAATCCATCCGTAATATTCCACTCCTGATCTGCATCTGGATCTTTTCCACTGGGCACTAACATCGTGATAGTTGGTGTCTGGCATTCTTTCTGCTTGTTCATTCTATGGTTCATTTCAATTCATTGTGATCCATTTTCTAACGTAGGTTCAAAGATTTTCAAAGTATTTTGCATTCAAAGACTGCGAATTTTGTTTCTACCTTTAAGGTTAGTCACAGTCGTGGGTAACTGTTAACCTTATTTCGGATTTATACACGTTTTCCATGTGCTAATAAAGATGGAATAAGCTTTGAAGTCTTTAATACAGCACCGGATTTCAATTAAAAAATATTATGGCGCAGCCATTCATCTTCATCGGCTGCGGTCCTTTGTCATTTGCCTCCAGTCCTCAGACTTCAGTATTCAATCCATCCGTAATATTCCACTCCTGATCTGCTTCTGGATCTTTTCCACTGGGCACTAACATCGTGATAGTTGGTGTCTGGCATTCTTTCTGCTTGTTCATTCTATGGTTCATTTCAATTCATTGTGTCCATTTTCTAACGTAGGTTCAAAGATTTTCAAAGTATTTTGCATTCAAAGACTGCGAATTTTGTTTCTACCTTTAAAGTTAGTCACAGTCGTGGGTAACTGTTAACCTTATTTTGGATTTATACACGTTTTCCATGTGCTAATGTGTATATTTTAAAAAGTTTGTTTAGATTGTAATATTTTCAGGTTTTCATTTTTGCGAAGTTAGGTGAGACATTATTCGCGTATCAGATACCTATTACCAAATAAGGAATAGCATCCACCATCGCTGTTTGCCTCGCGGTTCTTTTGTTTCAATTCAAATTCTGAACTCGCCCCTTCCCGCCTCGTTATTATTTTCCGCCATTTCTAAAACAAGATGGAGAAGGTGGCTGCATTATAATAATTATTAAAAGCAAGTCCCGTATTGCTATATCCGTCTCCTTCTCTCCCTCGCCAACTGGGCGGATCTGGGTAGTTTTTATTACTTTTATCCCCCTCTATTTGCCCCACACCCCTCTTAGAATTTATTCAACTTTATATTCCGTATTTCCTGATTCCGCGTATTACTGGCGCCATGTTGGTAGAGCATAAGGGCCTATACTAGACTTTAAATCAGGTACTTATATTTCGCATATTTTATCGCAAGCGATTTTTATCTGTCATTTAGAGTGGAGTTTATTGGGAATGGTGTGTAGTGATATTTGGTCGTAACATTTTTCGGCATTTCTTCATTAGAAAAGGGTAAGAAAGACTTTAATTTAATTTGCACTTTCAAAATTATGAATAGTATTATTGACTCACCTTCTTTGTTGCAACTCATCCAGTTCAACATTCCTTTCCGAAGACTTTGGATAAATTACTTTTCCTCAATCATGACTCCACTAATTATGGAAATCATTCTCCACTCTCCAGAATGTCGAGACTTGTTAACCCAAGCCATGGTCTTTAAAATTTTGGTACCAGTCTAAATAATTTTTTTCATTCTTTACGACTTTACCAAAACTTTGCTCAGATTTTGAGAAGTCAAATAGAACATTCAAGAATGTTCTTTCAAATTTATATTTTTGTCCTATTTTTGTAATTCCTTCATTATGTATTAGATGTTCATTCTCTGTTGCTCTTTTTTTCCATTTCGTGTCATTATGAATGAACGATAGAATATGTTCCAGGGTCCCAATTGTCATAATGAGATTTTCGAGAGAAGTGGCAATAGTTACAAAATAGGATCGAATCAAAAGCTTGATGATCCGAAATGAGCTTAACATTGAAATCTTGCTACTCTTCATAGAAAAGTCACAATTAAGGTGGCTTAAGTACGTACATACTAAGAATGCCAGAAAACCGACTTTCACTAAAAATACTCAGTGCCATTTCAGAAAAAAGGTGTCCAGTGGGCCTCCCCAGGTGGAGTTGGAAGAATCAACTCCAAAGGCTCTGCGAGGAGAAGCTTGATCTACTGTAGACGGAAGCTGCCGAAGTAGCGCAGGATAGGGACGCCTGGAGGCACCTTGTCCTGACCTGAATAGAACAAAGGGCTGAAGATGAGATAATTATAAAAAGGTACTTACTTCTAGGCTTAATTCAGATTATGTCCAAATTTTGGTCATTAATCTCGAATTATATCGGTTTTCTCAGTGATTTAAATTTTATTTTTTTAACATTTATTACTAATAATTTATCAACATGATAATTGATTTATTTCCAAACTTCAGGTAGGGATTGCAATGCCTCTTAATTTCAAATAGTTACCAAAGAAATGAAAAGAAAAAAATGCTCTAAAGGCGATGCAATTTGAAATAATGCGAAAATACGTATTTTGATTTGAAAATTTGATCATTACTAGAATCCTATTATTTATTAAAAAATATGGATGCAGTAATTATTATTCTTAATTACCCAACAAACGGTTTACCGCTGATAGGTACGTTGCAAAATTTCTATCATTCTCAAAAACGATATATTTGAAATAAAGATAAAACACTGGGGCTTTTGGCGACAGAATCACATCAAGAGTTATTTTTACCTTATGAATTTGATACAAAATTATATTACATAGCTCTTGCCATTCTGTGGTGTCGGGGGAGGGTTGTATGAATAGGACAAGGGATGAGGGGAGAGAGGGGTAATGGGGGCTCTTGATTATCATCCGAGCGACTTCGTGACTCGCCCCCACCCTCCCCTTTTCAATTATACGCCATTTTTTACCAGCATTTCTCTCTTACACCCACTTCCCCCAGCGCGTGTAAGAAACCCTATCTCTTGTGATTTTGTATTTAGTAAAAGATGTAGAAGTTTCCTCAATCATGAGAAAGTACTATTTTGTAAAATACTGTAGTCCTGATCTGAAGTAATAACATCAAGCCCCTAGCAAAACCGCATTTTCACTAGCTAATCTAGAATAGATAAAAACTGTTTTTCAAATTTGATAACACAAAAAAATTACTATCATATGGAACAGTACACATTATATCCTTAGGGTCAAGGTATAAGAGAAACCAAAAAAAAAAAACAATTTGATTCTTAATTGATAAAATCTAAAATCGATGCTTTAAAGCAGGGGTCTCCAAACTACGGCCCGAGGGCCACATCCGGCCCGTGGACAGATTTTGTCCGGCCCGCGGAGAGCTGGCATACTTGAAAACTCATTTTAGAGAACATATATTTTATAGCAAATTAAATTTAGTTTCCTGAAGTATTCTAATTTTATGTTGAATAATTATTAATATGACATCTACATTGATATGGTCATGGACTAACTACTCATAACATTGTTGTAGGCTTATTGTTATTGTTTTTGTGATAAGTAATAATATGGTTTTGGCCCTCGGAACTTACTGGAGTAATCAGTATGGCCCTAAGGCTGGAAAGTTTGGAGACCCCTGCTTTAAAGCAAACAAATAATCGAAAGTGCAGCTCTCTATCATATCATAAATACGGAAGGCTTAATTTATTTATTACCAGCGAGTACCCGACATGCTTTGCAATGCCACTCAATAAATAAAGTGTTTGTGTTTTAATTCTGTGTATTTAAGTACTTTTGAATACATTTTTTTCCCTTCTGGTGCATATATAAATAAATCAGACGTTTTACCGACGCGTGAGCAGGCCACATACAGCTGTCCACGTGAGAAGCACTGATTTTCAAAATTTAGTATTTCTTGATTTTCAAACATGAATTACATTCATATTATTGCCAATTGTTTCGATTGGCTTGTTTCACCTGATAAAAACTTTGATAATTGTTCGGGTGGTGAATTGAATTCTTGCAATTTCAAAACAAAACTAAGCTGAACACCTTATACTGCTACATCTCAATTCAGTCGGCTTACCTAGGTAACCGGAAAATGTAAAGATGTATATTATTAGGTATTTTTTTATGTAATACATGAGTATAAAACAGACCGGACAAAATAGAACGTAGAATTATGGCATTCCCAATTAAGGTAATATCGTGAGGTTGAAGATAGTGGGAGTGGGAAAGATGTAATACATTCGGGTGGTTGGGAAGTACCTGGTCATTTATAACTAGTCACTGGAAATAGCTAAAGCCATTACAAATAGCGTTGAAGTACCGGCATTTTCGAATGGTTGTTTCAAACCGGGTCAAACGGAGAAAAAAATTCTTTTCTGGGGCAAGATACAAGCATCTACAATACTTGTTATTTTTTTAAATTATGTACAAAGGATTACGAACACTTTAACTTTTGTTACAACGCCGAGAAGCTTTTCGCTCTGCCGCGGAGATTGTTTAGAAAGCATTGATATACAGAATTTAAAAAATATATATGTAAAAATACCTACTCACCTAAGTAAGAGATATGAGTAATTTTGAATAAACTGCACGTATCATCGATAAATAAATAAAATTATAATTTTCAAAAAAAAAGAGCTTTAAAACAATAAAACGTTGTCTTTAAATAATATTCATGTTTTTATTTTACAGACAGATGTTTGATTCGCAACATGAATTAAACCCATAAAACCTAAATTCTAGTAATAGGTGATACTTATTATCTCTAAAGTTATTATTTAGTAGTAGTTGGAACCTATCTGGTCGATAGTAAACTAGTTAAAAGAATTTTAAAAGCATTTAAAATTAAATGTGTTACTACAGATTTGCTGCAAATTTACAGTGTCATTAGGTGAGTTTTTTGTTCATTAATCTTATTTCTATTACATGTAAATGGAAATTTTAAATTTATATTTTGGCTTTCCAAAATTAGATTAATTGAAACAAATAGGTGCTTTCTTTTAATCACTTAAATCACTTTATTTTAAATGACGAATATTTAACTAACCTCTCTTTTACCGTTGAAATAATCATTGGTCTTCCATGTTCTG
This sequence comes from Drusus annulatus, assembly GCA_022651775.1. NCBI lineage: Eukaryota > Metazoa > Arthropoda > Insecta > Trichoptera > Limnephilidae > Drusus > Drusus annulatus. Next base: position 97,982 of record JAGWCC010000440.1, on the reverse strand, counting down.
ATAACACAATATATTTTGAAATGCACATAAATTTGTCAGCATGTTGCAAAAACACCGGCAAAATTATCAGCTTACCAAGTCGGTGCTTATACATTATACAGTTACCTCCATTGAAAACTTAGTTTTAGATAAATATCGTTAATTTGCTTTAATTACTATTAATTATTTGGCATCCCTTCTGTCTTGGGTGAAAAATGGTAAGGGTTGCGATTAATCATCAAACCGATAGATCCTTGAGTAAAATAATGCTGAAAATCAGGATCTCTATGTCATCAACGTAGACGATCGTAAACATTAGTTTACCATTGGAATGAATTGCCAAAAAACCTGATACGTAAGCATCGTTTCACATCTCCTCTCCTTGCATTCTTCTCCTCTTACCTTCAAACTCTAGGTATATAATACACTAATATTATTTTTATTAGGAGTGTCATAGTCTTACTAGCTCCAAGCAATCGGGTGAAAATACTTTTAAAAATATTCGATTTCCCTACGCATTTGTTTGATTTACGATTGGTACAAGTCGCCCAAGACCAAAACAACACAAACGTAGGATTGTGTATTCACTTCCGATAGTGATGTATTTGTCTCCTTTTATTGAACCCTGCTCATTGTTTTAGCGGGAAAAGGACAACAAGTGTGTACATTAAAAAATAAAATATCATAAATAAATATTTTATTATGTAAAACATTGTCGTTTTTTTTTCTCACTGATATTTTTTTTTACTAACTCAAATTAAAAATTTTAATATATATATGTATATATATATTTACACATATATTTATATATATATATTTTTATATATATATAAACATATGTGTCTGTGTGGATTCTGCATACGGGTCAACTCTGGTTGCGATACCTATATAATTTTTCGAACCATGATCAAAAAATTTGACTGCAGAGACAAGTTTGACAAAATGTGCGTTTATTTTCCCTTGTCCAAATAAAGATAACAATTAACCATAAATAATTTATTTTGTAAGTACCTACCTAATAAAGTACCTACGTATATTGTATTTTAGCAGATTCTATATTTGAAATGGGTGAATTAATGGAACCATTTTTTTTTCTTGGTAAGTCTAATTTCATTCCGTCGTTTTTTACGGGTAACTAGTTTAAAATTAAAATATATTCGTAAGTAACCGGGAAGGTAGTAACAAAGTTTTTTTTTAATTTTATTTGAAAGTATGCTTGTAGGTAAGTACTATTAGGTAGGCTGTCTTCATTTTCAAACACAATGAAAATTTAAAAAAGTTAAATCTTTAACAGTTTGACATACTATATTTAGTATTTTCACTGTACCTAGATCCAAAAATTAGAACAGATAAATTTGTTAATATTTTTTAACAAACCAAAAAAGCAATAACTTGGAAAATTGTTGTTGTAATATCGTTGTACCTGTTTTTAAATTGTAGAAATTAAATATCCTTATTTATTTTTAATTTTAATAGAATCTCTTAAAGATTCAATGGTTCTTGGCTACATTTCTACGCCTAGTAGTTAGGCGGTTTTTATCCGTTCGAAATTCAAATTGGAAAATTCAAAATGGCACCCGGAAATGGGTGTGCAACCGCGATGGATTTTCCGCCTGTAATGAGAGCTGTAATTTGCATATTACAAATGGCATCCGCAAGCAGCCATATTACTTTTTCCCAAGGTGGAGAACGCCATTGCACCAGAGCAGTGAATGTTAAACCGTTTGATTACCGGTGGCCTTTTTAGGATTTAAGATTTTTTTTAGATTTATAACAGGTAAGTACTAGAAAACGTTTTTTTAGAAGTGTATAAAAAGTATTTGGATAAGATATCAAAAAGATATACAATTTTCAAATGGGAGGCGGTAATTAAAGATTTTGTGTAGATCACTTAATTTTGTGTAATTAACTTCACAACACCCAAAAATACCTTTTTTGGCTTTTTAACACAAGCAAAACCACAAACTATCCCGTATAGATCAAGGAATACAGTTAAAAGATTCTAATCACTGGAAATCTCAGACATTTTTCTAACTACGCATGGAAAGTTTTCAGATAAAATCATTTGTAGGATTGCTGGTATTAGCATATTACAAAGTAACGTTTGGCGTCATTCTTGAGTACTGACCCTTAACTATACATAAAAATTATTGGGTTTTTAATAAATAAATTAATCACACGTAGAACATAAAGGCATAGGTAATATGTTCCTATACCTAAATCTAAAAATATATATACGATATTTAAGATATCATTAGATTGAAAAGCATTTTTGTTGAACGGCTAATTTTGTGTTTTTTTTAAAGAATTTGTCTATATTATGTTTGTATTGCTTACATTACTACACTCATCAAAATTACATATAGTTATACATCTTACGATTCATACTGCCCTTATTTTCAGGGCTTAAGATTGTGTATAGACGAAAAATTACCATTTAAACAAGTGATGAATAGATGTTATACAAATTGTACATTGTTATGTAGAACGCATGATATAGCGTGCAGAACTTATGTCGCACTGTTGTCAACATTTCCTTTACCTTTATTGTTTTCAATTTATATTGTCATCAGATGATTGTTTAGATTGTTCGAATTCATGGAAAATAGATGAGAGTTAAAATAATGATAAACCTCAATTATTAGAACAAATGAGTTGAACTTCGAAAGGGTTCGAAAAAGGTTACTATTTAAAGTAATAATTTTGATGGTCATGGGGTGTATCTTAAAAACTTATTAACTTTGTCACTCAATAATAATAATACTGTGGAGGTATTATATTTTAACATTAATTAACAACTTCTCAAATTCAGGTAAAAAATAAACATAAATATCTGTATTATTTGAGTTATTTCTATCCATTATTTATTTCTGGCTAGCATAAGTGAATTTTAAATAGTATTTGTAACTTTTTTTTATTTTTATCGCATGTCACAGTTTGAATAACAAACCCTTGTGGCTAAGAGTGACCCGCCATCCATTTGCGTTAATGAATATGGGGTGTGGGGAACCCCGGTTTGGGTGAAATATTTTATAAGTGTGCGTGTGTATAGGTGCATGGTGCATACTCCAATTCGGTGCAAACTTCGCACACTATAGAAACGCAGCTGTATACGCTCCTCCTGACAGGTAAACCAGACAAAGTACTGTTTTTCAGAAACTTTGGCACGGACATCACTGTCAGATGTGTATGCATATGCACCAATACATACAATCCTAAGTTTTATTTGGGTCAACTCTAATTGCGCGACGTGTAACATACAACTTTGATATTATCATTTTATTTTTATTTTTTTTAAATATTGATTCATTTTCCCAAAATAATAAAAATATAAGTACTTTATCCAAATAAACATTTTTCGTTTTTAATCTTCAAAAGTATATCAAAATTAAATACAAAACATTGTTTGGCTCGGTAAAAATGAAAAGGAAAAAGTGGAGGTTTAATGAATTTACGAAATACGAAGTTTGGCAGACGGAGTCAAACCACTAAAACAACTTTGCTCCAGCTATCAATTTCAGAATCAAATCAAATGTATTAAATACATTTAGGAAAACTCACTTCAAAAGATCCATTAATGTAATTATGTTAAGCTTTCGTAAACACAGCAAAGTATCCAAAGTTTTTATCATTTTCTTACGGAGCAAATTACATTAAATCAAATTAAATAAAGTCGTATTAATCTTGTAGTGGCATTACTAAATCGAATATGTCTAAAACCTTAACTAAACAACATGAAACAGAATGACCAAAAAATCCTTGAAATCCCATTTCGACATTTTTCAATTTATGTGATAATGTCGTTCAATCCAATGATGGAAAAACTATTGAGAATGGGTAAAATATAAATTATGTGACAGTCTATCAGAGTATGAAAAAATACTTAAGGTAAGACGTGGTCATGCGCAACGATCATTATATCAATATTGAAAGCCTTTAAAAACTACACAGGTAAAAGCAATTGGTTTCCTGCACAGAACCCAAGACCAGCGAGAAATTTTGTGTGTAAAGGAAACTGATTTTCACAATTTAAAAGAAAAATGCCAACTTCATATCTTAGGTATAAAACAACCCGGGAGGAAAAAAAACATATCTGAACTGCAATCTCGATATAGATATCAGTTGATGGTTTAAAGACGAATTATCGACACAAACATTGTTAAGCGAAAATTTTAAATGTATGGTCAAAATGCGAGCCTTGGGCTAGGTGAGGTTGGGTTTTTTCTCAGGCTCTATAGGAATGAATATAGTAAATATTAATATTTGTACTAAGATTGTTTAGCATAGACGAAATTTTATAACGCCAACTATGGTGTTATCGTCGCCGGAAAGGCAAAAAGGTTTAAGCGATCCTTTGGTCAGAAATGAGAAATACGCAGTTTTGATCATTTTTTGCATCAAAAGCTCTGACTCTTGTTTAAATCTAAAGACTATGTGGCCCTTTAGCCATCTAAAACATATTTAACATTTGAGAGAACACGGAACTTGCAGAGGAAGGATGAAAGTAGACTGAATGCTGTGGAAATGAGATCTTTGAGACGGATGTGCGGTAAAACCATGTATGACCGTATTACAAATGTGGATATCCGGAAAGAATGCAAGGCTGATATGAGCGTAATGGATAGGATTAAGAAAGGGACGCTTAGATGGTTTGGGCATGTAGAGCGAATGAACGAAGAAAGGAGTGTGAAAAGAATATATGATGCGAAAGTGAATGGAAGAAGAAGTCGAGGACGCCCGAGAAAGACGTGGCACAATCAAGTAAATCAAATACTTGAATCGGATCGTGTGAAGAGTCAGAATAACAGAAGAGTATGTATGAGACGATGTATGAATGTAAATGAAGTAAGAAGTGTGTGCCAAGACAGAGTTGTATGCCGGTCCGTCCTCTCTGCCTACCCCTGCGGTGAAACGGCATTGAGCTACCTGTGTTAACTTTTTTTTCAAAATCCAACCAGGTACTGAAGACTTCCAAACTTCCCAAAATGGCGCTTCAGCTCTTTTACCTTTCCAGCGACGATATTATTCACCTAAAGTGTTACCTCCGTCCAGTGTCGGAACACGGCGTCGCATCAGCCTACCAACTTATAATTGATACACCGTACTACGCCCTCCGCAGTTATGAGACAATCTCACTTCAATCTTGTAAGATGGCCGTCAGATAGCGCCCGCTTATCTGCCGCTAACAACATGTCAAAACAACGTCACCTCCGCAATGTCAATGTAGCGGGTGTTGTGTGCCCGGAACACATGCCCTTTCACACCTCTGTCCTCCTGATACGATCTAAACAAATTGCTCGCCGGGACGAATGATTGCTACAGTAATCAAATATACAATCGAAAGTCAATGATTTCATCAAAATTACATTTTTACGGAAATTCTGGATTTTTTACGTTATTTTTATGTTTGGGGTATTTTATTTTAAGAACATAGCATCATGGAACTTTTCTTTTACTAAATACGTTTTTTTAAAGCACAAATAGAGTTTACAAAATATATTATATTATTTTAAATTGTCAAAACATTTTTTTTTAAGAATTACTTAGAACTAATTGTGTGAACATTAATAATTGTAAATAAAATGCATTAATTTAGAAACAACAATGAACTTCTTGGGTTTTATTGGAAGGTATATGATTTCCACAAATTCTGTTTTCAAATCATAACCAAAAATTTATTTTTTTATATCCTCCAAACATTTATTAAATTAATGTGGCAATATAACTAACTATATACGAGTATATATATATATATATATATATATATATATATATATATATATATATATATATATATATATATATATATATATATATATATATATATATATATATATATATATATATATATATATATTTATATATATATATAAATATATATATATATTTATATATATATAAATATGGAACAAATATAAATGAGAAATCCGAGGTCAAATATTTAGGACATATTTTGACAGCTGAGCTCAAAGATGATGATGATATCGAGCGACAGAGAAGAGCACTGTGCATTAGAGGAAACATGATTGCTCGAAGATTCAACAAATGCAGCCGAGAAGCAAAACGGCAACTATTTAATACATATTGTACAAGCCTGTATACATCGGAGCTGTGGACAAATTTCAACCGTGCAACTTTAAAAAGAATGGAGGTACAATACAACAACTCGTACCGGATGCTTTTCGGGCTGTCATGGTACTGCAGCGCTTCAGAAATGTTCGCAGAAGGACGAGTTCCCGGTTTCAGAGCCTTAATAAGAAGACGTATCGCCAACTACCGAATAAGAATAGGCACGAGCGAAAACACTCTTGTGAGGGCAGCACTGGACTTCTTGCAGGGCCCCGTTTATAAACAATGGAGTCATTTCCTGATGTCTTGAAACGAAGTTTAATTTTATTTCTTTATTGCTATTATTTATTACCATGTTATCATGTTTTCTATTTTTATTTATTATCTTTGTATTTTTTTTTTTCCTTATCTCTATGTATTATATGGAACTCATGGGATTGCACCACCCTCCCTGAGATCTGGAATAAACTATTAAAAAAAAAAAAAATAAAAAATTAAAAAAAAAATAAAAAAAAAATATATATATATATATATTTATATATATATATATATAAAGTTAGATTGAATTAATTTTATTATTCAATTTTAGTAATTCATATATATATATATATATATATACATATATGTAGGTACTACTCCCTATATTCATACTTGTCTACTAAGGAAGCGTACCACAAAGCTGAAATTTCATAAAAATTATAGCATCTGCATCCTTTTTTTAATTAATTCACCAATTATTGTTCAATATAAATATAATTCATATTTCAACTAGCATAGGTCATCGTAAAAAACAATTTTTTTTTTTTAATTCGTATGTAGGTAAGTATAAAATTAATTTGAAATTCATCGGACGCTATAGAAACATTAGAATGCAAGGACAAAGTGACTTATCTACAAAAGAAAATGCACCTAGAGAGGATAAACTGCCAAACCTCACGGTACTATCAAATAGCTCCTGCTTCATTAATATGCAATCATCTTGCGATCCATCTGCGTCGGGTTTTACTTTATAAAGTTAGACTTGGTAATTTCATATTATTTTTCACACTATGCAAAAATTAAATTAAGTCATTTTTAGTGACCATAAGATTTCAGTAGCTATTTCTTTCACCTTACACATATCTTCTTATTTTAATGGCCACGTTGACCCAAATACTCCAGAAGATTATTTGTGACACGATTTATGTTAATTAAGCAAGGATCGAATTTCAAGACAGAGTTGTGTGACATTCCACTTTCTCCGCTTACCCTTGCGTGGAAATAGCGTGATGGTTAGTTAGTTAGTGCGGCTAACAGATTTGAAGATATTTTCAATATCCCCCAGATGAGATACTACAAATTCAATATCAAATAATCCAAACGAATATTTGTTAGCTGAAATATTTATCGTTACAAAACATTCTAGTTAAAATTGAAGTTTTGTGATGTTTTTTAAATCGTCTATTAACACAAACAGGCAAAATTTTTATATTTTTAAAAAGCATAATTTCCAATCATGAAAGAATAGAATTGATATTGACCGTTTAAAAAATGTTACAAGAAATGTTTTATTTCTAACAATATCAATACTCAGAAGAGAATACTTCATAGAAAGATGAAAATATTTATTCATCTAGCAATTATTCTAGCCACACAAGTTCAAGTTTATCGGAATAACTTTTAATCTACATTTGTATATCAAAATCGTCTTTCAAAATATGTGTTTCGTTTGCAAAAAATCACAATTACGTGGAACTAATAGGTACATTATAAATACCGAGAAATGTAGATTCTTCATTAAAACATATAGTTAAAATTTAATAGAGAGTTCATCTCTGACGGCCTCCATGGTCGAGTGGTAAGACGCTCGACTACGAATCCAAAGGTCGCGCGTTCAAACTCGGCGTGTGCCAATAACTTTTATTTAATTAATATGGGTCATAACACATTTAATTCATATAAAAATAATAAAAAGTATATTTGCGGCACGTTCCAGAGTGGTAGATACTTTAAGTATCGCCCTGGTGAAAGTCCACCATTCAGAAACGAAACGTTGCTTGAAATGGCTTTAGCCGTGTTTGGTGACCAGATTTGAATAGCCAGATACTTCCCGACCTTCTTCTTCCCAATCTCCTTCCCCTCCCTACTACCTTCAGCCTCACAACATACCCTATTTGGGGATGCCATAGTATCACTGGCTCTGGACGGTAGGGAGCAGTTGAAACTCTTGTGCGGTATTCATATAAAAAAAATATATTAAAAAATAATCTGGAACTTGAACTTACTACAGATCATGTGAAAAATATCAAAATATCCCCGGGGCAGTTAACTGACCTAGTAAGTCTTCTCAGTGGCATCATTATTGGTAAGTTGGTTCTGCAACTAGAAGACATCATAAGCCTTCGTTGGTGGTCACGTGAAATTATCAGGGACAGGGAATCCTACCTCAGCCAGGATATCAAGTATTGATAGCACACCGTTCAGAAGTTGCGAAATACACCAAGCAGTAGTGTAATTTCCAGGTCGTTAAGATTTGGATATTGATACTGTAAATAGTTTAGTTTGTAATTATTGGTTTTGTATTTTTGCGTTATTTCCGAATTCATTGGTGAGAAGGTAGAAAAGGTCTGGAGAAAACATAATCTAAAACGAGATACAATATCGCCGTCTTTACAGACATTTTATTTGCCTGCATCCTGGAGGCTGCATTTTGAAGACGTTCGAAGCCGGGTAGCAACTACTAACCACTAATCTAATCATAGTAGTATTTATTGTTAAATGAAACCTCCATCAACAACGTTCCTCCACTTACGGTTGCAATGATGGAAGCCCCCGCTGATAATTACGGCAGGAATGAAAAGGTTTCTCTGTTAGGACTGGCTGTACGAGGGGCTCGGGACAAAGGGGAGGCGTTGTGAGTTGAGGGTGAGGTGTGGCCGGGCTGCTGGCTCCACCCCTTCCTACTAATACAGCAGTACGGCCTGCGATCCGATCATAATATTAATTAAATCCACTTAGTTTATTTATAAGCTTCAAGAGTGCACTTTGTTATATTTTTGGTTTTAATTTCCTTGGTCTCAGGTCTCTATCTACTCGTATAATGCTTCCTACGTCAAAAAAATGGCATATTTGTAAGGTAAGTACATAATAATAATGTATGGAGCTTATTGTGTGTTTACTTTTCTAATGTTTTATTTTATTTTTATATTAAATAACGTTTTTTTTCTTTAGTTCTTAAATGTAAGCGTATAAAATATATTTTAAAAGAATTAAAATGCAGTTTTATTTTCTAATGCATTTGTAAATAATTTCATTTGTAAGTGTACGAGTGTGAACTTTCCAATATTAGAAATGATGTTTATTAAAATTATCAAATTCAAAAAATAATCTTCTCAAATCCCTACATACCAAGAGTGTGGCTACCTATACTGTACTTCAGCAGACATTATTCTATATTTGAAATGGGTGGATTAAAGCAAGTTATATTTTTTCTTGCCTGGTTAAGATTGATTGATTGATTGATTTTTCACGGATAACAATTATTTTAAAAATAAAATATTTCGCATCCGTGTGACAAATTTGATGAATATTGTCAACCTGTATCCAGTGAATATTAGATCAATAATATATCGTTTTCCGTGTTAGGTAAATTTCACTTATTATTAGGGAGGTCGTTGTTTGTTAATCGTGTTTATTTAAATTAATTAACGGAATGACTCTGGCTTATTTATCGGAACTGTGTATTCCTGAAGATTCCAATTCGCGACAGTCAACACTTAGATCGGCAATGTCATCGGCTATCGGAAGGTTGAAGGAACCAAAGCGCACATCAGACACTAAGTTCTGAGAGCGTGCTGCAGGAGTTCCAGGTCCTAAAGCCGGGAATAGACTACCACATGATCTGAGAATAATAAAAGACTCGACAGAGTTCAGAAAATAATATCCATAAATAACAGAATTGCCCTAATTTACAGAGATAGGCTAGCCCGTTGGTATTTAAACTCACCAATATAATAATATTTTTTCACACAATGATCTGCAATTTCTCGATCTCCTGCTAAACAAAAAGTTCGGGTCTTTTTCACAGCATTTTATATACTCGTATCAAATAAATAATTAATACGTAAACATCCGAGCTATTGTTTTAGATATTCGATAGTTTTATGGTAAATTTAAACATAGTTTTTAGGTTTTGTAAAGCGCCCTTTAGGTGATGTTTACGCTTTATAAATTATTCAAGGAATATTATTATTACTGGCCGGAGATAATATAAAGCATCAGCAGGTATGGCAATGTGCAATAAAACGTATTAAGCAATCGCGTCGTAAATAACAAAATAGGGCTGTGATGGGTGACCGGTAGCGCATGTTTTATTGTGAATCGTTTGAACCTGATAGATAGTTGTTGTTAATTTTGAGTGAATTACCTAACTTATCACAGCCATGTCACGTTGAGAGTGGTGATAAATTTTTTCAGGGGCCACTGAAAAGATAAACCGGTAGGCGTTTTCATGTGCCTAAAATAAGATAAATTTTACCTCACTTCTGGTGAAACTAATCAAAAAATTTCCAAAATCGAAATTCTTTATAAACACATTATCAACTTCATCAGCCTGTTTGAGGCCTAGGAGTCTAAAAGTTTTACGTAAATTGACGACAGTTTTTTTTTCAAATTAGGTTATGCTAATATGTGTGATCTATATCACATATCTTGGGGTTATCTGTTCAGAACTCTCAAAATACTTTTTTTTATGTAGCAATTTTAGACATTAAATTATTACCTAACTTCACGTCATAGATCAGGGGGATGGAAAGTTTGAAGCTTCGTTCAAACGACAAGCATTCCTGCTATTTGTATAATTATTCCTTGGTTTTATTATTTATTTTTTTTAATACATCATTTGGATGAAAAATTATGTTTAAATTGTCTAATTTTTTATTGTTTTATTTTTTACTGTCTTTACTTTGCATTCATTGCAATTTATATTTTTTTAGAATTAATTGTTTTATATTTATGAATATTGTGTATTAATACACTTACTCGCTCTATTTAAAAACGCCTTAAAATAAAAATTTTGTAATGTTTTTAAATTAATAAATAACTGAATACTGAATACTGAATACCTCTACCTTGACAAGCACTACCTATTTCATTTATTTTTTACATATTCTCATTCATACTTTTTTATTAATTCGAGTTCCGAAATTGATTACTCACTAAGTCTTTTTTTTAAATTTAACGAAAGACAAACATTTCCAGATTTAAAAAAACCTGACTTAATTTAATTTCCTCCTACTAGCATCATGATAAGCGGAAAATGTTTACTGTGCAAAGGAAGAGATAACAGAATATTGCAAACGCGATGTCTCGGTGGAAACCCATAGCTTTGAACCACTCAACCAAATAACTGATCAAGTTGACCGACCAACTTTAACCAATTTGATTCACAGGATCGTGCCGTGTTTTCCTGGGACGTCTCCGACTTCTTGTAGTGAAACTCCTTTATGCTCTAGGGGTCTAAATCTACTATGATTTTTTTCGTTATTTTATATTAAAATAACCTCGGCCTAATTTTGTGTCCGAACTTCTTATTTCGTTATTCAGTTATTACATCGTTACACACGTCTGAGAGATTTTATTAACATTCAATTAAATCTCATCCTCCCTCTACCAGTTTAGTGCTTCACTATCACTCATTATGTTTGGTATCAGCACTCCGCTATGGACTGCTTGCCTCTATTTACACTTTAACATTATTTTTGCAAGTATTGGATTCAAAACTCCTTTGGATGAATTTTCTGCATTAACTTTAATATGTAAAATTTACATGAATACCTGAAAAAGTTGATTACGTATTAAATTTTTGTAATATGTTTAAAGTCGAGCAATAAGCGTAAAACGGAACCTACTATTAAGTATGCATCAAGATTAAATTAATTTTATAATGACGGTTGAAAATACATAAATTTGGCATGTTGAAATGTTCCCGACGTATCGCCATTTTGAGAAGTTTATACCAGACGACTTGATTATTTTTTTTTTACAATAAAATTCACCAGTCTTCAGTACCTGGTTGGATTTAAAAAAAAAAGTTAACTCACGCAACTCAATGCTCTCGCCAAGTTACCTGAAGCGACAAAAAGCTAAAGAAGTCCCAAGCTTGTGTCACTTTAGTCGAGCCTTCTTCCAAATGACTAATATATTTAAGATGGCTGAAGGGCCACAACAGTCTGTAGAATCAAACTAGAGCCAGAGATTTAGATGCATCAAAAAAAATATTCAAAACTGCATATCTAACTCATTTTGAATAAAGTGTCGCTGAAGCCCTTTTGCCTTTCCAGCGACGATATTTATGTACGTTTTCACTTTTAATTGTTTGAATGTAAATAATTTATGTAATATGTATGATTTTACTAAGCTTCCCACATCCCTAAATAAAGCACCCTTGGGGTGATATATCAAAAAAATGTTGCTCTTTTAATTACCAAAGTATTAGGTATTAAAGCTTTTCTATATACTCGTACATATTGAAAGTCACTTAAATCGATACTTTTATAAACCGCCTTTTCGCCAAAAAAACAGTTCAACATTGAAATAAAATAAAATAAATTTGCGCTTTTTACACTTTTAAGCTCAGTGTGCGATAAATTACAAAAATTACCAAGTATGAGAAAATTAAAAATGATTCTTGTTAAAACTTGTTAACCTAGGGACCTAATCAATTAAAATTGATTGATATTATATGATACAAAACACTAGCTTTGATAAATTAACTGAATATTAAATTACAAAAACCATCAACATGAACATTTGTTCTTATGCAAAAGATTTTATTTTTTTTACATTTTAACCTATATAGTTCAATTCTTGCCTTGCCTATCGGCTAGTAAAATCGATAATCAGTTAAAGGAAGAATTTCTGTGTTTGAAAATATTTTATCAATTTTAACAGAAATAATGAAAAATTTGGTTTCCAAAAGTATTCCATTAATGGTTACAAAGAATATTTCCATGCTGAAGAATGGACTGTTTTCTATCTCATTTTAGTAGCTAAAAAGATACCAACTTCATTGTTTTGCCATCTAGAATCGAGAAGATGTGCATAATAAGTTATCGCCTTCTAATGTTTGATGCCTTTTTATGTTTGACAACTCCACACAGCATCCCCAAAGATGACATAGGCCCTGAGGGAAATTATTCAAGGCCTCCTGTGTGAAAATATTGGAAGAAAAACTACTTATGCAGTATACAGTACGTAGCCAAAAATATTGACAGTTATTTTAATATGCTTTACAACAGTTGTAAAACATTTGAATAAACGTATTTATGAAAGAGTATGAAGCAAGGAATATGTGACAAGACAAAGATCTGTGGCGGTCTATCTGCTCTGCCTACCCTTTCACGGAAATGGCGTGATAGTGAGTTGGATTTTCATTTATTTTAAATAATACAGTCGAATAATTGAAGCACCAACAAACAAACAAAAAACGTCCTTCTATCGAGGAATTTATGAAAAAAAAACTAAACTATGCCCTTGTAATATGCCACAAAACGAGGAAAATTTTGGCCCTTAATAAAAAAAGGTAGTATATTGGCACTTAAGACCTAATAAAATCATAAAGTTTCTTCTTATCACTGCGTTAGTTGTTTTTTAGACGGAAAAATCAAAAGAAAATTTGTCAGCCAAAAGATTGCAAGAAGCAAGTCTAGCAATCTTCCGACGGTAGAGCAAACATATTTTTAGCTTAACTTTTCTACTTTCGATACTTTGATTTCATTCTACTTTATGTTGGAAGTAAAATTTTAAAATTACCTGTCCGGTTTCACCTTGCTACGGCATCGCCATTGGCATACTAGCGGCATCAGTCGGAACGTAGTAGGGTTAAATCCGGTTCGATCCCAACTAAATAAGTGGTACCAAGTATTTAGTTGTTTATTCATAATTCACATATTTTTTAATTAAATTTAATCACACTTAGATTAGGGATTACATTTTTTTATAAAAGCTGCCTATTTCAGAAAGCTTTTTCAATTGTCTGGTACCTATTAGGAATTAATTGCACTAATTATTATACTTAATTATTGCTTCATTATAATATGATGTTTGTGCTGTTCTTTCTCTGTTTCTCATTTTGTGTTGTGTTTTTTTTTGTAATTGGACAATAGTCCGTAAGTTTATAAATACTAACTAATACTCACTCTTAGGTACTACCGATTTTTTAAAACTCAATTCTATTTTGTAATCTTTTGCTTTGAATTTGCATGTTATATTATAGACAGGTCGGTAACTGAGTGGACAAACGCGTCGGATTCCCACCCAAGCTTCGTCAGTTCAATTCCTCTATTAGCTAAGTTCTCTATCATTTAACAAACAACATTTTCCGCTTATTATTAAGATTTTTTCAAATACTGTCAGGTTATTCGTGGTTATGAGTTACCCTGGGTAGGGAATGTTTGTCTTTCTTTTAAAAAAATAAAAATATTATATTACATTTAGTTGCTATATGCATGCTCTTTGCCTTGTTTTTCTGGATAATTACATCTCTAATGTATTCTTAAAGTAATTATTTGTTTATGTAATATATTAATTATTTTTACTTATAATAAATAAATTATATTTGTAAATGGTCATTCACCGTAAATAAATAAATTTCTGCATTACTGTATTATTGCGAACTGTATTGATAAATTTGTTAAATGCATAAAGTTTAAATTAGGGTCTATGTAAAATTAACATTTTTTTAAACACATCTAGTACCCAGTGTTCTTTTTTAAACATAGTTGTAAGCACTTTTAAATTATACTTACTCCACATAACCTTAATCAAAAAGTTTTTTTTTAAGTTAAAAATATTATGTTTTAAAATCTGCAACAAACGCAATAATGATGTGCCTCACTGCATACAAAATCCGTGAGGTGATTAAAAATGCAGTAAATGCATTTTTACGCGTCAACAGGCCACGCAAACCCGGACCCGAAAACAGCCCTTAACCACCCACACATAAAGCCTACATTTCCACCTGGTGTATAGGTGTGGTTAGGTCCTTCCAAAGGTGCCACCCTTATCTCAGGTCTCATTTTCACTAATTACTCATAATTATTACTGCCACTAATTGTATGGGAGAAATTATTTCATTCAGGTACACTCTCGTAGATTTACTACTGCCCTTTTCTCGCTCGCACTCTTGCCCTTCGAGCCTCTGGAGTAGAGCCCTTTCTCTTTCTACAATCGGAACATTTCCAGAGAAGTTTGTCGCCTAATAGGCTGAGAATTTCTTATTTTTTAGTTTTGTTTGTTGACCATTGCTGACAAAAAACCCACGTCCAATTATCGTCGTGTTTGTTATAGTAGGAAAACGTATTTTTGTAGGGGATGGAACGTCAAAATTACATATTGTTGGTATTTAAGAAAATAAAGATCCACGTCGGCAAGTTTTTTTTTTTTTTTAATATGTCAACAGTCACGTTACTCATTTCAGAGTTTTTTTTTTTTAAATAAGCAAGAGTAATTATTAATAATAAATGGATAATTAAGATAGCTCCGTATTTGTGAAAATCGTCTCAAAAACACTGTAACAATATAATTTCCTTGTGCGTACGTACGAGTGTGAATTTTTAAAAAACTGGAACTGATGTATGTGCTAAGAAAAATGTTTAAATTTATCTACCGATAATATATTTACCAGATGATTATTTTAATTCTAATTTGAAATTAAAGCAACTAACATTTTTTAAATTATACAGAAACAAAATATCTTATATTTTCATCTTGGCAAGTCAAGTTACGTCCCGTGATATTTCTACTATGATTTAATAACCACCTTTACAAGTATTTAAACCTGATTTTAATGTACCTATCTTACAACCTACTTATAATACAGAACTTGCTTTAAGTGACTTACAACTGGATAGTTTAGTTTTGATAGTTGATGATTCACTTCTCCGATGAAGCTGAGGTAAGCCAAACTTACTATCGATGAGAATATTTTCTTAGAGGAAAGGATACTCATAAAAAAGCTTAAAGGTTATAATTTTTTACAAACAGTATCCCCCTCAACTCTGTATCACCTCGATGGGCCTTACAAATAATTATATTATTCATAACTTGAATGACTAAAAATATTTCTGATATGTCAACTCTTCGTATAAAGTTAAAGCCCAGTACTATTTTAAATACCTACATTATAGGCAAAGGTTTTTAACAATCAGATTTAAGGAGATTTTTTACATAATTAATATCAAAACAACACATTACCATTTAAACATCAAAAACACTAAATTAATCAAATATTAAAAGAATCTTTTATGTTATTCCCTTTTATTTATTAAAATACCTAAAATGATTAGAAACTAGTTTCGTTGCATTATCATAACTTCTTCGGGTCAATTATTAAATAGAAATCAAAATGAATACTTCCAACTACAGGTTTTTAATAAATATTACAAAGAATTACAAATTTTTCCACTTGTTTATACTTTTGTCTGAAGATATCCTTAGCAGGTTGAAACCGATCTGAGATGAATATACAGTAAGACAGTGTTTTTAATGAAAAAAATAAATAAAAATAATTTACATCAATTTAACAGCATCAAAAATGGAAATTTCAATTTATTTGTTCGTGAAGAATTTATTTCTATTAAAATTATTCATTTTAAGAATGCTTTATTGCATTTTAAGAATGATTTATTTTAAAGACTAAAAGGTTTTGTAATAAGGTATCGCTATATAGCTCGTAAAATCCCTTTTAATACTGAAACAAAAAGATATTGCTCTGTAAATTGTCACCTACCTATATTTGTTTCTATGGTAAAATAAAATCCATTGAAAAAAAAAGTATTTTTCAAAAACTGTCCCAATATAAATTTTAATTCATCCATAGGTACATTGTATATAGAACACATCGGACACCTGAAAAAATCTCAAATTGTCACAAAATCTTTGAAAATGAAAAAAAAACTGTAATATGACCATAGCCATACATACTAAAACCCACCACTACGTGTTATACAAAACATATTAATATTATTTTTTTATCGTTTCCATAAATAAACACGGAACATGAGTCCCTCCTGCCCAGGCCGTGAAAGGACCCGTCAGATCTGAGCTAATTACATTGTTTTGGACCCCAAAGGTGTTTAGTTAAGGAGCAAAGGACAAAGGATCATAGAAACTGATGGCCACTACTACCTTCAAATACTACCTTCGTCTCACCATACAAATCCCATGCTTAAATGAATAATAACATAATAACTTGTTAAATGCATCTGCCTCTATTGAAAACAAGTCTATCAAATATACCACTGTAGATATAAGCATATAAACACAATGATATTAAAATAAATAATGGCTTTGTGTCAAAAATTTTAAAAGGTGGATTGATATATTGTATGCGTATTGTAGTTTAGAATGGAAAATATTTTATTTTCATATTCTCAGAGACTCAGGGCCAACGTCGCCTACACGAAATCGCCTACAAATCACGCGCCAAGTGTAAAAATCGTTGAATTTATTCTCTCTAATATATCAATAGTGTCCATTATATTGCATTTACTTTAAATAATTTCCTTTGTGAGTACGTACGATCGTACGAGTGTAAACTTTTCAAATTCAAATTGAATCTTTTTTTTTTTTTTCAACATTTTTTTTTTTAATCTTTTCAAATCCCTACTCACCTATAACCTACCTACCTTTAATGTTTTTTGAACAGAAATTATTCCATACTTGAAATGGGTTCAAATCATTTTTTTCTTGGCAAGTCATGTTACATCTCGTGATTTTTTACGGGTAACAACTAGTATTATAAAAAATATATCTACTTCCAAAAATGCTATTTATAACTTTTTTTTCTGAACCTTTGGTCTCATTATTTTGTACTAAAATCAATAAAACAATTACTTTGGAATATACCCTAAATAATATTTCCTCTGAACATTGACTCTTATTAACACCATAGATTTTTTCATTAATGGACAATCGTAAAAAAATGTATTTATTTGAAATGATTCCACAATATCAATGCTAGTTTGCTGCCTATAGTACCAATAATCTAAATATTGAGTTCGATTATTTTTACTTACTTTTTTGTGAATATTGTTTGAGCTACTATTGTATTTCAGTATCGATAAACCGACGTGAATTATTAAATGTATTTTGATTATTTTTTTCAATACTTTTATATAGATCTGGTATAATAATAAAGTACAACAATAATTCACATATTATATAATACGGTGATATATTAAAACAGTGTAATTTTTGTAATACTGCAGGGGAGTCTACGTAGCCCCGACACCATAAGGTTTTTACCTCTATACTCCACCTAAATCGAAAATCTGACATTAAAATTTACTTGATTTATTTACGCCATGGTGGACTTTTACAAAAAAATGTACAGTATATTTATTTTTACAAGTAGAGCATTATATGATAGTACATGATACATTAAAAAATTCTCTTGAAAAATAGGAATTAATCAACTTAAATATAATGAAACCAGTGGTGAACACAAAATGCAGTATGACAAATAACAACCATAATACATATAAAAGCATAGAAGAGAAAATAAACAAATATATGTATTTATTATTGTGTGATAGACTCGTATATTTCAGTGAAGTATTTGTGAAGAGTTCGTTTTATCACTAATACAGAATCAACAAATACATCAACATTCACTTGTTATAGTCCTTTACAACTTGTCCATACTTTTCATAAAATCATGATCGCATTTAAACAATCTTCACCGTGCAGTTTGCAGCCCGAACCTTATTTTTGAAGCCATGAAGTGCAGCGTCTCCCTTTGATACGTTTTCCATCAATCTTTCTCTGGATTATCGATCGAGTGATCTTGTTCATTAGCCAGTGCTGACTCAACATTTGTGTCTTCGCACCTCCCACGTTTTGTTTCATTGCTTCAGAATATTTAAAAACGAATCTATTATACCTGGCGAGTGACTCCCTTAACAAGGAATTGTATTCGATACAGTGGATACAGCTTGGCACTAATGAGCATGAAATAAGCAATGGGGAGTCTTCGTTATTCTATTATCCAATCTGCAGCGGCCACGTCACGCTTATTCTCCTCCAGCCCCGGGGTAAAGGTGGCCGTTAGCTGCTAGCTAGTGTGGGTACTGTGCGATGTATAGTACAGCCTAAGGTACAGCCTGCAGCCCTTCATTTGTATAAAAAAAAAATGAAAAACAAGGGTGAATTATAATTACATTATCATGCTGCGCGCTGTTCATTGCAACGTTGATTAAGTATTCAGAACAACGTGTTTTTTTTTAATTCCACAGTTAATCCTTAGCACACAAAACCTGTGTTGATAATAAAGTAAACTGGAGACAAAATATTTTGATGGGCGGCAATATTTTAAGTTACTTTAAAAAAGGGTGACGTAATGTTATGTTTTTTTTTTTACCTGATGAAATATATTTCATGTAGTTTTAAAATAAAGCCATCCTAATAAACAACAGTAAGTACTGTATTGCGTACATCTGTATATTGTTTTTTTTATTTGTTGGGCAAGGAAGAAAAAATAAAACAAAAGATGAGTTAACATAAATACAGGTAGAGTAATACAATTTATGGGGGGGACACACAGTAGGTACTGATAAAAAACACAATACAGATCTGAATAAGAGTAAAAATAAAATAAAAGAGAGGTTAACCTCTTAGTTAAATATAGGTCACTAGGTTTAACTGAAAGAATGGGAGAGAATGTAATAGTTTTGTGTCTGCTGGATATAAATTGACCAAATACTCAAAATATCTATCATCTACAAACATAGTATTATCCACCATTGAATTTGAAAAATTCGATACGTGCATTTAAAACAAAATCAACACTAATATGAACAACACTACCAAATTAATCTACGAAATAATAAACTTTGACCGACAAATTCTCGTCATCATATTATTTGTTCCTATGAAAGATGTTCCCAATAATCTGCAATGCATTAATGAAATACCTACGGAAATTCTATGGTTTATTTCTATCGTAGAGTATATGCCAAGTCGTACCTATAAACGTGATATCCACATGGTTAAAAACCACGTTATAAGGCGTTCATCTTAATTTTTTATAACGTAAATATTTTCGTTACTCAGTTATGCTACCGCAAAACGATTATATAATATGCGCTTCAAATGCAAATTCAGTTTCGCCAATGTTAGGCCTAAAAAATCTCACACGCAAAATTTGTGCACTCTGTAGATGACTCGATTTAACCAACATATTCGTATTATATTCTTATTGCGGTATAGTGCTGACGTAGATACTGTTACTTTTACAGTTAGTAAAAAAAAATCTGGAATTTCAAGTAGTGAACTTGAGAACACATGATATAAGTTATTTTTTGCCACGAGTTTTCAGACGCATGCCGACGGGAGGGAACGATCAACACACTTGCGTCGGTTTCACATCCAGTGAAATCTACAGTTATACACTCAGTAATGTAGTCCCTAAGTGTAGTAAATAAACTACATAATTTGATAATTTTAGCAAACCATTGTAAGTATACCTCATTACTAAATAATTGGAAATTTAGTTGAGAAAATAAGCTAGCAACTAAGGTGAGAAACTCTAATAATAAACGAATAATATAATTACTAACTAACTAACTAACCATCACGCCGTTTCCCCGCAGGGGTAGGCAGAGAGGACAAACCGCCATATAACTCTGTCTTGGCACACAATCCTTGCTTCATTTACATTCATATATCGTCTCATACATACTCTTCTGTTATTCTGACTCTTCACATGACCCAATTCAAGTATTTGATTTGCTTGATCGTGCCATGTCTTTCTCGGGCGTCCTCGACTTCTTCTTCCATTCACTTTCGCATCATATATTCTTTTCACACTCTTTCTTTCTTCGTTCATTCGATCTACATGCCCAAACCATCTAAGCGTCCCTTTCTTGATCCTATTCATTACGCTCACATCAGCCTTGTATTCTTTCCGGATATCCACATTTTTAATACGATCATACATGGTTTTACCGCACATACGTCTCAAAGATCTCATTTCCACAGCATTCAGTCTACTTTCATCCTTCCTCTGCCAGTTCCATGCCTCACTGCCATACATCAGGGTTGGTATAAATACTCCATTGTGGACTGCTAGCTTCGCTTCTTTGGACAATTTCTTATTTGCGCCAACAGCGTTCAGTCCTCCATTAATGGAGTTTCCTGCATTCACCCTTCTAATATAATTATGTTATCAATAACCACCAAACTTTAATATTTTTTGTAACACAATTTAATCCACTTCGTATATTTTAGTTTTTTTTTTTAATAGAAAAGTATGTAAAATATAATTATAGGTAAATTTAAAAAGATCTAAAATTCTACAGTATTTAAAATGACGATATGGCAATACTAACCAATACAATTTAAGTTAAATTGTAAAATAAAGTAAAGTTTAAAATGCATGTACCAGTCTGAAAACGACTGTGACAGGTTGAAACCGGTCCAGTCTAAATAATAAATAGTGTTTTAAAAAAAACCTATTTTAAGCTGTTGTGAGCGTTGTTTGTATTTGATTTGTAGTTTCTAAAATAAATTAAATGACGGAACTCAAAATAAATAAAACTTAAACTTGACTTAATGTTTCTGGTTTGACCAGTCTAAAGATGCCTGTCGTAGGGTGAAACCGGTCAGTTCTTAACAAAAAATGAAGGAATAATTAACAGTTTCAGAATTAGAAATAACACATAGGTTTATTTCAAACGTTTGATACCTACCAGTAATATTTATAAAATCGTAGCGTTGCGTCAACTGAGAGAAAAACACAAAGGATTTGTTTCAACTTTTCTTATTTTTCATATTTAACTTTCACGTGTACAAAGATAATATTTGTATTTGAAGTCATGTTTTAGCCACACAAACCAGCAGAGCAGATATTCTGCATCGCGAGAGGCTTTCATATTGGGGGGCTGAGACGCCACCGAGGGGTGAAGACTAATTACTGTTATACATCCCTTACTTCTAACTTTCGGGTGTAAATAATTAAAATTCTGGAAAAAAATGTATAATTTTACATGGCATACACAAATATTAAAACATAAATTAACTTTAATTTTAAGGACATCAAAAATGAAAACTTTAAAAACTAAATCGAAAAGTACCTACATAAGATAGTGTATGCATAGAATCCCTTAAAATATTAAATAGTTTGCAGGAAAAGTATCTTGGTACCTATCGTAGAATAATCGCTAGTTAAATATTATATTAAAGTAAACCTACAGTTTTTTTTATTTGTGTGAATACCCCACAAAAGTACAGACCGTCTGAAGCCAGTGGGACTATGGCATACTTAATTGGACGTAATTATGCAGAAAGCATTCGACCCTAAAAAGATGAAACTGAGAAAAAGGCGTTTGAAAATATGACAATAAAAAATAGCATTCATATGCGTAATCGGTATTTTTAAAGTGAATATCAGTGTTTTTTTCTTTATGAGCATTATTATAAATAGGTTTTTTATAATCTATCAATATACTTTTATAGAAAAAAATGTATTTCTTATATTATCCTACATTTTATGATGTTTTTAAACTTCAATTTAAGTCAAATATCTGTAATGTGCGTTGATAAAAAAATGAATTACCTAAAATGTGTTGCATTTGGAGCTTGGATGTTTTCAGCAGATATAAATCTTGTATTTATCAATAGGAAAACATGCAAAACTCGATTTCGGCAAATTGTGGGTTAGACGCTTTCTGCATAACTACGTCCAACGTGGGGGGTGCGTTGTAAGGTTAAAAGTAGTAGAGATGAGAAGGATATGGGAAAGAGGAAGGTGGGGAAGTATCTGGGTATTTAGATATAGTCACCAAACACGGCTAAAGCCATTTCAAGCACCGATTGCCGATATCTGCCTCTCTGGAACGTTCCGTAAATATACTAGGTAAATATTTTATAAAATAAAATAATTGTGAAATAATACAAATTAATTAAATAAAAATTATTTGCGGAGTGTAAGATTTGAGCCGTGGCTTCAAGAATTTTAATCGCTCAACCAAGGAGACTTTCTATCTTATAACACGAATGAAGCAGGAGATTTGGACTTGCGAAAAGTATTTTGTCAGTGGAGTTAAGCTTATTTAGGTTTAGTTATGTTTAATATTTTGTGCATCTAAATAATAAAAAAATTACTTCCCTACTTTGTAATTATTTTGACGTGTGAAATGCCTAATTTTACCCTGCCCATATTCTAGCATCAACAGCACATTGCAAACTCAAACGCCTCGCACTCTTAATTTCATGATTTATTGTTTGAGATTTAAGGTTATTCATATAACCTTAACACAACTAGGTTACACGAAAGACTCATCATTTTATTAAACCGTTTATATCACCTGCGGGTACAACAAAAGTGTTCTTATATTTCAAAAGCTTATTCTAAGCAGTCTAAACGGTCCTCCACACCTTCAACCAAATTTTAATAAATCGAAGTTGCATTTCCCAATATAAATTCATTTTTCTATAAATTGACGTTTTAATTTATAATGTGTTTTCGCTAAATATTTTACAAAGTACATCTTAGCATTTTCCGGCTACCCCAACTTAGGCGAACGTTAAGATTTTCATTATAAGTTATAGAAAAATGCATTTTTATTTTTGAACGATTTATAGCTTAGATCTTCGATTGAATCTTAGACTTTGTAATACCTTTACAAGAATTTATTCGCTATTATAGAAGGTCGTTAATATAAAAAAGGACAAAAAGGTAAGCTCTCATTATTTCATTCTAAATCTACCTCTTTTAAAGTGATTAATTGTAAATTCAATTCGGATCCTAAAAACAAATCGCAGGTATCATTGATACGGGCGCAATTAACAACCTCCGGATGTTTGCACCAAAGAGAATAATAATAATCCTCGAGCCTTTGTTCTCCTTTCCTTTTCTTCCCGCCACGGATCACCTTACACAACACTTGAATGTTGAAAACACTCGTTTAGTAATAATAACTCGGTGTGAATATCACGGCTGTGGTTCAACACACAAGTTCTGGGATGTGTGCATTGTGCTAGCGACGTTTCGGGCCGCGGCTTGACGGATGTCACAACAGATTCGACGAATCCACGACACAAAAGACGTCTTAAATATTTATATTGAATCAGCGGAGATTCGCAGATCCTCCATTGTGGCCGTGGTGGATTATTGAAGATCTCGTAGATGTTTCAGCACTCCTTCTCGGGTAGTTAACAGACGTTGTTGACATTTTGAAATATTGGCGATGGGTTGGTCTTTTCGTGCGGTTTTTTTGTTGTTGGTACAAATTGCTAGTCATTTACTTCACATTACTGCGCACTGGACGCTCGCTTTGTGATGCTTTCAATAGATCTGTAAGCTATTCGACATGTTGTCAATGAGATGGGAATTTCGGTGAGTTTCTTTTTTATATCATACGTATTGTTATTTATTACTCCCGTCATATTGGCGGAATTTCATCGTACCTACACATATTACAAAAATATGTGTGTGGGGTACCTGTTATGCGGAAAAAAAATAGATCAAATGCCATGTTTTCTATTATCTATGTAGCTCTCAGGGCAAACTATTAAAAATAAAAATGTATACCTTTCAGGAATGCAAACTATTCCTTCCAACGCATTACAATATTTACAATAATTGTGTTTAAATAAGTTTATATTATTATAGTTAAAATTGAAAGCTTGTTTTACTGTCAATGGAGAGTATATCTGTTCTGTGTTTATTGTAGACTAAAATGTATAGGGATTGAAAAAATAGTTCGTCGGTCGTAATTTCCTCTTTTAGCCGCTTGCACGGATAAGTTTTACAATCTAAATCTGGCCGTTGAGAATGGGAGGCAACACAGTTTTTAAAATATATTTAATTAAAAAGCGAAAAAAACTACGTTATTTACTAACAATTTTAAAAATACTTTCAGAGATAACAAACTAAACAATTTGAACTATATATAAGTAATTTTCTATTTTGGTAGGTATTGTATATTTTGGTATATTTTTTCATGACTTTTGGAGCATAAAAATTACCGCGTGATTTTTCAACGTATGTAAAATCATCAGTGAGATAGATAACCCATTGAAGAGTTCTCAAAAAATATATTGATTGTATTGTATTGATTCATTGTACCTACTTTCATATTGTCAAAACTTTACTACCAATGACTTATCACATATTTTACAAATGGGGTACATCATTGCGTTGCAGGTTTTTATGATTTATAATAAATGTCTATTTTTATATAACTACCAAAGCGACTAATTTCGACTTTTGACGGATTTCAAACTATTATTAATATTCATATTTAAAGATTATCTCAAACATAGGTAGTCTTCTTTTCATTTTGTTATTCCTACCAGCCCTTGGCATGACCCGACTCAAGTATTTGGTTCACTCGATCACATCGCTCCTTTCTGGAGCGTCTACGACTTATTCTTTCATTCACTTTTGTGTCTTCTTTATATTATTAAAAACATAGATTATCGCCGCTGCAACTCTTGAAGAGTCTTGGCCGCCTCAAAGAAACACCTCCACTCATGCCGGTATTCTGCTGTTTCCCTGCAGTTCTGTGTGCTTAAAGCTACGATATTGACTTCCACACCATTCAGCCACCTAAATTTAAACCTTTGTCCACTCCTTCAACACTCCTTCGTCCTTCTCCTGTTCAGCGGATCTGTCCCACTGTTATAACTGTTATTTCCACTGTTATTTCCGACTTGACTTTTATTTATAAAATTGTTAATGGTATTATAAACAGCCTTGTTTTACTTAGCTTAATTACCATCCATGTACCTAACAGATTCACTCGATACAAAATTATTTTTAAATGCAACAGTAATATCAGGACTGAGTCATTTAAATACTCACTTGTACCTCGATTGCATACAGTGGGTAATTCTTTCGCTGAAATAGTAGATATATTCAACTGCACTGAATCTAGTTACAAGAAGGCTATAATAGCATACCTCTTTCAAAAATATTACTGTTAATTTATTGCATTATAATATTTATATTAACTTCCTTGTGTTTTTGTGTGCTTATCATTTTCTCTATGTTATTTTTATGTCATTATTATTTTATGTTATATATTACACTATTATGTAAAAGCCCATGAGAGCGTATATAATTAAATAAATAACCCTTGTTATAGACTGCTCTTCAAACATATCGTACAAGTTATGGTTGAACTTTTTCCACCAGACTTTTTAATTCTTAAATCTGAGAAAGGGTGTAACGTCGGCATCGTAACATAATCCCCACTGAAACGTATTTCTAATCCCGTCTTAAAATTTGCTGACTTAACTCCGATTCCGGACCCGCATTAATTTTTTCAAATGCGCTAATGAATTACTTTACCGGGTCTGTAGGGGTGGTGGTACTCCCCCCTCCTACCCTAGAGATCGACTGGTAACAAAATAACCAATCAAATTGATGGAATTCCCCCCCCCCACCCCATGACCGAGTTGCCCCAAAGGGGGGAATCTGATTGAGGAGCAGGAATATGGTTCCCCCAGGCAATTTCTATTTTTTATCTGCTCCGATAATAGCTAGGGCCGGATTGGGAAATGAGATACTTACCATCAAGTCGTTTAGTTAACCCCTGAGTTAGTGGAGCAAATGACAAAATAGACGGCCTCCTGCGTTAAGCCATTAAGACTACGGTATTCTCAACTGGGGCATTTTGTTAGGCGGAAGGGTGTGGGAAAGGGAAATGGTTGAGAAAGAGGAAGGTTGAAAAGTACCCGACTATCCAGATCCGGTCAGCGGTCACTAAACACTAGAAAAGTCATTTCAAGCAGCACTTACCACTTTTGAACGTGCGCAAAAATAATAATGTTATTTCATTAATTAATACTTTGCGCACGCTGAGTTTAATATACTCAACCTTAGGATTTAGAGCCAAGGATCTTATCCGCTTTGACATGTAGGTCGTCATGATATTTTGAATAGCTAAAACTATAATTAAATTACCACAAAGGAACTAAGCTCTTAATATTAACTAAACAAACGATAGCTAACAATATTAAAAAATCAATGTCTTTCTCCCCTGACAAAAAAAATTATAAATACCGCAGCATAAGTTAAATATGTACCAGTTTGAAGTTAATAAGTTAATTAACTAATATTTACAAATGTACACACGTTGCGAGCCGTAAAGGGGTTAATTTTTAGATTTTATAGATATAGATTATATTTTATTTATTTTTACTTATTAATTACCACTTGGCTTTGTCTGGGTCTCTACACTCTTAATTAAGTCTTGTTTTTTTACAGTTAAATGCGAGCCTGAAATATCTCACTAAAAAGCCGTGGAAATTTATTGAGCCAGAGCTCACCGTTCGCGAGTTTTTAATGAGATAAAGGTACAAACAAATAAATTTATTCCGTAGCCGAAGCATTTGAAGGCACCTCATCCAAAATCAATATTTTAATAAAAAATATTATTTCAATTAAAAAAAATAAGAATGCTGCTATTTGCTTACTAGATTATATATCGTCTCTGGAAAGGCAAAGGGGCTTAAGCGACGCTTTGGAAAAAATGAGTTGAATATGCAATTTGATTAGGTTTTTTTTCTTCGTCGAATGCTTTGACTCTCATTTGAATCTGAAGACTTTAGTGGCCCTCTAGGCATCTAAAATATATTTACCATTTGGAAGAAGGCTTAACTCAAGGGACACAAGTTGGGGACTTTTTTGTCACTTCAGGTAACTTAGTGAGAGCATTGAGTTACCCGAGTCAACTTTTTTCAAAATCCAACAGGCACTGAAGACTTATAAATTTTATTGTACAGCAAAAAAAAAAAAGGTGCACTAGTAACCTTGGAGTAACAATGTATGGAAAGAGAGCTAATTATTTTTACCCAACCTATATAAAGTTGCGATAAATCACTTACTCCGGGTTTTTACGTCGTACACCATGAGAGAGAAAGAGACAACAAATATAATACATCGCTTCTACGTACTATCACAATGATCTTGGGCTTCTGGGTCACCGCGGGACTCCGTCCACATTTTTTTATAATGCCACTTAACTTAACACAAATAAACAGTTTTTTTTAGTTTATTTGCTAAATTTTCGTTGATAACAATACTGTGAAAAAGTTGTTATACGAATAAAACAAAGCCTTATGTCGATATGTGCCATGAATGGATGTATAAAATACTCTAACCTTAGTCTTAGCCACGCCCAGGTCCGCCGAGTCAGGTAAAAATCATCAAAAACTGACTACACTGCCTTGGATACATACCACTCTGTATACTCTAAGAGTGTAACCTTCCCAAAATGGCACTTCAGCCCTTTTGCCTTTTCAGTGGCGGTATTTATTTCTATCTTTTGTCGTTTAGGTGTTGAAATTTCCCACGACCAAATGTTTTTTTACACAGTAAAAATTTTGGAAGAGTAGGTATATTTTCTGTATTCATCATTACAATATACAATATTTTTTGGTTAGTTTGGGCCTTGGTTATCACGCCTCCCCCTATTGGGCCGCCTTGGGGTGGGAGAATGGTAAGGAGAGAGGGGTATGAATTGGGAAGGAGTTCCACAGATCTAGATAATATATTCGAGGGGGTGGTAGGCGGTGGCTGGTGGGACTGTAGAACTGTCCATGTATTGGTGTAATCGTCTCTGACTTCTAACAAGCTACTCGCACCCTATGTAAGTTTGATACGATACTAAGATTTTTTTGTTACAAATCAAGGATTCCCAAAAATGATGAAATCATACCCTTAGGGGCGCTGGGAGATCCGAGGGGCGGTGGCAGTATTAAAGGGTAGTTAGGAGCGGCGAAGGTCATAAGAAGACGCTGAAAATTGGATAAACATAAAAGTATTTTAATTTTTTCAACATGATTATATTTATAAAATCATGCATTTTTCCAATAAAAGTACCTGTGAACCATTCTTAAAGGTGGGGGGAGGTGACTATTAACTAAATATTATCACAAGGTAAATCAAGTATATTATTCAATTCAGTTCATAACCAGAGCCCTTGTAACTATGAAAAAAAACACACACACAAAAGTCCCTACTGTCCGAAGCCAGTGGAAACTATGGCATCCCTGATTGGGATGTGTTGTGTTGTGAGGCTGAAAAAAATGGGTTTG
The DNA here is from genome assembly GCA_022651775.1 of Drusus annulatus. Classification (NCBI taxonomy): domain Eukaryota; kingdom Metazoa; phylum Arthropoda; class Insecta; order Trichoptera; family Limnephilidae; genus Drusus; species Drusus annulatus. The sequence continues at coordinate 68,849 of JAGWCC010000440.1, read as the reverse complement.
TGAAGAAGATGAGGTAGAGGAAGATTTGGAAAGTACCTGACTATTTATTTCTGGGCACCAAAATTTCAACCAAGCTTTTCGATTCTAAATTATGGTCTTTCACTAGGGCGATACTGAGAGTATCTACCACTATTTCAAATGTCGACATGTTGACATCTTGATTTAGTATGAATGGATTTTACATAGCAGTTTTTGACTACAAGAAAAAATCCTTTACTTATTCGTTTTACTCTCCATATGAACAATACATAATATGATAGGCAGGTAGATGGCTAGGTTATCATTTAATTTAATTTTTATTGTCATTGTAATAGTATTTTATAGTATGGTTGACAAGGTTGTAAACAAAACATAAGTTTAAATTTGTGTTACTCAAGTAGATATGATTGAATAAAAACGACAGTTTTCTTTTAATTGACTTGTCAAGAAAAAATATTAGTTGCTTTGATTAATTATTAATACGAATAACAGCACACAAATTAACTCATAAATATATTCAGAAGCGACGTTTTTTTTCATCAATTTATTTTCATTAGAGTTTCTTATTGGGAGTTATTTGAATATTGAAAGGGCAAGAGGGAGGAAAGGGGTGTAACTTGGGGGAGATGGAAGGAAACAGGGAGGATTACGGTAGAAATGTTCGGATCTAACAGAGTGGTTGAAAACGCATGACGCCGAAAACATGCAGATGGATCTATCTTAATTGTTCTTGTATTTTTTTTTTATAAACATAGCATCACGCTGTGTCTCCGTGGAGGGATGCAGAGGGCATAAGATGACATTCATCCCTGTCTAAAATTCAGTCAGCTACACAAGAAAAAATTCCGGGCCGTTTTTCAAATTCTGAGAAAGAAAATAAGGTTGCTTACTTGCACTAATTTAACTGTTTTTTTTCCCTAGACTGTAACTAATGGTGCTAGGATTTTGATTTGTGATTAGATCTTCCAGATATACATGGCCTGTTCAAAAGAAAAGGTGATTTTTGAATTTTCGCGGGCTGTGTACATTCGATTATCGATTATTTTTTTGTTAGGTTGGTACACATATGTTTATCATATGTTAGCATTATCAGCCATTTTGGATTGGCGGTTTGTTTTTGACAACTGGAAAGGTTAGTCACGTTTTTGTGTGTTCTTCGATTTTTTACTTTTGAAAAAAATGGACCAAAGAATAAAATCCATGATTTGTTTTTCCACAACTCCAGGACGCTCATCGTCATTAACATCTTCTCGGCCTTCTGTAAAGCGCTTGTACCACTTATAAGCACTTTTTTGAGACAAAGTAAACTCGCCGAATGCCAGTCAACATTTTAAGTGCGTTGGAGCACTTTATTTCATTTTTAACGCAAAATTTAATACATATTCTTTGATCCATTTTTTTTCAAAAGTAAAAAATCGAAGAACACACAAAAACGTGACTAACCTTTCCAGTTGTCAAAAACAAACCACTAGTCCAAAATGGCTGATAATGCTAACATATGAAAAACATATGTGTACCAACATAACAAAAAAAAATCGATAATCGAATGTACACAGCCCGCAAAAATTCAAAATTCACCTTTTCTTTTGAACAGGCCTCGTATACACAATGTTGCGGCGAAAAGTTTTATGAAACTTCCCTTGATTATTTTGGAAATTTTACTTGAACTTTGTAAAAGGCTTTTAATTAATTACTGTGTTTGATAATGATGGATGAATAATTAAATCACTTTAGTAAATGTAAACATTTCAAAATACATAGTTTCATATTAATGGATGGGTTATATCAACGTTTTCATAAAAGATCGATTAACAAAATTTTAATTTTTGCTGGATATCTTATAGATTGTAATCCGGTATTCGCTAATACCTAAAGTAAATTAACAATATGTTTTTTTAGCATTTCACGAATTTGAATGTTGATTTCAACATAAAATAACTATTGGTTAAAAATAACGTTAAACATAATCGAAAAACTATGATGGTAATCGAAATAACTGATTCAAACACAAAAATAATCTAATAACACATCTATGTTAATTAATAATTTTAGAATCCATTTTGTAACGTTTTTTAATAGATTTTAGAATCAAAAAGTTTCGGCAATAGAAATATACAACTAACTTACTAACTGACCATCACGCCGTTTTCACGCAGGGGTAGGCAGAGAGGACAGACCGCCATACAACTCTGTCTTGGCACACAATCCTTGCTTCATTCACATTCATACACCGTAGCATACATACTCTTCTGCTATTCTGACTCTTTACAAGGCTCGTTTCAAGTATTTGATTAAATTAATCGTGCCATGTCTTCCTCGGGCGACCCCGCCTTCTTTTTCCATTCGCTTTCCACTTCTTTCATTCACTAAATGCTTTCATTTTACCGAAACCAAACTCTTAATGGATGGCTTTTCAGTTTATAGATAGCAAAATTAGAATTGACTCAAACAACACATACATAGGATTGCGTGTATTGGTGCATATGTATACACTTCCGACAGTGATATCCTTACGGAACGTCACTGAGATTATTTCATTAACATTCCTTAATTAGACCTGAATTGAACACACTCTGTGAGTCTTACCAAGCGAATGCTAAAATAAGTTTTTTTGAAGCCCTTCGCAAAAGACTTAGAGAAGGATCACTCAATTCAGTTTCACGAGCATCATCTGATAGTATTAATACACTAAGCCGTCTTCTGTACATGATTCGTTAGATCACCGTGGGGAGCGCTAATGTATGCGAAAACAATACTGATAATTTTCGCTCATACGTACAAAAGTTTGAAATTTTATTCCGACTAAGCTACTTTCCAATTTACTCACAATGTCCCTTTTGACGTGTGTCAAGACTGAACTAGTTCCATTGACTGAGCATTCGCTCATCGCCAACATTAATAATAAATAATGTTGTTTCGGTAGGCATATTATTAAAAAATTTGTTCAAAATAGGATATTTCACACATCGGGTTTGAAATGTATAGTGAATAGATACTAATAGCCAGGTACTTTCAAACATTCATCTTCACTAACTCCTTCCCATCTCCCTATTCCTTCAGACCTAAAAAATTTCTAAAATTACCATAGTATCAACTGACAGGTTTTTTTTTACATTTTCGTAGAAAGCAATCATTTTGTGGTTTGACATATTTAATGCAAATGAAATATTAAATTTGTATAAGAACACAGATTTTATTTTATTTTTATGATCGACCGGCTTCGCTTATCAGGGCACAAAATTAAACTAAGTTAAATTTAATTTTAAGTATATTTTTCGTGTTTACCACTTTTTCCCCCAAAACACAAGGCGCAATAATCATATGGGGTGCATAATTAATAACTGGAGTGTGAAAATATGACGGGTCAAAATTGCGCAGTTGGTGACAGAGATAGACATACACAACAGCAGTGAATTAAAACGAGACGGAAATAAGTGCAAATGACGTCTGAGAGAGAAGCAAAGAATGAATTTATCAAGAAAACCGCGAGAGGGATAGAGAAATTGTAATTGCGAGCAAGGGGAACGGGGCTATTGAATGACTCGGGTGAGAAAGAGAAGGTATGGTTTCGGAAAGAAATGATAAAAATGGGCGGGAATTCGTATTAACGCTCCGATTAACAGGGAAGTCGCTAGATGGAGTGTGTGTATGGCCTACAGCCGTACTAACAAAACTCCACTTTATTTTTTATAAATAGTTGGCAAGGAATCGGTATCGCAGTGAATTCTGAGTCAAAATCACTACCTACAGAGATGTATTGTTAGCATACAGCATACTTCAAACTTTTTTTTCGACTTCGAATAAAAATAATATTCAAAACACTTATTGTTATACACTTGTTGTTCCTTTCTTGCTAATAACAATAAGGAGGCGTAAGCAAGACAAAAAGCTGTTTCTTAAGAACGTTAGACATATAAAACGCTGTCGAAATATTTAATTAAATATTTATTCATAAATATATCGTCGCCGGAAAGGCAAAAGTGCTGAAACGTAATTTTGGGAAATTTACAGCACCTTAAAGTTTTCTTTTGTTTTACATTAAAATTCATAAATCTTCAGTACTTGGATGGATTTTGAAAAAAAAAGTTAACTTAGGTAACTCAGTGCTCTCACTACTTACATGAAGCGACAAAAAACTGAAAAAATCCCAAACTTGTGTCGCTTAAGTCAAGCCTTTCCCAAATAGTAAATATATTTTAGATGAATGGGTCACAGAATTAAACGCAAGTCAGAGGATTCTATGCAGAAAAAAAAACTATTGAAATGTGCATATTAATTCATTTTTACGTTCCAGCGACGATATGTTAAATGATTGCTTTTTTCTTATTATAAACAATTCAAAAGCTGAATTTTATGCATAGAAAAGGGTTCAGTATTATGTTTAGCTTAGAAGTTTTATATATATATATTTTTTTTTAATGTATCATATTTAAACGAGTTGTTTTAGTTAGTTACCTATTGAGAAAAGATTTTCAGACAAGTTTTACAAAACACTGCAATAATTTTCTTCCGATGAAGTAAATTACATTTAACCTAAAATGGAAAAGCTACAAATAATGCAAAGCTTTAGAAATAGAAAACTGGAGTGAAACAGCAGTAGATCGGTAGGAAAAGATGCATTCTAAGAAGCGGCTAATACACGTCAATATATAATATACTATAATATTGCATATTTTTTTATCAAACCACGATTAGAGATTTATTCTATTTCGCAATAGGTTTTCAAAGCAATATTGAATATTAACAATATAATTATTATTAAATAACATTAAAAAAAATGATTATCAAACCTTTGAGTATATAAAAAAAGATTTTAAAAATTAAGTTTTATAAAAATTAAAAGAAAATATTTCAGAATTCTCCCTACTCCCATCTTCAAAAGCAAAAAAAATGCTTGTCCAATGATGGGGGATTTCTAGCTAACATAAGATATAACCTGTGATGCCTAGGAACTTAACGCCTTGGACCACTCATCTACCAACCGGCCAAAACTTTAATTTACATGTACGTCTTAGAATTGAAACAGCTCTGTTTAAAGCAATTTGCTTGTGTATAGAAAATGAGTGCAGGTAATAGTCACGCAATTCAGGTGACCCAAATATCACTCTCTTAGAATTGTGTCTATTGGTGCATATGTATGCACTTCTGACAGTAACGTCGTTGTTAAACGTCCCTGAGAACAGCCTTTTGTCTTGCTTACCTTGCTTATTGTGTTTAGCTAGAAAGCGACATCAAGTGTTTATACAGTTTGAGTAGTAAGATGATATATGCAAGCAATGCATCTGCGTGATTTCTCAAAACAAATTCATGTATAACGCATGTTAAAAAAAATATATATATATATTAGCTCAAAGGTTATTTTGTTTTATTTTCCATAACAAAAAAAGAAATATATAAATATATATATATATTTCTTTTTTTGTTATGGAAAATAAAACAATAATAACCCATGAGCTAAATATAAAGTCTTTGTGCTGGACAGTCGGCCAAGCGTTCCAAAGCGTCGGGTTTCCACCTAGGCATCGCGAGTTCAATCGTCTACTATCTAAGTCCTCCATCGTTGAACAAGCAATGTTTTCCGCTTATAATAATGATAGTAAGATGAATTCATTCATTAATATTGTCAGGTTTTTCGTAACCTGATTGACTTTCATTTAAAAAAAAAAACAAAAGTTATTTTATATTACAAAATACAAGTATGCATCAGTATTCTGAGATAACATTGTCGCCGGAAAGGCTAAAGAGCTGATGCGTCATTTTGGTAAGTTTACGTTAGTTTTTTTTTTTGTTTTTGTTTTACATTAAAATTTACATGTTTTCAGTACCTTGTTGGATTTTTTTTAAAGTTAACTAAATGCACTCACAAAAAGCTAAAAAGTCTTAAACTTGTGGCGTTTGAGTCGAGCCTTCTCCCAAATGGTAAATATATTTAAGATGGCTGAAGGGACTCAAAAGCCTTCAGAATCAAACGAGAGTCAGAGCATCGATGCAGAAAAAAGAACTGCATATTTAACTCATGCTTAACCAGTGTCGCTTAAGCCTTTTTGCCATTCCAGCAACGATATGATGTGCATATTTAATATTATCCACTAATCAAAATAAAACAAGAGATATCTTTGAAAAATCAAAAAACAACCCTCTGAGTAGGGTTAAACTGTCAAAATTTTAAAAAGAAGGCTTTCACCAAGTAACAAGCGATCCAATTTATGTCACAACCTCCCTGTGGGTCCAGCTTGGAGGGATGAATATTCATCATTATCTAATAAAGCCAGCAATACGGCTTTTACAGTGACATCTCGAACACTAATGGGGGAAATTGGTAATCGACACATCGGTGATTTATTACCACCGGAAAATAAGGAAAAAAAATCGTGAAAAGACTTTACACTTTTTGATATCTTAATTTTAATCGTTGAGGTTTATTATAAAAATTGTAAAAACTTATTTTCGAAATGTTAAGTAACTGACTCATTATTCAATAAAGCAGATTGCAAATAATTAATCGCAACCTTACCTTAGATGTTATCTGTTTTCTGCAACACCAAAAATAATGAAACTTTGAGGTCTGGCATCATGAAATTCTCAAAATATCTTCTGCAAAGTTATTCCCATTATGAACTATTAACTTTGATATACGTACCGAATTATCTGTAAAATAATGAGAACTGATGCTATGTTGTTTTTTTTCAAACATTTTCAATAAGAAAAGCGATTATGGAAAAATTATGTTAAAACTCGGACAAGGCCGGTAGTAAACTAGCATAATATTATATTTCATAAAACATGCGAAGAATGACTGGATTGGGTGGTGTTTATGTACCAAATATACGCATAAGCTAAAAAAAAATATTAAATAATATATTGTAATTCATAACCAAACAATGTATACCCCAAACTAAACAGTGTCAAATAAATGTAATTCACGCAATTGCATAAATTAAGTTAATGAATTTTCCCTTTTACTTTTAAACTAAAAAAAAACTTTAAATTTGAAATATTTTATTTGAATTTATTTTATGACTTGCAGAAAATTTAATGTTTATTTTTTACACTTCATTCTATTTTTTCAGTCTTCCATTAATCAAACATTTCAGTGACTCAGTATTTCGTTATTTTCAATTTTTTACTATGTTTCTAGTTACTCTATTTGAATGTATATTTTTTTAAAGTATTTCCAAACATTATTGTAGTCAAATTAACTTGATAAATATTTGAATAAATAGTTATTGGAGATTTACGCCAAAACATAAATAATTTATAGAAGCCCCTTTCAAAATCAATGGTTTCCGTCTCCCTTCCACTTGCCGTAATCAGCTGTTAATTAGGGTTTTTTTTTCTTAGTCATAATATTTGTACTTGTATAATAATTGTGTTTATTTCATTTAGTTTACGATATATGCCCTAACAAAGGGACAATAATTTTCACGAAACCGGCTGGCTCGTTTGTATTTAAAGTAGGTACCTATTGACAATTTGAGATAAAATTTGGGAAAATGTTTCGCTACAAATAAAGATTCAAAATCAAAGAAAATATATTGACCATTGTCAGATCTCTGGGGTCATTTAAATTCCATACAAAAATATTCAACTTACTACAAACCGGGTTTTCGTATCGAATTTGAATGCTTTCATCCGATTTCCTATTGGGAAATCAGCGGAAAAATTGTCAGGCGGAAAATCTATCGGTTAGGAGAATTTTCCGGGAATATTATCCCACAAGTCCGAGTTATACATACTCGTAAGTGGGGAACACAGCGGCCGGGAGCCGGGAGCCGCACTTCGCCAACCTCTACGGAATATACTTTTATTACATTTTCCACTGGAATTTGTTGAATTTTGTTGGATATGGTTGAAGGTGGAAGTTCTGACACTCTTCACTTCGAGGGGATGTAATATTTGCTACAAGGAACTGAGAAAAAAGTTGATATTTTGAGTGAAATAAGGATTTATGTGTTCAGATGAAAATGTTGATGTTTACTGTGTAGACATCAACATGTTTCCTTTATGGTATCAATAAGTGTAGACCTCCACTCATTAAGACCATAAAGAAAAAAGAAAAAAAATATATCTTGGTAAGTGACCTATTTTTTTTTTAAATTGATCAGCTTTCTCTGTTGTTTTTTCTCAGTATGTGAGTTTGTTTCATTTTTATAGTATAACTAGTAAAATTGTCGTCCGTCAAAAAGAGAAACTTTGTTTCTACCGAAACAAAAAAAAAAATTGGTTTTATTTAAAATATAGAATAAAAATAATTGTCTGATAAAATATCTTATAGGTAGGTACGTACTTTATCGCTTGTCTGTTTTGAAAAGGTTATTTTTATCATTTCATGTATCAGTTTCAAAAATGTCACACTCGTACGTACAGGTGTGTACGTTCTCAGAAGAAAATGATATTGCTAAAGATGATATAATTCAAAATAATGTGTGTTAGTTTGAAAATGTAATCACCTTGGATACTTTAATCAAATACTGCGAGCAGAACACATTTCACTTTTGCTTTATCCCGGCATTTAAATAAAGCTAGAAAAAAAAGTTTCATGCTGTAAAAATTCTATTTTTTTAATTTCTTTTTATGGTTAGTGTGACAAGGGTTTTCAGTCTTGGTTGGAAAACATTTTAACATTTGTGCCTGAGATTTACAAAATAAAATAAAAAATAGTTTTTGGCGATGATTTTTGAATAAATCTAAACGGGCGGCCAGTGTCTAGCGGCAAGTTCTACCTTATGGCCACCAGCGTAAGGAGTGTGTGATTTCGTTTGAGTTGGTTTAACTAGATCACCTTAATAAACTTAAGAGGTGATTCGCGCGATAAAACAAAATGAAAGAGTAGTCAATTTCATACGTGCTTTGTTGGTGGAAGATACATTTATTAAAGGAAATTAGGAAACTTATTTCGTCAGATCAATAAATTCATTAGTTCATTATTTTCATTATATTTTGATGGGCTTAATTTTAGAAGTTAAATAAAACAAAGTAAACTAGACGTTTCGAAAGATAGATTTTTAGGAATATATTTTTTTTAATACGAAAATTGTACTTTCTTAGTAGATTTTTTTCGACATTTGTAAAGGTGTGTTAGATTTTTATGAATATTATAAAAAAAAGAACAAAAGGTCGATTCTGCAGACGTATTATTGGAAGAAAATGACCAGTATTAGAGAAAAAATGGTTGAAAGTTATAGGGAATTGTTACTTGGAACATATATGTATTAAGGGTATTTTGAAGTAAATCAACAAGAAAGGAAAATAAAACGAGGAATTATCGTATAATCAACAACAACAAAAAGCGCACTGTAAATCTATCACATTCAAGTCCTTTAAAACCTTAAAAATTATTGACGTATAGAATGATGCAGACAAGTGAAAATGAAATATATTTTAATTAAATGGATCGGAAAATCGACTAACAAAAGAACACCATAGAAAATTGCGAAAATCTGAAAAAAGTCGTATTATAATTACAACGTTAACACCTAGTATTAAAAAAGGATCTGCCTGTTTTCTAAAAGAAAAACATTTGTCTCATTTTGATGTATTTTGAATACCCCTGGATCCTAACGATAGTACATAATGTACTGAATAATTATTATTTGAAGGGCAGAATATTAAAATGTAGTTGGAGAAATTAATTGCAATCAATTATTTATTTGCTTTAACGACGTGATTATTTTGCACGCCATTAAACTAACTCACCTGGATCAAAAAAGGCCATCGAGTTTTTTTTTACTTCACGAGAACCTGGAATATATTTTACATTGTGAGTAAGTAAAAAACTTTTATTTAATAACATTCTTTCGACATGTTGTGTCATTCGCTGAAAGCAACAAAGATTTTTTTCGCGAAAGGGAGGTCTTAAAACTATCACCGCAATATACAGGAGGTACTCGCAAGGTTGCTTTTCTTTCACGAAAATGGCGTTATGAAAATCAGCCTATTTTTCTTTCTATTTTTCTTACTATTCGATATTTATAAAACAATTTAATCGTACTTTCTAACTCGCTGTTTTTTTTTTATATAACCTTTTTATACTTTTGAAAATGAATTATTTTTTATGAACTTGAAAAATGTTGTTTGTTGCCGTTTGAACGGCCACATTTTTTTTTTTTAATATGGCCCGCGTGGTCAAATTGTCACTGGAAACAAGTTATGTATTTAATCTTGAATTTAACCAACTATCAAGGATTCGCTATGGTAGAAATAAACCAAAATTATTTTTTATATTGGCAAAAATATATAAATATATATTTATTTTTTTATGAAAGATTTATAAAGTAACCTGATTACTTTTTATGCGTGAATTATGTATATTGAAACGTCAATGGTAAAAAAATACCTTTTTGTAATGTTTATGAAAACAAGATAAATTTCATGTAGTGATGTGACGATCATACTTGTTTGATTTATTAAAAGAAAAAAAAAACGTTAATTACCTTTGTTGCATTTCTGTCAGTATCATAAATATTTGCATTAATTTTTATAGGTTAATTGAAAATACATTTAAGATGAAATGAAAATCTAGGACTTTATAAAGTGGGTTTTCTTGGGGCGTCATTTATGTTTTCATAACTGAACGAAAAGTCTCGTTTGTCCGTCTCTATGGAAATAGCACTCCAAATGGTATTTCTGGCAATGATATTATCGCAAAAACAACTCTTAAACTTCATCGTTTTGACGCCGACGTTTAACTTGGAATCAAGTAAAGTTAAGTTAAGTAAATTGTTGTCACCGCAAAATCTATAACGTATTTGGGGGAATCTTTCAAATGCACTAAACGTGTATTTGTTACTTGTTACTAGTGCACAGTAGTTAAATTGTATTCAAAACAATCACAAAATTAAACATAACTTACAATGAAAAAATATTAGCTCCTTTAATTCACCCCATTTCAAATATTGAATGTCTGCTAAAATACTATTTAGTAGGCACTTCAGTTCCAAACTTGCAAACTTCAGTTCCAAATTTGAACAGTTCACACTACGTACGAGTACGTCCTTACAAAAGAAAAATTATTAAAGTTGATTCGGAGTATCCTCGGAATGACTCAATCACATGTATCTTTTTAAGAACCTTTTTTTTCATTTATCCGGTTATGAAAGAAGTAGGGTAATGTAAGGCGATAGGAAGCGGAAGATTGGTTCAGATCTAGTAACTAAACAATGGATGATTGAATAATTAAGATTTTTTGGTTATAACCGTGAAAAAATAAATCACACCCATGATAATTACAAGTTTTTTATTGTTTCTTAAATCATAACATAGGCTGCCTGCTGATTGAAATTGGAACTACGATAGCAGGTTGTGCAAAGTTGCATTTAACGAAATTTTACACCCGCAATCAAATGCATGTTAAAGTTTTACGTTGTCTAAGATTCACTCAAATACCTAGGCCATAAATAAATAAAAATATCTCAAATGCAGCCTAGTTACCCTCACATAAATACATTTTTCCATAGATTTTCATGTTTTAATTTCATATTTGTAATCGGAAAACACCTCATATTGAACATTCTAGTTCAATCGGTTCTCCAATTTTGCCGAACGGTATTTTAGTTCTTTTTTCAAGCTTATAATCTAAGAATTCATAATATCGTCGCTGTAAAAGCAAAAGGGCTGAAGCGACATTGTAATAATAATAATAATAATTGTATGATTGTAAAGCGCCATTTATGTGAAAAATCACTTCAAGGGCGCTGAACAGATTTTATTTTCTAGTTGATATTAATATTTATTTAAAGAGAAAATATACGGGAACATACTTACCTGGCAGGTCCCCTCAGATAGACACACTTGTAATACACAATATTCAGGATACACACATATATATCCTCGCTGAAAAGGCAAAAGGACTTATGCGACACTTTGGTCAAAAATGAGTTAAATATGCAGTTTTGATCAGTTTATTTTCTGCGTCGAATGCTCTGACTCCCGTTTGATTCTGAAGACTTTTGTGGCGCTTCAGCCATCTAAAATATATTTACCATTTGGAAGAAAGATTGATTCGAGCGACACAAGTTTGGCACTTGTTTAGCTTTTTGTCGCTTCAGGTAACTCGGTGGGAGCATTGGGTTACCTGAGTTAACTTGTTTTTCAAAATCCAACCAGGTACTGAAGAATTATGAATTTTATTGGAAAACAAAAAAAAAACTTTTAAATGCTGTTGTGTAAACTTCCCAAAATGGCGTTTCAGCTCATATAATCATAAACAATTTAAATATTTTTTAAATCGCATTTTTCTCCTTCCTCCACTTGCGATAGGAGACATTAAGCAGGTGTGACATCTGCCACTTGCCAAGTAACAAATTGGGTCGTGTAGCCCCGTTTAATTGCGCCTGACTGGTATGAATAATTATCAACGATTAACTGGATGGCTTCTTCCATCTCCACACACTCCACCGCCCTTGACGGACGCCCGCTAATTGCTACGTCAATTAAACCGTAATCTGTGTAATAAATTCTGCTTTGCAAGCCGACTTATCGGCATATATCGATACCCGGGAGTAGCTAGTGCGATGGACTCGATGGCGCTATTCATTTGCCTTTATAATAAAAACAAACTTTTTATTTATTTTCTAAAACGTGTTTAACTTGTGACGTCACTTCATGAAAATCAAATGAAAATTATGGAAATTTAAAAGTGAAAATCACGTTTGTACGCTTGACATTTTAAATCTGACGATTGACGATAAAACTGGTGATTTATTTATTTGACAATTTGGTTATTTTCTACGATCATGAACCATATCGTCGCCGGAAAGGCAAAAGGCCTCAAGCGACACTTTGATCAAAAATGAGTTAAATATGCAGTTATGATCAGTTTTTTTTTTCTGCATCGAAAGCTCTGACTCTCGTTTGATTCTGAAGACTTTTTGGCGCTTCGGCCGTCTAAAATATATTAACCATTTTGGAGAAGGCTTGACTTAAGCGATACAAGTTTGGGACATTTTTAGCTTTTTGACGCTTCAGGTAACTCAGTGAGAGCTTTGAGTTACTTTTTTTTTCGAAATCCAACCAAGTGCTGAAGATTTATGAATTTTAGTCTAAAATTCATAAGCAAAACAAATAAAACTTTAAAGTGCTCTAGTGTAAGCTTCCCAAATGGCGCTTCAGCCCTTTTGCCTTTCCAGTGACGATATGATATTTGACCTAAATAGCCAAGTACTTCCCAACCTTCCTCTTTCTCGTCTCCTTTCCCTTCCCTCTCTTCAGCTATGCAACATATCCCAATTGAAGATATCACAGTCGCACTGGCTCCGGGCAGTTGGAACACTTGTGCAATTATCACATGAAAAAAACATACATCAGAAAGTACGCTACACGTCACAGATACATTTTGAGTATTTGATTCAACCTTTTAAAATAATTATTTGTTTCAAATGAATGCACCGTGTCTCCGGATGGTATAGCGAATTTCTAGGCTGAGTATTCATTGAAGTCTACAGAAAAAAAATATTTATATTCACTGTAGTCTTATGTTCTGTATTCGTGCGCTAAGTGTAACCGACCCTTTATAGTAAATATTATTCCGCCCACTACAGGCGGTAATGCTCACCAAATGCGAGATCCGTTTGACAGACGGTAATCCAACGACTGATTGGGTATACACTTGGAGTAACATGGAGAGAGAGCTAATTTTTGTTAACCAACCCAAATTTAACCTAAAAACCTAACCTAACCTAACCTAACCTAACCCAACCTATACAAATTTGGGATAAATCACTTTCTCCGGGTTTTTACGTCGTACACCATGAGAAAGAAACAGACAGCAAAATTTCCCAAATTATCACACCGCTCTAAAGTATTGTTAGAATTTTCTTCGTGTCCCGCGTCACCGTTGACTCCGCCCACACGTTTTAATATGAGTCATAAATGGACATAACTCAACGGTTTTTTAGGTTATATGATATATTTTTGTTCATAACAATACTGTGAAAAAGTGGTAATACGAATAAACAAAAACATTATGTCGACATGTGCTATGAATGGATGTATAAATACCCTAGTCCTAGCCACGTCCAGGTCTAGCCGAGTCCGGCAAAACTCATCAAAACCGACTACAGCAGCACTCCTTCTTGTCTAGGGTTTTTAATCCAGTAAAGATCTTTTCCCTAAGAAAACACTAATGTAAAATTAAACTCAATCAATTAAATGAAACCATCAGATGGTGGTAGTAATAAGGCCTAATGAGCCGCAGTACTAGTTATATAGTCATTATGAGGGGTATTTGAATAAGCCCCAGCTAGTTAGTAGAGGATTACGAAAGAATCCATAAAATCAAAAAAAAAAAACTCCTTGTGTATTATTGCTCTAAGGGTATACACATACCTACCTATTCGAACAGGCGGGTGCCCACTCTCACCAGCGATGAGATTTCTGCGATATCTATTCTAAAGCTACGACCACAATAAAACTTTAAAATAAAATATAATTTTCTTAAAGTAGAATTGTTCTTAGATTTTTTCGTGAATTTTTGCTGTACCTTACGGTAAAAGACGGTGTAAACATTCTAGACGTTTTTTCAATAACGAGAAAGCAGTTTGCGCCAACATCTGTTTCGAATCTAAATAATCGATCGATCGGGGGAATGGTGAAATATTTTGAAAAGGGGGCATCATCTTCCTTTTGTTTTCTCTCTCTAGTGTCATAAAAGTGCGTCTCCCTCTTTAACCCCTGCAATGCCATACTGAAACTAAATACAGAAAATTTTCAAATAATTCCAAAATATCCACGCAACTATGTGCCTAAAATATATTGTACAATATTTGACGACCTCCGTAGTCGAGTGGTAAGACGCTCGACTACGCATTCAGAGGTCGCGGGTTCGGGCCCGGCATGCGCAAATAAATTTTATTCATTAATATGCGTCATAACATATTTGATTCATTAAAGATAATATGACGGCCTCTATGGTCGAGTGGTAAGACGCTCGACTACGAATCTAAAGGTCGCGGGTTCAAACCTGGCGTAGGCCAATAACTTTCATCTAATTAATATGTGTCATAACACATTTAATTCATATAAAAATAGTAAAAAAGTATATTTGCGGCACGTTCCAGAGTATCTAAGTATCGCCCTGGTGAAAGACCACCATTCAGAATCGAAGTTTTGCTTGAAATAGCTTTAGACGTGTTTGGTGACCAGATCTGAAAAGCTAGGTACTTCCCAACCTTGGAGAAACAATGTATGGAGAGAGAGCTAATGATTTTTACCCAACTTATACAAACTGGCGATAAATCACTTTCTCCGGGTTTTAACGTCGTACACCATGAGAGAGAAAGAGACAACAAATATAATACTCCGCTTCTATGTACTGTCACAATGATCTTGGGCTCCTAGGTTACCGCGGGACTCCACCCACATTTTTTATTATGCCACTAAACTTGACACAACTAAACGGTTTTTTAGGTTAGATGCCATATTTTTGTTGATAACAATACTGTGAAAAAGTGGTTATACGAATAAACAAAAACATTATGTCGATATGTGATATGAATGGGTGCATAAATAACCCTAGCCTTAGTCTTAGCCACGCCCAGGTCCGCCGAGTCAGGTGAAAATCACCAAAAACTGACTACACTGCCTTGGATAGATACCACTCTATATACTCTAAGTTCCCAACCTTATTCTTCCCCACCCCACTACCTTCATTCTCATAACATACCCAAATTGGGAATGCCATAGTCCCACTGGCTCTAGACCCTTGGAATTCTTGTGCGGTATTCACTATAAAAATAATATTTAATCTTTCGTTTCGCCTAATGTCTTGATCACGTTATCTAGCTTATTTACTCTCATTTATTTCGATGGCATCATATCTGTCAAACTATCCACCTACTA
This sequence comes from Drusus annulatus, assembly GCA_022651775.1. NCBI lineage: Eukaryota > Metazoa > Arthropoda > Insecta > Trichoptera > Limnephilidae > Drusus > Drusus annulatus. The sequence continues at coordinate 53,033 of JAGWCC010000440.1, read as the reverse complement.
ACTACAGACCTCGCAAACACATTACGCCCGTAAATACGACGAGCGCCCACAGTGAAAAAAGTCCCTGCAAATATTTGTTGTATTGTGCGCGAATCGAACCCGCAACTTTCCAGGCTGAATTTAAAATGCGTCGACCACTTCACCAGGCGGCGGCACTGGCGAGCGCCCCAGCGCTCTTGCGCGAATAGAACAGCAATATAAATACCGCTGCGTGAAAAAATGCTACGGAAGAATGTCAAAGAGACGAAACCGTGCATAAAGTGCAAAATAGCACAGGTAATTTGTACAACTTTTTATAAATATTTATATATCAAATGACACCAAAATTAAAGCTGATGAAAGGCGCTATTAATTGGACGTGGTTATGCAGAATGCGTCCAACCCACAATTTTCCAAAATCGAGTTTAACATGTTTTCCTATAGATAAATACAAGATTTATATCTGCTGAAAACATCCGAGCTCCAAATGTAATAGATTTTTGGTAATTATTTTTTTTACTGACGTACATTTCAGATATTTGACTTAAATTGAAGTTTAAAAACATTACAAAATGTAGGATAACACAAGAAATACTTTTTTTTTAATAAACACATTGTTAGATTATAAATTACCTATTTATTATAATGCTCATTAAGAAAAAAACACTGATATTCACTTTACAAATGCCGATTACGCATATTAAGGCTTTTTATCGCCGTATTTCTTTCAAACGCCTTTTTCTCAGTTTCATCTTTTTGGGGTCATATGCTTTTTGCATAACTACGTCTAATTTGAATTCGGACCGGGCTGATATCTGCCTACCTTCGAATCCAAAAATTCTGATGGAAATGGGTTTTGGGCGTGTCTGTGTGGCCGAAATGAAATTGAGGGTGAAATTCATCAAGCATTTTTTAATGTCGATTTTTTTTCTGAAACAGATACTCGATTTTACTGGCCTGTCTGGGGCCCAGGAGCCGAAAGGTCTTGTGTAAATTGTCGAAATCAGTTATCTTTCAATTCATTATAGATAACACATCAGTTCTTCGCTTTAGTGAGTGTGCTTGTATATCTGGATATGAAGGGTTGCAAAGCCCCCCAACACTTGTTAGTGGAACATCGCGAGGGTATTGCGGCGCAGTGGGTGGGTGGGTAGGTACCACACGGAGCTAAGTGTGAAATAATAATCAAGGGGCAGCCCACTACCGACCTGGGCTGACGAAAGAAGTGGCCAAGGGCCTTTTAAACGTAGTAATTGTTCATTTAATGAACGGGGCGCGGGAGGGTACCTACCCGCCACCTACCGCCGAGTCTTACAAGTGCTCCGGCTTATGGCAACACACGTAGCTGGCCGGTGCATGAAAAGGGTGATGGGACTTTTTTTGAAAAGTGCAATTAAGAACACACCGTTTTAACTACCCAATTTGCCCGCTGGTTAGCGGCGCGTGGGTACCCATCTGCACTCAAATGCTCTTTTACAGATCGACATGGTTAATTGTGCAGTCGTACACATTTAGATTGCCAAAGTAAAATAAATTCCTGATCGACAGGATTTAAAATCGACTTTATCTGGAAAAATAAACTAATTAATTTGGAGTTTTAAAAATGATTATTTAAGTCGAATGTATGCATTTTTTATTTACTCTTTAAAGACAGACAAACATTCCCGGGTTACGAATAACCTGTCATTATTTGAATCCCTCCTTCTACCGCCATTATAAGTGGTAAATGTTGCTTGTGAAACAATTCCCTTACAGAGGATTGAACCCTTGACGCCTGGGTGGGAATCCGATGGTTTGGACCACTCAACTACCAACTTAAATTGGACATCATCGGTATAAATAATAATAAAACATTTAAATTGATTTGAAGCATGATCTCGGCGATAACAATGTTGCGTGCATCACTTCTCGTAGGATTTGCCATTTTTATCAATTTGAAGGACCCCAACGGAAGATGTCTTTTAGTTCCTCTGTTGGCCGCCTGCACAGATATGCGTTGAAGGTAGAGCTGTAACTTATAATTTACGAAATAAGCATTTTTCCGTATCCTCAGACTAAACACATCTATTTCAGATAAAAATATTGAGTTGGTTTTTCTGTATTCAGTTGATTTAAGGCGGCATAACAAGTCCGAAAAAAATGAGCTCACTTCGACCACACGGACACGCCCACAACACACTTCTTTTGGTTTATGTCTTCGGTGACTTCCAACTTTTCAGGTTTGGGGCTAAAATAAATTAATGTCAATCTCTGGAATTTCGTATTTGGATGTCACAGATTTTTTTTCCTTTTTAATTATCCCCTTTTTATATTGTGAATATTAGTTTCCCGTGCCTGTTATTCTTGTCAATAATTAAAACCAAATATGTAATCGGGGAATTAACATATAAAAAGTTTAAAATATGATACAGGTAACAATTTTTTAAGATTTACCAACAAAAAAGTAGACATGTACTTAGGCCCGGTCCTATGCAGGCGCAATTGGAGCAGTCAAAAAAATAAAATAGTTTGTTCCTTCTTTGATTGCCTTCAAAGTTATCCGTGTCAAGCTGTACCCACAGTGAGCGACCTTGAGGTGGTATTTAACAAAAATAGTGTTATAAAAATTAGCATTACAATCTATACTTAGTATTTTGATTTTTTCCTGCTGGTCACACATGGTTGCTGTTGCCAAGATAAACTCTCGTGAAAATTATCTTTTTATTTGTAAAAAGAGATTAAATAAAATAAAAATGTAGCAAAAAAATAGCTTTATTTACAGTGACCAACACACATTTACTTGAGATAAATCATATTTTATGTTGTGGAAAAATTAAAAATTATAGATAAACAATACCAAGTAAAAACAAACAATTAAAATAGATAAAATCATGCCAAGGGGGAACGCTTAATTCGCAACCAACTGATTACATAAGTCCTTATGATTAGGCCATCTTTTCACCTGGCATTCTCTGAAATGATAAAATATCAATTATTTCCTTATTTCCTAAACTATTAATTTATTATTAATTTATTCCCTATTTAATAAACCCCCTGGATAAAGGGGTGTCAGGGGGTCTGAAATAGGTGGCCGGATGGTGTGGAGGCAAATACCGTAGGCACAGGAACTGGGAGGAAACAGCAGGAGTGGATATGGCCAAGACAAGAAGGGTTGCGGGAATAGTTGATATCTGAAATAAGGTATCACTGGGGTTCCAGTTACCGGAGACCGGTTATTTAACCAATTACTATAAACTATCAATGAAACTCAATATGATTTCGACGGTTCCAGTGACCACCAAGTCACCGGGACAGTAATATCGAACATCTCTAAAGGGTTGAGCGTAGGATGTATCATTTGATAAAATGACTGATGGCATTAATATTTGTTAGTTACCTGCCGCAATACCATTCAGTCTTGCAGTGAGAACATTTCTTGGCTGCCTTTTGTCCGCAAAAAGCGCACTTTGCTCCCCCGTCATCCATATGTTCGAGGACTTCACTTGTATAAGACGTACTTAGACTGGAACAAATCACAAAATATCAATGGCTTATAAGCTACGGCTGCAGAGCTTGTTTAGCTTGCATATATGGATGTATGATCTGTTGGTTTATATCTGAAATGGGGTGTCACTGCGGTTCTGATTTTTTCTGGAAAAAAAGAACTAGAACCGATTCTTTGCTACTCACTTCTACCAAAAAAAGTGCCGATTCCTCTCCAAATATTATGGCGGGGGGTCGCCAGAGCGATTCTGGTGAAAAAGAACTGGAACCAGGTTCGTTTTGTCACAACATTTCTCATCACGCCCAAATATTTGCAATTTTTCATTTTATAAAAATAGGAAACGGTTCCTCGGGTAAATAATATCAACGCTTCCAGTGACCGACAAGTCACCAGGACAAAGTAACCGGAACATGAATGTGGAACATTTCTAGTAGAGCGGTCCAAATCCATGGGTCACATAGCCCCCCACCCAGGCGTTGCGGGTTTAATCTACTACTCCTCCATCATGGCACAATATTATAAAGTATAATAGTAAGAGTAATCAAAATGTCAGCTTATTTGTAACCTGAGAATATTTACCTTCCTTTTAAAAGAAAATAAAAATAAAAATGCTACTGGTATATTTACACTTTAGCCAGTTCCACAAGTTCCATCTTGTCGGGCTTGAAAAAGTACTGCAGCTGTGATTTAGCTATCACCTTTGACTTCTTGTGGATCCTCTTCATTATGGAAGGTTTGATCTGTAAACAATTAAAAAAAAATTAATACATTTTCTAAAGTCCGAAAATTAACAAAAATCATGATACAGAAAAAAAAATGATCATCTACATACATGGAGAAACCAAATAATAGTTTTTTTTTTCGATATGCGCAAGTTTTTCCCTTTTTTTTGGCATCTTTAAGGTAAAGATACTATTGAAGCCGGGTCTATTCTCAGACGCATTTTGAAAGACAATTAACAGCTAATAGTAACTGCGTAGCGATTGAATACTTTTAATTTAACTATTATTATTATTTTTAATTTTATTATTCAATGTAAAAGAATTTTTTTTTTTTTAAATTGACCAAAAAAATTCCAACTTTGGACTTTTTTGGATTTACTTGGAAACGACAGCTCAAAAGACATCTATGTGATGTAGATTCATCATTTTGTGGCGTAGCGGTACCAATGCCCACCTGCGGAACAACTTCAACCAGCAACTGTCGGCTGGTGGAAGCCCGCTGGGAAGAAGTATCCATCAGAGCCAGTTGGCTAAGGAACCTCTTCAACTCTGCAAGCAATGGCAGCTGGTCCACGTGGGAGTCTGTGATCTTATATAGCAGCTGGAAATTAAAAACTTATATAGCAGCTGTAAATAAAAAAAATTAAAAATTTTATTTTACTTTTCTAATGTTGGGTAAACATATACACGTGTCCAACTAAAACACTAAAACCCTCAAAGAGTCTTGGCCGCCTTCAGGGAACATCTTTACTCCTGTTGTTTTCCATTTCCTTCCAGTTACTTAGACTGCTGACTGTGGTGTTTGTCAACCAGCGTATTATAGAGAAAACAGCTACAAAATCTGGCTCTTTTATTTTTATGTTATAATGAAAAATGTGTACTTTTTAAATATATAATGAGGAAAGAAATAAAAAAAATAATAATAAGTGTTTGGTTTTGGAATTTTGATAAAGTATTTACAAAAAATATAAAACTTGCTTTGTGACAAGATTATTTCTTTTGGACTAGGTTAGGATAAGCTAGGTTGAGTCCAAGTCCCTCCCCGGGCCAATGTTCGGGCTTAGGACAAAAATATCTGTTCATAGGTATAACTGACTATGTTGTACCTTGCAGAACTCAGTTTTTCTTGAGTTAGTGATTTCATAGTGGTTGTGCAAGTCAGGGTTTACCAGAAGTCTCCAGAGGGCCAGCCAACACATTGTCTCGGCTCGGCAGATCTCAGAATCATCGGGATTCAAACATGTCCATTTGCCTTCTGGAATTATAAAAATATATATTAAATATACCCTTTGTGCAACAATATGGCCATCAGAAAGTTAGACCAGCCAAGTAGCTCGGCTGAGCGAGGAGGGTGGCCACTCAGCCGAGGGAATAGAATGTCCTTTTGCCCGTTTACTGGACTTGTGTCCTTTTTCTTTTTATTTAAGTGGATACCGCACAAGAGTCCTAACTGCCTGGAGCCAGCGGAACTATGGCACCTCCGATTGGGGTATTTTGTGAGGCTGAAGAGGGTGGGGAGGGAAGGAGATGGGGAGAGGAAATAGGGAAGTACCTGGCTATTCAGATTTGGTCACCAAATACAGCAAGAGTTAATTCAAGCGACATTTCGATTCTAAATGGTTATCTACCACTCTGGCAACCTGGCATTAGTGGATGCTTTAAGAAGGTTGACATTTACAAGAAGTGATAATTTGAGATTCTCAAAAGCAATGGTATGCATGTTTCTTGATTTCCTCCTTCTTGAGTTGACATTAGCCAATAGCCAAAATATGTAGATTGATCAATTCAACATAAATAGAAACTACAGGTTAACACTTAATACTTTTATGGTTCCTACTTATTGAGGGATTTCAAAAAGTATCCGTAATAGCTGTGATACTGTATAACTATACATATTCTGCACTTTACAAGTCTGCTCTGACGAGGGACACTGCAAGGTAGTGTGAAACTTTGGCTCAAGAAGGAGGGGGAAGTCAAACAACACAAGATATAGACTATTTAATGTTACGGATATAGTGAAGCGTGTTCCCATCTTTATCCAGCCTCTGCCAGGGCTCCATGACCACCATCTGCACCAGCAGCAGTGGAGTATCATGGCTCCCATACAGTCGGCTCGATGCCGAGATATGGATCTTGTCCATCACATTTGCCAGCCCACTAAAAACATTTAAAACAATACCTTAGTACTTAATTACTTTGTGAGTACATACAACCGTACGAGTAGGAACTTTTCAAATTTGAAACTGATGTTAATTGAAATTATCATATTTTAAAAACAATCCTTTCAAATCCCTACCTACCTAATAAAGTACCTACCTGTGATGTATTTTAGCAGACATTATTCTTTATTTGAAATGGGTAGATCAAAGCGACTAATTTATTTTTTTGGCAAGTCAAGTTGTACATTTTTACCAAAATAGTTGGAAGGAAGAAATACATTTAAAAAAACTTTTAAATATATTTAATATAACGGCTCACCTTATAATAGTCAAACAACGGATTGCAATATCAAATTGCAGATCCTTCTGTTGTGACAAAAGCTCTATGATTATATTTTCAGTTGGCATTGTAGATGTTGCTTTGTTTTCCAAATATCCACAGCTGAAATATGTCCATTATTAATTAATAATAAATTTTTTCTTTTAATTATTTTCTATTACAACAGTTTATTTACTCACTTAAGAAGTCCAATGACCGAAGTAATCATTTCCATACAATAGTCGATAATGTCAACCAAAATGTCCGCCATTGCGCAACATGCTTCTTCATCAAACAAGATGATTTCCAAAAGACCGACAGCTACGGTTTCATGGTAAAGCTGAAATATAGTAATCAATTGTCAGAATAGATAATCTATTTTGTTAATTATCAATAGGAAATAACTAAAATTATTGTTTGAAAGAACGTACCACAGCATACAGCAAAAACGTATGAGACATTTCTGGATCAAGCTCAAGGATTTTTGGAAAAATCTTTTGTCTCCAAATCGAAATGCATATAGCTTCATGGACCAGCAAAGGTGCCTGAAATATCAATGAAGGAGGTCAGTAAATAATAGCATTCTAAAAATCAGTTACATAAAATAGATGTTTTTCAAAATATATTATTTACTATTGCAAACCTTTCCATGTGATATCAAAGCATCTTTTGTAAGTTCTTCTGAAAAGCTAGCACCTTCCAAAACTGCTTGTTGGTGTAATTTTTGAAAACGATTATGCCACTCAACCCAACTAAAACACATTAAAATGAAAGTATTATTTATAATAAATTATTATTATTTTCCAATATGAATTCAAAAATTACCTTTTGCTTCCAATAAGATCTATGCATGATGGTTCTGCACTTGTTACAAATATTTCTAACTCTCCTGGTTCAATTGCCTTTATTCCAAGAGGGTTATTCATTTTAAATAAAAATGCCTAGTTTATAACACAAGCTCTATTATAATAAACTAATGCGGGATCTAAAATTATCCCAACAACCGAAAAACGATATCAGTATTGATCAAACAAGTTGTTTTGTTTTACACAATATACAAAATTCGAATTTTCCGCACAATGTTCGTAAATGTTTTACTTCTGACACATACCATTTTTATTTTTTTGTAAAATTGTTATGCTTGATCCACATACAATGTACATATTTTGTCAATTGAATTTAATAGTGTTAAAAATACCTCCGAAAGTCTATTATTTTATGTATTTAATTATTTAGATACTAAACTTTTTAAAATATATTATAAAAACATGTAAATATGCAAAAAAAAAAAAAAACATTAGTCAACTGTGAATGCGCCATAAGGATTTTTTGTATTTAAAAAAATTATTATTTTTATTACAATAGTAAAATCAATGCAAAAGTTTAATTAACACACAGTAAATCAATTTATGAATGCTTAAAAACTGTAATATTCACTTTTCAATGTCGGAGTAGGTACTACAAATAATCAACGGTATTTTGCATTTTTGAACAGGCAAAAGCGCCAGAAAAACGCATTATTTATGTGACATTTGGTGTAGGGATGGTGATATCGGAATTTGGGTGTCATTGCGGCTACAGTTACCAGTGACTGGCGAGGAACCGATTATTCATCCAGTCAAATATATAAAATAATGCATTGTATATTTGCGGCTCGCTTGAGTGGCGAATACTCGTAGCATTGCCCTGGTGACTACCATTCAGAATCGAAACGTTGCTTGAAATAGCTTTAGCCATGTTTAGTGATCACATTTGAGTAGCTAGGTATTTCCCAACCTTCATTTTTCTCATCTTCTTTCAATCCCCCAAATTATTATGAGAAGGTCACAGTCCCACTGGCTCACGGGAGCTGAGACTCTTATGCACCATCACATAAAAATATGAAAAACTCTGCAGCTTAGGGTTAAAAAAAAATTCCTACCCTTCCTAAACTTAAACTTTCTCCATTTCATAACCCTTTCCTTCAATCTCATAACATTCCCCACAATTGGTGGTATCCTAGAAGGATATAGACAGACTCTTTATGCGGTTGTCACATAAATTAATCACTGCTTTGTTCATGGTGAGTGGAATTCTACCCTCTACTCCACTACAATGGCTATCTGTCTCCTCGAATATCGCACCGTCCACTTTAAAGCGAGATATCAACCCTCAGGGAACATGAAAAGGTTGTGAATATGTAGTAACATTCCACTTCAAGACAACCTTGCAAACCTCCCGGCCAACGCCTCATATTCAGGAAAACCCTTTTAAAACGAAGGTACAATTTTGTTTCAGTCACAGTATTCCCCTGAAAAGTCGTACCAAATTCAGTGGCCAAACTCTGACGTGATAAACAAGCACCTTGTTAAAGACCTAACTATTGAACTGCCAGGGTTCTCTCTCCAACGTGGGCCTCACTAATCTGCATCCGGTGCAGTTGCAATGCTGTGAAAGATTCCGAATCGTGAAATTACAGAACATAAGATATAACTCCACAAGTTTCCCGGAGGCCCCGATGCCGTTGATTCTCTGAATTAGAGATGGTTGATATTTCTGTCCCGGTTAAAAAGAATCGGTTCCAAGCCAGTCACTGGAATCGTCGATATTAATTCTCCGAGAAACCGGTTCCTATTTTTCGCAAATAAAAATGGTGAATATCCAATTAATGCTTTCGTCGGAAAGGTGCGGTTGCAGTTTTTTTTGGCAAGAAATTCCTCGAAAACCAGTTCCAGTGCTTTTGTTCCAAGAATTTCGCAATCAAACCCCCCCCCCCCTCTTCCATAAATTAAAATCATAGGATTCCTTTCTTAATAATTTGAACATGACTTCTTAATTCTGACACCAGGAACCAGTTTAAAAAATAACTGGTTCCTCACCAATAACTGGAACCGCAAGTGACACCCAATTTTCCATATCATCCATCCCTAGTCTGAATAACCTTAATATCCTATTATAACCTGCACCAACTCTCCTCCGCCATACGAAGAACATAAATTAATATTAATACACACTTAACAAAATAAAAAAAAACACAATATTATTTTATTTTTAATCAGTTTTATTTTATGTTCCTTGAGAATAAGACTTTAGCAATCCACATCCACACCCAGCTTCATTATATAAAAAGAGAACAATACATTATAGCATATTTTTCAGTACAAATCTCGGGCGGGTAGTAAGCATTTTCAAAAGTAAAGAACACGCCCTCAACATTTTAAGAAAATGAAATTTATTTTTAAAAAATACAATCTAAATACACAATTACAAATTATTCTACGGGAGCATGGTAGGTAGGTACTCAATAAAAACAATAATCACTATTACTTCATATATGTAATACGTATAAGCATTACAATTGTTTGACATCAATTAGCCTACTCCATCCCAGGAGGGAGAGGCTCATTGAAACCCATGGTGTGAGGTTCCACCAACAAGTCCATGGCATCCGGATGGGGCACGGGGGTGAGCAAGGGGGCCGGAACTGGAGCAGGTACGGGGGCTGGTACTGAAGTGGGGTTGTATTTACTCTGCAAATAAATCAAATACATAGTTCTATTTACTTATCCACTATGCCTTTTCTTTGCAGGGGTTTGCAAACCACACACCTTCATAATTTTTAGTGTTTTTAATCACTTAGCTTGGGGTGTTTCAAACTCCATTAGATTCAATGACTAACTTCAGCACCATTTTGAATTTTTGACATTCGAACAGTCCCCTTTAAATGCCGATTCTCGGCCCGTTTAAGCTTTTGACCAAATTGTGATCAGCTGTCAAGCATAACATCTCATCAAAAGTTGAAACAGGTCGAGAATCGGCGTTTAAAGGGAACGTTCAAATTTCAAAAATTCAAAATGACACTGAGCGTCAATTTAATGGGCATCGAATGTGATAGAGTTTGAAACATCCCAACCGAAGCCTCTTTCTTCGCAGGGACAGGTACAGAGGATAGGACACCGCTTACTTGCAGGTGGGCGCCTATCTTCTAAAGCTAAAACAAACTTTTATTATTTGATTGGAAAGTGCAAAATTAATGTTAATTAATGTGAAGTTAGTGGAAGCCTTGCTACAATGTGTTATTCTGATGACTGGCTATGCGACATGTTCTTTTTCACCGTTTCAGATGACAGTCATTGACTTTCAGAACAATGTGCAATTGAAAATTGCTGACACATGCGATGTGTCACCATGAGTTGAAAATTGGCGCGGTGGTCATCGTCATCGTTGCTAACTATAAAACATGCAGTTTATTTGCGCAACTTCAATGCCCCATAGATAGAGACTGATTGGGAATTAATAATAAAGATTCCATTGAGTTTCAACTGAAGATAGAACATGTTATTGATGAGCTAAGCACAAAAAATAAGCTTAGGAATCTATGATAAGACTGTTCGTCCAATTGTATGTCTTATTGCATGTTGTACACAATTTTTTTCAAGAGCAGTCTCATATTATTCCCTACAAACTATAAGTCACTTACCCTAGAAATGAGACAGGCAGCTAACACAGCCGGGACGTGTGGCAGAGCGCTGGGCAGTGAAGGCAGCGCCCTCTCCATCGCGGAGACCAGGTCTGGCGACGAGTCGAGGGCAAGACGCAGGGGCTCGGGGGGCAAGCTGGCCAGCACCCCGCAGGACTGCGGCTTCATGCGCTGGCAGCACTTGATGAAGCCCTCCCAGACCACCTTCTGTTCCCATACCTAGACAGATTTGAATAGTTTAGTTACGTTATTGATAGATGAGGAAAAGCAAAGAAAGTTTTGAGGTTATGTACATAAATATATTGCATTACACTGCCATAAGTCAAAATATATCCAACTGAGACAATGATCTTTGAAGTTTTGCATCCAAACTATGTGTGTATATGGATACATATATAAACATGAATCATGATTTTCACGTGTGTTTTACAATTTGATCAATAATAAGGCATGTTACACAAATTTTGTTGTAACAGTAAAATCTGTACAGTTTTTGTCATACACACAATCAGTTCAGACTGTACATATTTAACTGTACAATCTGATTACACAGTTTTAACTTTAAGTATTGACTGAATGTGTACAGCATGCTTAATGTAATATAGTTTTAAATATGTAACTGTGCACTGTGACAGTTGAGCAGTATTCAAGCAAAAAAGATTTAACTTTTAGTGTGTTTCCTATAGGACCCGGCCATTCATCATTATCTTTTCAGGAGTTTTTATACTTTAAAACCTGTTGTTCGCGTGTATAAATTAACCATAATCGCTTGTCAACAAAATAATCAATCCATAGAGATATTTTGCATTGCGTTGAGTTCGGAACAAGCTGAGTAATAAATATTTGAAGTTTGCTTACGCCGATGCGGCTGAAAAAAAATCGATTTTCAAAGTGACATTACTGTTTGTATTTGTACTCAAAACACCAGATTTTTTTTACATATTTGTCCATGATGCTAATATTACTTACCTTTATGTAAATGGCACACAAGAAAATTATAATTATTTATTTTTATTTAATTTGAGTCATCATGCAAATACATTCAACATAAGACTTCATTGCGCACTAACCTGTCTACCGATCAGCACGTGTAAGATATTAATGACGAGAGCCGACAGCTTGACGGGGTGCAGAGTCAACGCCTGGAGAACAGACCTCATCAACAACACCGGCAGTTGTGGCTGGTCCACTAGCTGATGCAGAACCGATTCCAGCACCTGGTCATAATAACACATCCTTAAAATAGAGTAACTCCGTGATATATCCTAAATTTGTGATATTTAGTTTCACCTTCGTCATTTAGTTCTATCCATTCACATAATTTATATCATTTTATTTCAGAAACAAGCTGCTTGTTTTTTTTTTTATGCTTATTACCGCACAAGAGTCCAAACTGCTCCCAACTGTCTAGAGCCAGTGAGACTGGCATCCCCGATTGAGTTATGTTGTGAGGCTGAAGGTAGTAGGGAAGGGAAAGAGATGGGGAAGAGGAAGGTTGAGAAGTGCCTAGCTATTCATATCTGGTCACCAAACACGGCTAAAGCCACTTCAAGCAATGTTTCGATTCTGAATGGCGGTCTTTCACCAAGGGGATACTTGGGTATCTATCACTCTGGAACCTGCCGTAAATATACTATGTATTATTTTGTATGAATTAAATGTGTTATGACACATGTTGATCAAATAAAAATTATTTACGCACGCCGGGTTTAAACCCACAACCTCTGGATTCACAGTCGTGCATCTTACCACTCGGCCACAGAGGCCATCAATAGAAATAAAGAAAAATAATCAACATCATGATTTTTCACAAAAATGGTGCTATACAAATCGTCCAAATATTATTATTATTATTATCAAAAGGTAAGCTAAACATTTTATCCATGATTTCCGTCCTTATTATTATTACTAGTTTCTTATTTCAAATAGATAATATGAATAATTTTTCGAAATATATTGTCTTCACACATTTTTTAAATCTATAAATAATGGGTTCTTTTTATCTATGTTTAAGAAAAAATACTATATGTAAAGTGTTACATTTAATGTTTTCTTAAATAATATCATAAATATTAAATGAAACAATAAACTTTGTAAAACACCACTTTATTAGAGTTAATCACCAACCAGGTTTCGCTTTTCTCAAGCTTCTTCAGGGCTTTTAAAAGCCCTGAAGAAGCTTGAGAAAAGCGAAACCTGGTTGGTGATTAACTCTAATAAAGTGGTGTTTTACAAAGTTTATTGTTTCATTTAATATACCATGTCACACCCCCAAGTTTTTGCTTCCTTCGAAAAAAAATAATAATAATAATAATATCATAAAGTTCCAGCTTATCTATACAGGTGGGACGTGGCCACTGGAGGTTTGTCCTCTTCGAGCCCAACCATTTTTTCATAATTAGAAACTCTTTTCAAGTATTTTCATATTCTCTACCACATAACAATTAGATCACATTTACTAACTTCAACTCAACACAAATGCTCCCGGTCGGTAAGATAGGAATCTTCATTATCAGATACTTTGGGCCTCTATCAGAAATAATGACATGGAAATATTTTTGGAGCATAAAACGGCAAGTATCATTTATAATACCTGGGGCCCGAAGAGGATATAGATACAAAAAAAAAATGGATTTAAAGAATAGTTTGTTCATTCGTTTGTTCCTTTTTCTGCCACCTGCAAGATATGTTGTTCCAGGGATAAAGTTAGTATTGCCTATCTCAGGGATTAAAAATAAAATAAATGTACATCCTAGTTTAGAAAATATTAATTTTATAATAAACCTAATAAGTGTGTACTTACATCATGGGTATAAGCCTGCTTTTCCGCAAAGCACAATGAAGTAGCTTTAATTATGAATTTGAGTTCAGCTTTGGATGGGTCAATCATATGGAGGGCAACTAACAATTCAGCTGGAGTCACTGAAAATTTAAATAGATACATGAGTCGTATAGTTCCTATGTACGATAAGTCCAATATAATTCAAAATTTAAGTAAATATGAGGTTTTATTCTACCGGCTATTTACCATACTAATCAAATGTCAATAAGTTCCAAACGTACGTAAAATCTTACGAAAAGTGGGTTTTAAAATTACGATGAGTTTCAAACGCCGATAAATCCATGGTGCCGTTTGTTCCAAACGCCGTTAAGTCCACCGCTTGTCCAGATAGCCAATGAGCTCGAAGCATTTCGCTAAATTCCAACATGGCCGCTAAAGCACTTGCGAGGAGTGTTATTCTTTTAAAGTGTCTACCGTTTTATACATTTGTACAGCCAAATAATGTCCGATCTTACCAAAAATGTCATTCAAGTGACTGGAAATACATCAAGGAAACGAGTTATCAATAAGGAATCTTGGAAAAAGAATGTGGATAGCCGTAAAACCTAATGAAAAATCTGCTATTTTGAATGGATTTGTAAATCGAATGTCCGTCATTACTGGGTGCTCCAAAAACTTCGCTCGTTTGTTTTAAATTTTTTTTAATTTTATTCGTTTTTTTCACAATTGTTCTTATTGTCTATTTTTTTTAAATACCTGGGCGAGAGAAATATAATTTCATTTGTATAAATTTATTTAAAAAATTGAATTACGTAGGTATGGTTTTTATAATTTTAGTAAAATTAATTGACGTTTATTTATTTTTGAGAAAAAACATTTTTTTTATTAAATCTGTGGATATAAATATAAAGCAAACATGCGTTTACCTATTTAATCATAAAACCATCATTTAAAAAAAAAAAACTTATTACAGAAAAAAAATTCTAGGTACGCTCCGACAAACTTGCTCATTTCTCCGTTGTGCGAGCATAAAACGAAGACCTTTAAATGTGACACCTTTAAAATAGTAGATTTGATGGATATCCGTACAATTTTTTATTTGAAAAATGAAAAAATTATCAAGACAACCATATCATAAAATATTGTCATCTTGATAAATGCAAGCGCTGGCGTCCCAAAAAACAGTTGAATTGAAACAAGAGGCTTAAGTGTTAAACACACTCTACCGCAAAAAGAGAACAATAGTTTGAGAATTTATTGTGATGTCTCCATTCTTTTTATATGACATTTTGTTTTATAATTTGGTTTTGTCAACTTCTTAAGGATGAAAATAAAAAGAATTTGTAAACACTAGTTTATTCCCATTTAATTTTTCTTTGTAAATAAAAAAAAAATAGAATCATTAAATATTTTCGTTTCTTATTCCTCGGTTTAAAATGTATGTAATTTTTTTTTTAAGCAAAGACTTTTATTTTTGTTTTGATTTAACTAGCAAATCGATAAACCTTTTTTTGTGTATTTTTTCAAAAGAACAATAGTTTGAGAATTTATTGAAATGAATACAGAATTTTTGTAATTATAAAATATCTCTATTTCCTTTATTTTATATATTTTGTCATATAATTTGGTTTGGTCAACTTTTTAAATATGAAAAAAAAAGAATTTTGTAAACACTAGTTTATTCCCATTTAATTTTTCTTGGTAAATAATAAAAAAAAAGAAAACATTTAATATTTTCGTTTTGATTAAATCTTTTTTTTTTTGTGACCCTATACTTGTCTACCACGTGTCGACCGTATTGAGAAACAAACACCGATAAGTCACGACTGGTGAGTTCCAATATACGTTAAATTTGACAGTTGGTTTCAAATGCCGATAAGTCCATTCTTATTTGCGTAATTACTCCTAAACTATTAAGAAATTAAATGCTTTATTTTATTATAAACATCCGTAGTCCAATAATAAAGCACACCAAATGCAATAAATATTAGGTTGTAATGAATATAAGTCATAATTGAAAAAAAATGGTTTGCCAACATTTCACCATAGTGGACTTACCGTAGATAGGAACTATACGACTCACATATACCATTGTAGAAATTCTGTAGTGCAAATAAATAAATAAAATTATGTAAGTTTTTTTTGTTTTCTTACCAGGCAAGGGGTGGTTTTCTTCATTGTGGAGTCCTAATAGTTTGCTAAATACTTCTCTGACCACAATCGGGTTTAATTTGATCAATTTCGGAAGGGCCGATAACACCTAAAATAATTTACAAAAATTACAACAAAACAATAATGTGGAAAAACTGTGCATACATCGTAAATATTAGCCAAATGTTATTGTTAACTTGCAATAATTTTAATTGCTTCAAATGGCAGCACCAAAATGGTTCAAAGGTAACAGGATGTAACTTTAAAAAACACTATGCAACGCTTTTTAATCGAAATAATTGCATGAAAAAGTGTTTTTAAGTATCAAAGAAGCCATTCATTTGATGTTAAATCTAAATAATAACAATGTTAAAGAGATGCAAACTTTGACGAAGTTTATCTTTTTATAAAAAGTTGAAACAAGGGATGCCGTTTTTCCTGTCAAATTCTATATAATTTGTTCCAACATCGGAGCATCTCGATATTGCCAGAGAAATTAAAAATTTAGTTCCACTTTAATAAATTTCTAAATTTAATTGCCAAACTATGCCTACATGTTTATATATATTAGTGTTACAATTTACCTCTTGTTTTGTAAGTCCATTGATGACTGGAATCAGGAACCTGACATCGGACACCCTCTTGGCGTACAGGTCCCTCACTTTATTTACCAAATCTGGAGTCGGAGGAGCTGGAATAAATCATTTAGTTTAATGAAACATATAAATAAATTATGAAATGAAAAATAACTTTGTATAAGACCACAAATTTAATCAAATCTGTGGTTTGTGCTTATTATTTTTATTAATATAAAAATAAAAAGCATTAAGGTAAAATTAATTTAATATATTTAATCATTTATTTTAATTGTGCTATTTACAAAAAAATAGAAAACAATATACAGATCATAAAGTTTCGCTGTGTTGTCCAGGGTTGCGGAGTGAAGATTGCTCTGACAATACCTTATCTTCCTCTTCTTTGGGCCTCATTCTAATTAAAAAATGCTTAGTCTGGGATAGATAACCAAGAAGAAAAACCATTTATGGTCTTAGCAGTTTCGGAGATTCGGATAAATGATATATTTTGTGTATATATTCTCACCCTTGTCAGTCATCAGGTGTATAATCCTGGTCACCAGTGTCTCTGCCCCCTTGGGGCACTCTTCGATGAATGCCAGTAGCGTGGGGTTTTCGGGCCCCAGCAACGTGACAGGGCCCTCCAGCAGGCGCAGCACGCAGCGCTTGCCTTCCGCAGATGCCCCCGAGTAGGCACGGCAGAGATCAGACAGAAGCTCTAGAAAATAGAAGTTATATTAAATTGTGAGGATAATGAAAGTGTCCAAAATCTGTTTCACAAATGCACTGGCAAAATATATTATATAAAATTTTATTTACTCAAGAATCATGACAGCCGGTAGACCATTTTGCACACCCGCAACTATACTGCCGTAAGTCAACATATGTCGAACTGGGATAGTGAAAAAGTTTGAAAAAACAATTCTTCAAAAATTGATTCTCTCAATGAATTTTCTTGTAGAAAGGATTCCATATTTGTGATAGAAAGTAATAAAGATAGTTTTATACATGTGTTCAATAAAATAACCCCTTATATGTAGTTCTTAAATGAGAAAATGTTTCTAGTTGGAGAATAAAATTTTTTTTTTTTAAATTATAAAATGTAAATGCTTTCTGTTCTAAAAAAAAAAAATATTTTCTAAGTTATTCAAGTGTTGAATGTGCAAATTGGTAACTTTGTAGAAAAGCTATTTAAAGTTTTGTATCTGCATATTTAAAGTGTAGTGTCAACATTTTTATTGTTTTTGAAACCAAGAAAAATAGCATTGTTCCGATATTTTGCATAAACCACTACTTATTTCATGGGAAAAATATATTATGGCAACTTTAAACAGCTCTAATGCAAAGTTATTGATTTACACATCTGACATTGTTTGTTGGGACAGTAGAAAAATATATAAAGCAGTTACCTTCGTTGGACGGTAACAATGCGAGATAAAGTTGCAAGCAGACTTTGTAGAGTTCGTCTGTCCACGTGGGGATGTGATCAGGTCTCCCATTCTCATAATCAAATAAGTCTTTAGGTGGTTCCGGCAAAGCGATGAAGCCCAGGTAGAGATTGGCATGTTTGTCTATCGCTTTCTTTACCGATTCATTGTTTTGCTCGTACAAGAATAGCACTCGGTCTATAGCGGCCTCTCTGATTGTGACATTTTCGTGAACTGAAAAGAGTAATACATATACATATTGATAGAAGAACATAAATAATTGTCTATTTGAAAAAATGCCAAGTACCAAACAAGGGACCAAAGATTTGTGAAATTACTTAGATTTAGAATTAATTAGACCCATATAATACACAAAATTATTAACTTTAAAATTAGCCTACCATATTTGATAAAAAAATTATTAAACTCCTCTAACGTGATAGCTGGACCTGCTACTGACAAGAAACACACACCCATGCACACATACGTGCAACGTGCACACACACATTTTTATGAAAAGAGGTTAAAGCTCCGGGATTTAGAGATTGTTGATAGCAAAATCTTGTCCCGCCTGCGGTTGCATTGGTAATAGAGAGACCAATTGATTCTGTGGGCTTTAGATGTTCCCCACATCTGTGTTAGAGTAAGATTTGTGTTCAAAGGCACTCAAAGAGTGTAACAGACTATATGCATGAAAGAACACTCACTTGTAAGAGGCAACAGTGCTTGAATGTACTTGGTTGCTTTGGGAGGTTGAAATACGGCAAGGTCTCGCAGTAAATTTAGTCCCAGCATCGTCTTTCCTTCCGTAATGCAAGTGTGCCTCAAGAACATAATGGCATCTTCAGTTACCAGCGGGGCTTCCAGATAGATCCGCTTTAGTAAGGACTCCCTCAATATCTCTTGAGATGGGTCAACCAATTCAGACACGTTTGTTATCAAAGAACAAATCAAATTATTGTAGTTTACACCCGATTTGTCCGAAAACTTTCCCGTGTTCAACAGTGACCGATTGAAGCCTTGAACAAAGCTGTACTCTTCGTACAACCAGGAGAGAGCCAGATCTATTCTCGACACAATGTCTTCCAAGATAAAGTTGAGAATTGTCTCGCCAACGTGTTGCCCGTACTAAACGGCAAATGTTGTTATAACCTTTTCTCGGACGTTGATCTGACCTCCGTCCAAGGCGGCTCTTTCCGCATTTAGGATTCTTTCTACAGCTCCGATCAACAGCTTTTCCTTAACCTCCCGAGGTAGAGGTCGGGTGAGCTCAGCGAGCTTGATGGCCTTGACCCGCTGCTTCAACTTGGGTATTGAAGGGGTCATCGGATAAGCTGGCTTTTCTTTATCTACGTTTTTTAATATCTCTCTTTCCCTCGCAGCCGCTAGGATGATGTTCTCCTTGGTTGTTTCTTCCATTAATTTGGACACAGCACTCTCCATTCGCTTTTTGGAAGCGATTTTTGCAAGGGCATTCTTAAGATTGGCCTTTTCAAGTTCCTCTTTTGCATCTGGTACTATTTGTGAAGGTTCTTGTGCTGATCCCGTCCCGTCTTCTTTGATAATAGCCAGCAACAACTTGGCAAGAGCGGGTTTCTGCAGAACGCAACCTGATTTTGAGATGGGTTCGTACAACTTATTGAAGTCGGAGGGCATTTCTTCTGGGAGGTTTTTCATTGTGTCCACAACTAAATTGATAACCAAAGCAATGCTGTTTAGACCGTCTAGCAATTGTTTTTCTGTTGTTTGCAGCTCAGATTTACTTTCAGAAAGTGTATCCATCAAAGAGGTAGTAGCAAAGAGGTCGCTTTTATCACTGCCTTGACTTCCTTGACTGTTACTCTGAGGAGAATCCACACGCGCCCTTTTAGCAGAGAAATCCGGATTCTTCAGATCTAGCAACCGTTTGTTCCTCTTTTCTCTTGGAATGACTTTGGTGACTTCTTGAGGAGTCATTCCGAGATCGAGTAACATGTGAGCTAGTTGGGGTAACATCTCCGTAGAAGAAGGATGTTTGATAAGGATGAATATTTGCATTTTAAGATGTTTCCGGACCGAGTTGACTTGCGACTGGGAGAGTGTAGGGGGCAGAGTGGTGTGGAGCTCCTCCAGAGCCTGGATGACCCTGGGCAAGAACTTAGGACGGGTTTTAGCCACATCACAGAGTGCCGTCATGCAAGCCATCAGGTTGACTCCAGATATGTGCTCAGAATTGTGAAACTTCAACAGCAAATCAAAGATATGCCTGTAAAATAAATATATAAATACAAATAAACACACACAAAATACAAACCAATTAAAAACAAGTATTCATGGAAACCTCTTAACCTTTACGCCACTATACGCATACATACATAACAGAAGAGTATGTAAGAATGTTAATGAGGTAAGGTATGTGCACCAAGACAGTTATGTGCCATCCTATCTGCCTATTCCCCCCCCTGCTTTGTGGCGTGATGTTTAGCTGATTTCTCACTTACATTGATTCATCTTCCAAAGTCTTCCGCAGGGCAAATCTCAATGTGGATGGTACATCGTCCAATGAAAAATCTCCCGCAGTTCTCTCAGCATTCTCATCCGTGTAACTTTGCAAGATGACGATGCCGGCCAAAAACTTAATGGAGTTGGTTCGAATACCCTCGTTGTCACTGTCCACCATGTTCAGGATTTGCAACTATATAAAAAGAAAAAAAATCAGTAGAATATTTTAGTTTTACTTGTTGTGTGCAGGCGGTGCCTATAGGCACCGAGCATTAATACTTATTGTTCGCATATTTAAATGAACCGTAATCGCTTGTCAACAAAATAATCAATCCATAGTGATATTTTGCATTGTGTTAAGTTCAATCCAAGTCGAGTAAAAAATATTCGAAATTTATTTACGTCAGTGCGACTGAAAAAAAACTATTTTCAGAGTGACATTACTGTTTGTATTTACTGGAATGTACTTTAATGAACTCATTCAGCCGATAAAATGACAAAAAATCATCACATTTCTTTATTAAACTGGAGTTCCTTATAGACAAAAACATAATTTTGTAAAACACAACTGAGTTATTACGAAATTACAGTCAGCAAGATACAACGGAAGTTGTACCTTGCGGTACAGTAAATATTGTTACCTTTAGTTCGTTTAGCATGTTCCAAGTCATCTCCATGTCATTGTTAGCCACTGGAGAATTACATATCCAGATGAGTGCTGTCTTATACACGATGTTGGCTGCCTGGATCACCCTCTTCTGCACAGCGATGTTTTCATCCATCAACAGCATCCGGAAATGGTTGATCATCTGCGGTAATAGCATCGTTTTGACTTTGCTGAAATGAAACCGCAAAATGTGATTAAAAAGTTTAACTCACAATTCTATTTATTCGTCTGTGTGAGAGTTGATGGTTATATAGGAATGCTATGATTTTATAAATAGATGGATTTAAGCATCCAAGTGACCTGCTAGGTAAGTATGCTTCTGTATATTATATTTGTAAATAATATAAATAAATGTTAATATGCCATAGATTATATATAGTTAGTAATAAGATGGGGCCTTTGAATTATGATTTGTACACCGCCCTTGGGGTGATTTTTCACAAAATGGCGCTATACAACTTATCCAAATAATAATAATTATAAAGTAGCGGGCGAATGCGTCACTCTTTTTGAGTCATAATTTTTTCATTACAGAAAAACATAAAATATGTAAATACAAAAACAATTCATGCATTATTATTTGTGAAATAAGGGCTTCATAATATGATGCAGTTAGCAAATTCAACAACCCATGATAATTCACCATTTTGACAAAGCGGGGTCTAATTGGCCTGGTTCTCTGTATGCCAGTTCATCAACAACAACAAAATCATTTAGCGACACGAACTGATAAAGGTTTAAAACAGTCCACAACCTCAAAAATATTTAAACTTACCATATTTCTTCAATAAATCCAACCAACGTTTTTCGTACTTCCTGATTTGAATCCGTAGTATGGGGTAAAACATTGTCCAAGTATGTGGACAGTAAATGAGGGCACTGGTATATCAAAATTTCTTGCAGCTTCTTCAGAAGCAAAACTTTTTTATGATTATCAACAAAACCCAGTTCATTTACCCATGCGATGATCTAAATGCGGAAAAAATATTAGAATAATACATTATCTCATTTAAAATAATATTTTAAGGAAATTGACAAGAAAGTATAGCTCCTTGTATTTTTAAACAACAAAATGAAATAATTTTTCATTTTGGCAGAGTAAAAATTTTTAAAACTTAATATTCACAAACATGACATTTGAAACTAACCTGACTTTCTATTTCCGGTGAAGTTTCTCCGCCAAAATCTATATTTGACATTTTGAAATGTTGATTTGTGATCTAAACTGGTAACTTAAGTTGGGCTATCCATAAGAAATCTATTTACCAATTTGTTTTCTTCCACATATATTGCAAAACAATAGCTAAAAGCATCGGCTTGTCAAAAGTCAAAACTGTTAGAAAAAACCATAGATAAATAAATATATAGATGGTCGATTATCTGTCGGCGAATTCTCCGGGATCAGGTCAATTTTGGAGCCGGCTTCTACTTTTGTAAATAAATAAAATTGCAAATATTTGGTGGTAACCAATAGTTTTTTGTTGTAAGTTCGTGACGAAATGAACCCAGCTCTGGTTCTTTAACAGAAGATTTTTTCTGGAAACACCCTCCCCCATGAAATTATAATATTTGGAGAGGAACTGGCGTTTTTTTATAAAAGTGAGCAATAGAAACCGGTTCCAGTTTTTTTCCCAGAATCTTTTTTTTTTCATCTAACCAAATAACGAAATCGGTTCCAAAATTAACTGGAAAAATAATTGGTTCTTTGCCAATCTCAAATATCTAAAATTGAAAAAAAATGCACAATATGCCTAAATCACATTTAAAAATAAACTCTTCATAAAGTTACTATTGTTTTCATTAGTAACTTAACTTCAACTATTTCAAAGTTTGGAATTTATTTTCATTTAAATCTAAAATTGTGTATTAAATAAATAATTTTCTAAAAAAAACTTTTGTGAAAGTGTGGTTGTTTTTTTTTTAATTTTTGTAAGATACGCTTTTTTTCAGGAATTTCTCGCCAAAAATCATTGGATATTCACCATTTTTATCTGCGAAAAATAATATCAACGGTTCGTAATATCGACCATCTCTAATACTTATTTTCATTTGGTTTTTGTGATTTGTCTTTGGTTTTAAAATATTTGTGAACTGTCATTTTAAGTGTATCCGAATATAATCGGACACATTAGGTAAGCATGAATAAATGTTACATTATCACATATTATTAGATTCTCGAATGCGGAAACATTTAAAAAAAAGTTTATTGATTTTCATGGCTTACTAATAAAGATATAGCTTAATGTAGTTTTACATTTTGAGGTTAAGTCTAACCTAACATTAAACTAGTTAAATTATTATTTTGGTTAAAATATTTATTGTAGAAGGTTAAAATTGATGTCATAAGTTACTTTCATTGCTCTTATTGCAGATATGGCGCTTCCATCTCTTTTGGCCAAACTAGCGACGCCTATTAAATGTCTTGCCTCGTCCTTCCACACAACAGCTATCTGCAATGAAATCCGCCTGCTTGCGAGATTGAGGGTCGTCGACAACTCAGAAATCGGCAAAAGGGCCATGTCCGAGGGCAAACCACCCAAAGTCATCCATGTGTACAACAAAAAGAGTAAGTTAAAAACATTATTATTATATATCAAGGATTTTAAATCTTGTTGTTATTTCTTTATCTTACAGCTTAAAACTAACACTGCGATAGTCTTGGTGTAAATAGAGAATGTTATTTTGGTTTTAAAATTTTAGCTGATTGATGATTACATTTTCCAGGGGTTGGATTTCTCGGTGATAAAGTGCTAGTGGCCATCAAAGGACAGAAGAAGAAGGGAATCCTCGTGGGGTTGAAACAAAAGCAGATTCCAAGTGTCCCGAAGTTCGACAGCAACAACATAGTGCTTATTGATGACAATGGAACGCCCCTAGGAACACGCATCCATGTCCCCATCCCAACCATCTTGCGAACAGTGTTAAAGGAAAAAACGCAATCTAAAGGAGCTGATTATACTAAACTATTAGCTATATCCAGCAGGTTTATTTAAATGTATATTATTTTATATTTGTTATGTTTAGTTAGTCTTATGTAATAAAAAAGTATAAAATTTTGTTAATATTTCATTTCCAAATTCTGTCTGGTACCAATAACGAGACAAAACGTATTTGTAGATGGCCAATCACTTAAATTTAGCAATTTGATTATTTTTCTGTTGGGCTTCAGTGGTTCTTAGTCAAAAGTCGTCAATTTTATTTACCAGCACAGTGGAACCTCTGTATCGTTAATCTATTCCTGAGGGCCCAACGAATACGGAATCTGACGAATATAGAATCAATTTTTCCCGCAAGAAATAACTGAAATTTAATGAATCTGTTCCCAGCCCAAAAAACTTTTACACCAATTAATAAAAAAAATGTTGAAACTTATTATCTCTATTTTACTGAGTAGAGATAGTTATAGAAGCGGAAGAGAAATAAAATTATAGTTGTTTCGAAGGAAATCTCGCCATCAATTAAAACATCAGGTAACTCCAATTCTGGTGATGGGGTTTATTTTGCTGATGATTCAATAGCACTCGATTTAACAAAAGACTTGTCCAATGCTGCCTGTTTCTGTCTGCTTTTTAAAAGCTTCCTGAAGTAGTCAATCACATTGTGGTTAGATGCAGTTGTGTTTTGGTTGACTGGCAACATTTTTGGACCACATTCTACGTTTTGGTTCAATTAGACTACACACAGCTCACCTTTGACCAAAGAGTAATGCACGCCACTCACTACTAGCTTTTGGAGATGGTCGATATTCCTGTTTCGGTGACTTGTCGGTCACTAGAACCGTAGATAGAACCAGTACATATTTCTGTGAAATGAAAATCTGCATATATTTAGGAGAAGCCGCTGTTTTTTCGTTTCAATTTCGTGACAAAGCAAACCCAGTTCCACTTCTTTTTTTCCAGAATATCCCCAACATACATACCCCCTCTATGAAATAAAAATATTTAGAGGAACCAGCTTTTTTTTCTAGAAAAAATCAGTTACCGATGAACCTTCCCGACACTGGGAATCGGTTTCTAAAGTAACTGGATAAATAACCAGTTCCTCACCGGTCTCCAGTAACTGGAACTGCAGTGCCACCCAATTTCAGGTATCAAGCATTCCTACTTACTTTATTACCCGGTTTGTCAGGGATTTGATGGTAGATCTCAACACTCTTGTTCTTATTGAAAATATTAAAACAACAAATAAATGGCGTCTTGTATTATTTTTTGACAAATAAATGAATATTTCAAAGCTTCATAGCTCATGGTGGAAATTATATTGAAAAATGAATATAGTTGCATTAACCAGAGCTCTCCATTTAAGAGTTTTTGCTGCTCCAGACAAATTTCTTTTAACAAACTGAATCTCATATATCTAGAGCTGTCCATTCTATTTTCCATTGTCAGGTGAGGGTTAAAAATAAATCCAGAAGAAGTTATTATAATTATGTAGTCATTTATTAAGATTTTTACATGCAAAAATGGAAAATTGTACAGTAGAAGATAAAATTTAATGAAATAAAGAATAATCTCTCATTAAAATCATTCTTTAAATATACATACGAAGGAAATTTACTAAATGCGCCGATGCACTTTCCTGAATGACATTATTTAAAATTATTTCTAGCTAAAACATTTCAGGAAAATGCATCCCGGCAAATAAGCAGATGATACCGACACAATACAACCAAACCAGACACAGGAACTAAGTGACAGTGATACGATGTTGGCAAAGGAACTGTGGAACAGTAAACTGAAGCATGGCGGCATGTCCCGGTGTGGCACTGTGTCGTATCATAATAAATTGACCATTAATAAATCTTCATAGTCTTAGCTTAGAAAAATTACCAAGGGCCAATTGAACAAGAATATAATTAATTTTTCATATATTTTTGAAAATGCATTCTCGCCCCAAAATACGGTAAACAGAAAAACCGGCCTCGCACGCCATTTGCAATAACGCATACATTCCCAGAACGTAATTACATTAAAACGTATTCTTGAAATTGCTATTGGCATGAATTGTACTAGCCGAATGACACGAAATAGCTGATAACGCGTAACAAATGGTGACAGTCTTTCATAAAGTGTATATGGATCTAGTTTACAATGTAGATTGACAGATACAATTTAACGATAACATGGCAGCAGACGCTATGGGACCTAACATAAAGTGATTGAGTCAACGGAGATCAATGGCGCCCACACCACCGTCACAAGGATATTCATTGTTTTACATTCTTCCGCTCGCAGCACCGTGTTGTTTACTCTATGGGGGTTGGACTACAACTGATTCGTACTCTCCTATCAATTCCTGGTGGCGATGGAAGTGGACCGATGGCAGGTCAGGACATGTCCCACGTCAAATGATACTCTACAGTGGGACTATAGTGCTCCTGGCTTCCCCACGAGCTTTCCTCGTGGCGCCAGAACTTGAATTACCGCAACAAAATAACACATACTGATGAGAAGTGTACGCCATCAACTACCAAAGATTGCAAATTAGATTTATATGTGAGGGCGATAAGGATAAATTAACAAAGAGGAAGGCTAAGAACGTTGCAGGTAGAGAAATATGTTAATCTAAGCACATCGATACAATTCTATTTAGCATGAAGTGCAATTGATTAAAATTATTATTTCTCTGGCATACCTGTACTTATGTAGTGAATAATCTGATAAATATTTTGCATTGTTTCAAATGACTATATTCCTATCTATATTAACCAAATTCCTTAATTATATCCTTGCACAGAATCTGATATTTTTCCCTTACCAAAAATTACCAATCGATTTATTCAAATAAGAAATGGGATAACTATTTATTACTTAACTCTAGTGTGAGAATAGTTAATTGCAGTTATATTTTATTTGATAAGAAATTGAACTCTGATTTAAAGTTACGCCATCCATTAAGTTCCAATAACCTTTGAATTAATAAACATTTATTTGAGAAATTTATATCCAGCTTTATTTTCAATGTAAGCAACAGAAATTCTGAATGTTTTTGTGTTTGAATCCGCCATATTGTTTCTTCAAGTAGAGCATTTCATGTACAACAATCAACCAGAATTACAATACATACATATTCCTTAAACATAATGAAAATTCGTTAAACAATAATAATTGTTTCATTAAATGGCATTACACTTTAAAAATAAACATTCAAATCAGTAGATTATAATAACTCTATTCAATATTAACTAAACCAGGTCATTTTCTCATGACTTTCTTTGATTTCACCGAGTTAAAATTGAAGAAATACGCAAATAATGTACTGTTAAACCTTTGTTAGTAAGCTTAGAAAAGTTTCCTTTTCTCAATTAAACATCTGCACTTTCACACTTTACTTTGGATAACCATTAGCAATAATAATCATAGCATGATTTCATTCAAAGAAAATAAATGTGTTAGAAAGTCAATTCCCTGACGAATAATGAATTAACTGATTCCGTAGAAGCTACTTAAGTAATTTCAAGCTCAATAAATAATTAGAAAAGAAGATGCCATTTATACAAACGTATTTACAAAAAGTTTTGTTTTGGTAATTATAAGTAGATGGTAAATTAATAACTAAAAGGTGGTTGTGGTATTTTAAAGCATAAGTCATGGCAAATTGTTCGTCTAATCGCAAAAATATATCAATTATTATTATTCAAAACTATATAATATGCTGTCTTATTACAATATGCAACTTATATGTACAGTGTACATTTCAATATTCTATATTCTGTAATTGTATCTAGTGATCTCTCAATATACATACACATGTTTGTTGATTAGGTGAAATGGTTGTTGGGATTGATTGTACTGGGGACGGGTCAAACGATAGCAGAATGCGGGTTCCCCTCACAGCTGCTCGCACGCATTCCTTCGGGAACACGACAGAACTGCAACTGCAACTGCAACTGCTGCGCTGCCAGAACCCAATGAGATTGTTTGTGCATAGTATTCAAAAATATATCCTTGAATAGCCACAACTTACTTACCTTACCATTATATTAATAAGTTTTTATATATTATACTTTGAAGCAAACACTATACCTTTCAAACTAAAGAGACTAAGTGATTCTTTAAAAATTGGGATATAATAAGCCAACTACCTACTGTCTTTAAGTACAATATTTTATCATTAGTTTCATTCAAAGTTTTAATAAAGTAGACACAAAAGAGATTTAGTACAAGGGATTTAATAATAATTTAGTTCTATTAGTGGATAATAATAAATAAGGTATTCCATGATTCTTAAACGAAAGAGACAATCTCGGAGATTGCGCAAATGTGAATCAAACAGGACGTTTGGAAAATACACCATATTAATGACTATCCATCTAAGCAGTTCCTCCACCTTCTGCTACCAATGCGACACATTCAGCACTCAGCACGGGACCACTGGTGGGCAGTGACTTACAACATTCTTTAGAAAAGGACGTACACAATTTACTAAAATTTACAAGTTAGTTTTTTTCTTCATTTAAATATTAATTAAAATGATAAAAACAATAATATACATCACATTTCATGCAACAGATCTTTGTTTTTGGTGGCAATGGAACAAACTTGCATATACAAATATCAGGTTACTAGTAGACAGGTACTAGTTGATTTCTTTTAGTATTGCACAAGTGTTTATATTACATTATTATGTGATATGTCAAGATAATATAATACAGTGACAGTTCATTTCCAAAATTGATTTCATCTGGTTCATAATATTTTGATAAAAACAAATACATACACGATCTTCAAATGATTTCATTGATTCCTTGCAAATTTGTATAAAGACTAGACGTAGATTTGATCTGATAACAGTGTATGCTCGTGTTATTTATTTGTTCTATTCATTTTTAACAAATTCCAAATCTTACAGGAGAATTCTGTACAATTTAAACTGGAAAATAATATTTTAAGGAAAGAGGTAAAGATAACATTTTCCTAAAACCTGAATGTTCAATGTTCATGTTAACGGTATCATAATTATTGAACCAGCAATATCATGATTTCAATAAAACATTAAAAGGTGTACACGTCTGCACTTAAGGCATATGAATTGAACATAATAAAATAAAAATTATGCAAGTGAATTCCACTGAAAGCCATTAATAGCCAGATGTTGGGCTAACCTCGTGGTAGGAGTACTGCCGCATTACAAATAATAGTAAAGTGAAAGCTAACCATACATCAACATGGATATATTATATTCACAAATCAACAACTTACAGGAGAATGGTAGAAATTATAGGTCAAATTGTGACTTTAATCTAGAAGAAATCATTGAAATTATTCTCAATATTCAACAACGCTATCAACACTAAAGATGACAACGATGCAACAATGCCATCAACACATTATATGACAATAATGCAACAGTGCCATTAGTATCAGCAATTAAACAATGGCATCAAAGCTGCAACAATGCAGTTATTCAACACATCATAATTAGTGATGTAACGATGCCATCAACATATTAAATGACAACGATGCAGCATTGCCATAATCAAAACATTAGATGAAAGAAACATCAACGAGAACTATTATTATTAACATGTCATTCCTTTAAAATAGATAGTTCCTCAAAGTAAAACCTAAATTAGACTTACAGAGAGTAACACCGAGAGATAAGAAAGGCATTTGAGTTATTGGTCGATGGACAGCAAAGCTAGCTTCAACTCCGTGACAGGGAACATGGTATAGACGGGGTGGGACGTTGGGCGACGCACAGCAACCGGAATGACTACTAAACGAACACGATGTCCGCAGATACATCTAGAGACATTCAAGAACGGCGAAACTTCACCGCTCGTACATCGTAAGGCAATTCGCCATCTCAATACCGGGTATCGGTTAGACCAATGGCGGTGGTCGTGGCCGTGGCAGTGAACCAACGATATTGCTACAAGCTGGTAGCTATAGTAATGGAAGAGCCACCCACTTAGTACAGATGAGACAGTATGTACAGAGGAAGAAGTCTAACAAACAATGATAGATAAGGTTTACAGGAATAGACCATTAATATTACAGTAAAGGCTAAAATGTGTTATGTAACATCTATTTAAATCTTGTCTTGCATTAAATGAATGTTAAGAGTGACATATGAGTACTCACTAAAGTAGAAAAAGTATTGCTTTATTTGCAATTATTTGTAATGTGCAGATTTTCATAATCTAAATATCTTATCGAATATTATATAGTAGGTACTATTCAATTTAAGTTATTAAAAATTTGATTTAGAAATTTGCTTGATTTATCGCAATCATGGCACAATGGATCGAACAAGGTGGATGCCCCGAGGTCACAGGTAGACCAACACAGAGAGGTGAAGCTAAAGATCCGACACGTCTATTGGCCATGCGGGATAAACGGAGACAAGACACGCAGACTTGCACACAAAACTCGTCTCGTTGAGACCCAAATACTCGGCATGCAACCACGCAGAAGAGTGAAGCAAATGATTCAACACGTCTAGTGGCCCTGGAGATAAATAGCATCCCCACACATACTCCTATCTTCTCAAATCACAAACAATCAGCATGGCACGATGGTAGCCAGTTTGGTCAGAAGTGACCAACACAGAGATATGAAGCAAAGGATCCAGGATGTCTACTGGCATGCGAGATAAATAGCATCTGCACTCTCTCATCTTAAGCCACACGCAACCAAATGGATTCAGGGTGGACACTGTGTGGTTGGTTTGAAGTAACCACACAGAGAAGTGAAGCAAATGATCCAGAATGTCTATTGGCCATGCGGGATAAACAGCGTCCGCACTCTCTCATTTCAAGCCACAAGCAACCAAATGGATCCAGGGTGGACACTGAGTGGTTGGTTTGAATTTACCAATACTGAGATATGAAGCAAAGGATCCAGGACATCTACTGCCCATGTAGGATAAACACTTATTCAACTCAAGTCACACACAGCCAAATGGATTCAAGGTGACACTGCGGTTGCTCAGTTTGAAGTGACCAGCACAGAGAAGTGAAGCAAGGACCGTTGTCCAACACGTCGATTGGCCATGCGGGATAAACAGTAACACGCATCTTCATCAACGTAGACTGTACGCGGGGAACAGCTCGCCTATTCCAGATTACACATTAGAAAACAATACAAATGCATCATTTGCAGAGTTATAAATAACAAAATCTATTTAAAACAAAATAAACCTATGTTAAACACTGGGATCACACAAAATAATTTAAGTAAGAGTATTGCAACGAGTCTTAAATATAACACAAAGAGATGGCATCTTTTACTGCTATTTACCCCACAGTGCCAATGACTAGATAACAATTTTATATATACTTAATAGTTAGAGATATCGTTTAAAAAATATACAAAAAAAACAATTGACGAAGAGTGGTAGAATTAAACGTCCACTACCATTTTCTTATGGATATCTGTATTCCCAACCACTGAACAGAATTCGTCAAATGATATTTTGCCGTCTTCGTCCTTGTCCGCAAACAGGATGGTCTTGTCCACGATCTGCTGGAGCTGCGTATCTTTCAAATTATTGCCCACCATCATTTTAAGTACCTGCAACAACACTTCACACGTTACTGTCATTCTTTTATTTGCTTTCACGTGAGGCTGGAGGAAGTGGACACAGGAAAGAGATGGTGAAGATGAAGGTTGGAAAGAACATGATACACAAGATGGATAGCTTTGGGACGCTGAGATGTCCCAAATGTTGTTAAATTTAGAGAAAAAACCAAAAGATTGTCTCCAGTGTAGATTGTCTCCTCCATAAGGCTACACCCCTGCAGCCAGCGTGTGAACATAGCCATGGTTTTCCTTCTGCTGTCTATTTTGTGAATGTACCCTCTCCCACTGACCAAAGTACCCTTAGGGGGCAAAAAATTTCTGGTCATATGTTATACATGCCCCAAAAAAAGTTAAAAATCACTATATCAATGAAACAAAAGTGGTAACTATTCGGCCATTATGTTTTTTTTTTTTGGGGAAAGAATAGTTTTGCTGATCTGCTCACTAAACATGGCTAAAGTAATTTCAAGCAATGTTTCAATATTTTTTTACATAAAGATTATCATTCCCGGGTTACGAATAACCTGACAATATTTGAAAATCTCCTACTGCCATCATAAGAAGCGGAAGATATTGCTTGTGCAATGATGGACGACTTAGCCAGCAGAGGAATTGAACGCCCGGGTGGGAATCCGACGCGTTTGTCCACTCATCTACCGACCGGTCATTACTGAATAGTTAACTTTTACCAGGGCGATACTGATAGTATTTACCAATCTGGAATGAAGTGCAAATATATAATGTTGTTCATGTGAAATAACCCATACAAATTTTAAGAAACACATTTTGACCGCACCGGGTTTCGAACCCGCAACCTCTGGGTTCGGAGCTTACCGCTCTTCCGCATAGGACATTCTTTATACTGTTTGTTCCTCGTAATCTCCACTGCCGTGTGTGCTTCACACTCATCCTTTATTATGATAAAACGGGGAAAATATTAGCATTCTGTAAAGGCGCACACGGTAAGAAACCTGAAACGGTGTTTGTTTAGCTCACATTCAATGCAGCTATAAAGTCCCTTATCTTTTACGGCCTTTTGATTAAACTAACCACATATAACACTGATATGGTTATTTACATCTACTATTGTAATGACCATAGCCTAATTGGTTAGCGGGCATATTGAGATTACATTTTAGTCAAATTATTTTTAAAAGAGCACCAAAATATTTTTGTCACCAAATTGCTTTTGATTATTTAGGCGATTTGTATTTGAAAAGTAATAAATGAGCATCGGAAAGCGATTATTTAAAATGCACTTAGTAATAATCAACATTAATTTCTGTTCACAAACTAATTTCTTAATGATCATTGTAATCCTGATTAGGCACCAAAAAATATGAATCATCTATGTACCAGAAAGCCATCTATGTTCATTAGCATGAATTTAATTGGTTGCATTATTACAATATAACTGATGTAAAAAAGCGGCCTTGAGGTGTTATTTCAGAAAAATAGTGATGTAAAACATTGTTAAGTGTCGTTAAACTTCCTAATGAACGATAACCTAAAAATTCCTGCTCACAAGGTGCTTAAATTTGGTGGCAAAAGGAATATATTTGGGCATCATATTCCTATTAATTTGGTGCTCAGTTAAATATAAGGCATTACTAAATAACCCTTTCCAAACATATCAATTACTGAATATAATATCATCTCCTTGGCATAATAAGTTTTTTGTCGGTAATCTTATCAAAATAAGTCAAAGTTGAGTGTAGATATTGATCAATCAAAAAGATTATTGAATGCAAGATTAATTTGATCAAAAACTAATTCTGTTAAACCTAATTAATTATTAATTATAATTACATGATTGATAATCTCCATTCATGGACTGGAAATCGGTACCATAACTTGTTTTCTTCCCGATTGTCGGGGAGATTACTTTTATTCAGTTTTGGAAATAGATAGTAAAGTTTCGGGTGAAAAATAGCAAAATAAACTTTAAAAAAGAAAATCCGAAAAAAAAAATCACAGCATGCCCCTTATATGTATAGTTAAACTCTCTTATAAGGTTTTCCAAGGGACTAGAAAAAAAATTAATAATGGTAGAACTTAGAAATGTTTTATTTATATTTTCAGAGACTAAAAATAATATTGTCCAAGTGAGTTCCACCAGCTTGTTGACATTGTTGAAGGCGGATTCGCAAATTCTCAAAAATACGTTGACAAGTTGCCCGTGGGATTGCGTTAATTTCCGGTACAATGTTTTGTTTTAACTGATTTATTGTTGTTGGATTGTCTTTATAGACTCTTGATTTTAAATATCCCCACAAAAAATAATCACACGGGCTGAGATCCGGGCTCCGTGGGTGCCACTCAATGTCTCCTCCTCGTGAAATGAGTTCCCCGGGGAACATCTCCTTCAAACTGTCCATGGACAGTTTAGCACAGTGTGACAGGTGGCGCCGTCCTGCTCAAACCAGGTCCTGGAATTGTGACCTTGAAATTCTCGAAGAGCTGGGACCAAGAACTCCTGAAGCAGTGACAATAATTCTCACTTTTCACCGTCATAGCAACTCCTCTTTCATTTTCAAAGAAGTATGGGCCAATGATACCCCTAGCTGATATTGCAGCCCACACAACGAACTTCGGGCTATGTAAAGGACGTTGATGCTTCTGTCGGGGATTATTCTCAGACCAATACCGGCAATTTTGTTTATTAACATGGCCATTGATATGGAAATTGGCCTCATCGCTGGACATTGTGTTGAAAAAATTGACAAAACGTTCCAGCATCATATTGGCAAAATTAAGTCGAAGATCGGTATCATTCGGCTTCAACTCTTGTGTCAGCTTAATTTTATAGGCTTTCAGATGTAAATCGTGGCGTAAAATTCTTCGCAAAGTGGTCCTTTTGATGTTTAAAGCTTGGCTTCTCTTGCGAGTCGATTGTTGTGGATTTTCCCTTACCGATTCACTAACACGCTGAATGACTTCTGGTATTCTCGCTATCTTCGGGCGGCCTTCATTCATTATTCTTACTGTTGAGCCGGTTGTCTCAAATATTTTGATCCATTTCTGAATAGACTTTGCTCTTGACTAATGTCTCGTAAACCGAAGTGAGCATGGTACATTAGTCTCAAAATCGTCACGGAATAATTTTTTACGTAATATGCACAAAAACAAAACGCGCGCTGCTCTCCTGTGAACGGCTCCATGGCGACTAAAAATTCCACGAAATAGCGCGTCTAAAGCTACCCCTCGCACCGCGCCCGCCCCACGTATTATTAAAAAAATAACGAAACAAACCGCAAACACAGTTAAGGCCCACCCTGTATATGTGGGATAAATTGGACATTTCTCAAGGGACTTCATTTTCAAGGGACGGAAAAAACAAAACTTCTTAAGTGGGTTTCACTGTAATTATATATGCAGTCCTTTGACAAAAGACAATTAATTTAAACTGTCAAACCACTGCAAGTTACCTATCAATAGCCGATGGGTAGATTAATTTTCTTTGCAATTAAAAATAATTGTAAAATATAACATGATACTTGGAATTTTAAAAGCATTGAATGTTCAATAGAAAAAAAACTAATAGTACTTAGTAAATTTTTAAAAAATGATACTTGAAGTAATAAATATCTATTACAAAAGTGTAAGACATACATGAGGTGATTTTTCACAAAAACGGCGCTATACAAATCGTCCAAATATTATTATTATTATTATATTATAATGCATATTTTACACTTTTGTAACAATATCACTTATGAGTTTGCATTTTCTCATGATTGATTTGATAATATTTTAATGGGATAGAAGATTTTAAGGAATCGACAAAACTTGTATGAAAGATACCCCTGTGAGGAAATGTAATAACTTATTTTTTTAAATACAACAATAAATAAAACATATCTGATGGCACCCATTTTGACTGCAGTAGAAATTATTGCAGGCCTTGGATACAAATCTGGATATTTTTTACTAGTGAGATATGATTCAAGGTTGTTTACTTTAAGCTTACCATGAAATTTTCAGAAGTAAGAATATAACTCCTGATGAAATAAAAACTTATTTTTCTTTGAATTTTTGTATTCTGATGTATTTGATATATCCACCTGTATATATCAGATCATGTAAAATAAATTAATACAGCTGGATAAAGAAGAATTGGTACTTATGTATTATCTAGAATCATTATGAAAAATGAATGGTAGGTAAATATGTACCGATATTTAACAGATATTGTTTTTGGTTCAACCTTCCTTCTTAGAGCGAACACCTTCAACCTGCCTGGTTCTGAAAAGGAACCTGTAACGTTCTTGCAAGAGAAGGGCTTATTGCCAGCTAATTGACTTTGTCCAAATGCTCATGAGATGAAACCATATTCTAGCTCACACTGAAACGTGGTTTATTGAAATCTCCCATTCGCTTCTCCTATCACTGGGCATTGTTGACGAAACCGTAATTAACTGGAACGAGTAACCTTAATGATCATGCAGAATGAAAATGAACCGTGAACTCAAAAAGTTTATTAAGCATGAGACTATTGAAAGATTCTGTAGGTCCGAAAGATTCCAATGTGATAATACATAAGTACCGAATGGTTTACCACGCAAAAGTGTGAGTAATAAAGTGAAAGTAACCTGAAACAGTTCCCCGTTGCTGATGTACCCATCGTTGTCCATGTCGTAGATGCGGAAGGCGAACCTCAGCTTGGACAGCTTGTCCCCCTTGACGCTGAACTGCGACACCCCCTGGATGAACTCCTTGAAGTCCACCTCGCCGTTCCCGTCGGCGTCGAAGATGTCGATGACGGGCTGCACCAGCGGGTTTTGCTGCAGCTCGGGCAGGGACATGAACTCATCGATGGACAGGGCGCCCGAGTTGTCCAGGTCCAGTTTCCTGAACCTCTTGCCGAGGCGCCGAATCTCGTCCGCATCGACTGGAGATGGATTAACAGTTTTACAATGGTTCGAGATGCGTGTTTCTCCCGTCAAACATATTGCAATACATTAGTACAACTTTTTTTAAAGAAAGACTAACATTTCCAAGTTACGAATTAACTTGAGAATATTTTATTTCCTCCTACCATCATAATAAGCAGAAAAACTTGCTTGAGCAATGATGGAAGACTTAGCTTAGCAGGAGATTGAACATGTGACGCCTGTTTGGGAACCCGTTAGGTTAGGTTAGGTAACTCTTAATCACAATAGTGAGAAAAAATTGAAATATAAAGGAATGCATACACAAGGATAAATAGTTAGGTTAGGTTAGAAAAGCTCAAGATTTTTCTCCTGTCACCGATAAAAACTTCATCAAATTTAATGACCATAAAACTGAAGATCGGCGCCATATTGAATTTTTGACATTACAGCGGTCCCCGTTAAATGCCGGTCCTCGACCCGTTTTAGCTTTTGATCAAGTTGTGTTGAGTTGACAAGCATAACCATTATGCTGACTGCTGATCACAGTTTAATCAAAAGCTTAAACGGGTCAAAAAGTTTAACAGGGACCATTCAAATTTCGAAAGTATTAAAGTTTCCTACAAGGGTTCTTATCAACTTCATGTCTACCACTGTAACCGGCAGCTATGCAAAATTTTGAATATGACATGCATGCACAGGATTGTTTAAATTCACTGATCATAATAAACTAGGTTAGGATGATTTTATATTAGCGTAAAAAAGTATCATTATGTTGGCTACCTGCTTAATAACATCGAAACTCCAATTAGTTGTCGCAAAACATTGCATTTTAACACATGGTCTGCGGTTGGTAGACATAAAATAGAAAAGTACTACTAAAAGGTTATCTTCTCTTGGGATATCCTGATTGTGGAGCCAGAGGAACTATATTATGACCTGATTGAACAACATTATGAAATGATTTAAGGAAGGGACTGGAGATAGGGATTAAATGAAGGATGAAGAACAAACACAGGTGACTAATCACAAAGACGAGCCATTTTCCAAAAAAAATAAAAACAAGTTTTGTTTAAGTACTATTCCATTTTAATATACGAGTATATTACACTCTTCATAATCTCATAAAAGAGTATAATTCTTGAATATGCTAGTGAATAAAATATAGCATGTATTTTAAATCTGAATTCATAATGCTTTTATGTTATCAGAGTTGAATTGAAAATTTCAATTGGTATTACATGAAATACATTATTGTAAAATTTATATGAATGCGCACATTTCTGGAAAAATACTGAGTTAATCTATTGCAATGATCAATTAAATACATATTCATTGTGAAGTTTTGCGGGTATAGATTACTTATTGTTATAAATGAATGTGGATGTAGGAGTAAATTGTCAGTCTGGAAAAAAATATATACTTAAATTATACGGCAAATAAAAAAATCATGAATGCAATATTTGCCCCCAATAATGGGCATAGTAATTATAACATGCTATTCCTTGGATTAAATTTTAAACAATGTTGTTAACAATTTTTTTTAAATATGAATAGCGTACAAGAGTCCCAATTGTTCCCAACTGTCAGAAGCCAGTGGAACTATGGCATCTCCAATTGGAGTATGTTGTGAGGCTGAAGGGATTGGGGGAGGAAAGGAGGTAGGTAGAGGAAGGTTCGGAAGTATCTGGCTATTCAGATCTGGTCACCAAACATGGCTAAAGCCATTTCAAGCAACGTTTCGATTCCGAAAGGTGGTCTTTCACCAGGGCAATAATGAGAGTATCTACCACTCTAAATCATTCAAACTAATTTTAATCACTTTGATTACAGATTCATTCTAACAAAGTTTTTAAAAATCGATTACTAATTCATTCATATTATAAAATTTCTTTTACCAACTGAAATTAATATTTGAACATTTTGATTCTTTGGTAAAGCAATATTGAGCGAATTGATCACTAATTCGTAAAATTAATTTTAAACACTCAATCGTTAAATTAATGTTAAACACTAATTTGTTGGAATGAAATAATAAAGGAAACGGGTTTCTCGACCAAGCCTCACTATCTGGGAGCAAGGCCATAAAGGAATATAACTATAACCTCCTAGATATGAAATAAATCAATGTCCTGAATGCTTACTCAAAATGGATTCATAATAATTTACTATACACAATTCATTCAAATGTTTAATTTTGATAGACAATTAAAGTATACAATGACAAAAAGTGTTTGAGAATTGATTTTTTTAATAATCTCTTTGATGTATTAGAAACACTTGTGAATTTTTGATGAGCTATTTGGTTACAATGTCAGTTAATTTAGACAACATATTATTATTTTAATGTCGGAGCTATTCAATGTATACTGAAAAATTATTGAGTAAATTTGAAATGTAAGCATCTGTTGTAAAGTTGGCCTTTTGATTTTAGATTTTTTTTTCAAACATTCGGTGTTAATGAAAAAACTGTTTGTGACAGTTTGTAAACCAATTTACACCGTTATGTGAAAATGTTTGAAATTAAAATCACTACTGAAAAACAGTATGACGAAACTTATATAATAAAATGTAAGATCCTTTTTCAATAAGTGTAAAAATAAACAAATTTCTGGCACTAAGCAAAATGCTAGGGAAGATTTTTTACTGGAGTCAGTAGAGTAGGAAAATACTTTTAGATCAAAATGGCTAATAATATGAAAAAATGCTAGGGAAGATTTTTTACTGGAGTCAGTAGAGTAGGAAAATACTTTTAGATCAAAATGACTAATAATATTTTTTTTATTGGTTACTATTAAAAATTGTGATTGTTGTGATAAATTTATGGACCAGACCAAGTTTTAAGGTGGTAACATAATTTTTTTCCTCCATATAATAAAATTAACGCCGTAAATAACTAATAAGGAAGTGTATTAAAAACTATGACGGTCATTTAATTGAATTTAAAGGAACTTTTAAAGATAAATATTCACTAAGGAAGGACTACATTCAGGAAGGTCAACAAATGTTTGCTAACTGTTAACCATTTTCTTTGAAGAATTTCATCAAACTGAGAGCAATAAATCTCACTGGTAAAGATTTTAAAGCAACATGTGTAGGATTAAGTATCCAATTATAAACCTCGAAAAATAAATTGGCATCGGAAAAATAACAAAAAATCTCACTGAATTGTAAATAAATGTATTGTGAAAGTTTAAAAAAAACACTGTTGGCTTGCTGCGAAAAGTCACCAACTTCAAAATAATATTTTCGGTAAAAAGTAATAACATTTAAGCATATTATACATTGAGTATATAAAAAAAAAAAACATTTTTTTTATAAGTTATTGGGGAGTTTTCACAGCAAGCCGAAGATATGCATTGTATCTAATCTTTTTTTTAGTACAATAAGGTTGGGTGTTTCAAACTCTATCACACTTGATGATCATCAAATTGACAAACAGCCTCATTTTGAATTTTTAACATTTGAACCGTGTCCGTTAAACGCTGATTCCCGGCTAGTTTCAGCTTTTGATCAAATTGTGATTAGCTTTCAAGCATAACGGTCATCTTTCTATGCTTGTCAGCTGATCACAATTTGACCAAAAACTGAAATGGACCGAGAATCAGCTCAACGGTGATCATTAAAACGTCCAAAATTAAAAATGGTGCCGACTGTTTATTTAATGGTCATCAAATGTGAAGGGGTTTTAAACAACCAGATCTAAATGTAATTAAGAAAAAAAATGAAATTAGAATTGGGCATATACTTTGGCCTACTAAAACAAAGGTCCCCCACCAGCCGAGACATTTTCCTGGAATTTTATAAAAGCTCATTATGTTACTCAATGAGCACAGACAGGGATAAGGAGAAAAAAAAGGTGAATGAAGACATATTTAAATACATTCTCTTTTAGTTGCAATAAGACGGGACATTTTTGCAATCAAATGTTATTTTATTGAGAGTAAAAACATGACAACATCAAATAATTACACTGTCAGTATTTTATAATTTTCTATTAGATAGTAATTATTGGCGGAACTATATCTTTAAAAGATACTTTTGCATGGCATTTAAAAAACAATGTGAATGCCCGCAACTAGGAAATGTAGTGAGTCAGATTGAAATAGGAGAGTAAAAGGAAAGAGGAAGGTTAGGAAGTCCCTGGCTATTTAGATTTAGTTAAGCAATGTTAGGATTCTGAATCAGTCTCTCACTGAGGCGATACTATCATCATAATTTCACACCTACCTTCAATTTTCCTGTGGGAGGTAACAATTTCAATTAATTCCTTCGCCGTACAATTTGTACCTTCACTTGCAAAAATTGTGCACCACAATAATAACAAAAAAACTAAAACTCAAATTTGTTCACACCTAATATTTTTGCCTATGGCCATAATAATCTGCCGTTTACCGCTATAATATTAGGATAGTCTCATGCACATTTAGGGACAAACCCCTCAACAATCCCTGGACAATCTAAGAAATGAATCTCAATATGTATTGCTAGAAAAAAAATCTCAATTTTACTTTGCGCTTCTTGGTTCACGTCTTTTTAAATAAAAACTTGCATTCAAAAAATCTTTACCGTGGGTCTAAAATATAAATAGAATAAATATAAATAATCTTAAATTTACAGCTTCAATGCGGAAGGCAGTTAACTAAGCTGCCTATTATTCTGTGACTACATTTCGTAGCATCATTATTGAAGTCACAAATACGAAGAATGCAACTCGGCAACTAATAATTAAAGAA
Source organism: Drusus annulatus (assembly GCA_022651775.1). Taxonomy (NCBI): domain Eukaryota; kingdom Metazoa; phylum Arthropoda; class Insecta; order Trichoptera; family Limnephilidae; genus Drusus; species Drusus annulatus. The sequence goes on along the minus strand of JAGWCC010000440.1, from coordinate 11,695 downwards.
ATTTTACAAACAGCAATGAATGGCGCAGTGAAAGCATAAACATCTTGATTCTGCCACATTTGTGCTGTTAATCATTATAATTTGTCCATAAAGCAGTTTCAACACCGTGTTTCTGTCATCTCGTGGTGCTTATTTTAACCGTTCAATAGTTAAATACGCTTGTTATGGTATGATTAAATTTTGCAGCCAAAATGGTCGACTCTTGGGTAGTTGAGCCACGTTGAGTTCTCGGTTCTTGAACAAAAGTTTCGGAGAAGCTCACATCCATCATCAAGAAGAGGAAGCACAACATGGCTCAGCACATCAAAAACCAACAAACATAATGCTCGCTATGACTCACATAATATCAATGTTTGTACAATGTCTTCAAACAGTACAATCTCCCGGGAGTAGCAAAAATTCAAGAGTCCGACGGTTGTTTTAATTCCGAGTTATTTTAAAAATGAATGTAAACACCAAGAAGCACCAAGTCTTTAATATGAGAAATTACGGATTCATACTCCTCACAACATTAATCATGATTAATAAATTACGCTTGCTGATATGTTCAATATAATTGTGACAACCGTGCATTATAAAGCAACTAATGGGACGGGTCTGATGACAAGTGATCTGTCGAGATGGGCAAGGGCAAGGAGGATGGTGACAAACATCACTAGAATCTAGAATTCACTAAGACATCTCTAAAAGGCTTTTAGGAAACCAGTTTGAAGCATCTTACTAATAATAAAATGTGCTCTGTGAACAAAATTTATTTATAAATTGTTTGGCTAGTGGAATTTTGATCAGATGAGACACTATAAATAAAGAATTGTATCAACTGAGATGTTGTAATAAACACACACACACACACACTATTATCTAAGAGAATTGATGTGTCTACCTCGATTAGTAGATTAATACTTTTAGGATGCTGTATTCGAAAACATGTGAAAATATAACTTGCAGTGAAGTGGGTGAATTTTACCTTTGTGAATATTAAAGTCGTCATTCATCATACTCTCTATTAGCTGAACCAAGTATCTTGTAATGAATTTATTGATTGTTTTCAAATGTGGGTAAATTTTACCTTTGTGAATATTAATGTCATCATTCATCATACTCTATATTAGCAGAACCAAGTATTTTGTAATGAATTTATTGATTGTTTTCAATTGTAAATCAGGTGAAAATAATTGTAAAATGATTTTATATAATTTGAATATTAAACATATTGTTCATATTTTAAAATATCCATATTTTGTAATATGTACACAATTGTCATATAAAATACAATTCATTATAACAAAAACAATGAAGCAATCAAACATCTTGTGTGTATAAAACCTTCTTTGTTATTGGAATTTTAACTAACTATGATATATTGAAAATGAATAAATTAATTATATAATACGGGGTCATTATCCCAAAAAAATTAACCAATAAATTTGTTTGAAATTTTTTAAAGATATTTTGTTTTGTCTAATAAGCTGGGTTCAATAAATACACTTATATCAATGGAGAATTAAATGACACAAGTAAACTGTGATGATATAAGCATATCATGTCATAAGTTACGAAAATGTGACATTTTTCGGTGAAATGCACTTAAATATGATACTTTTTGGCAAAATTCATGTAAAATATGAAATTTAATGTCATAAGTTACCAGAAATATGAAATTTTGTGGCGAAAATCACCCAATGTGCGAAGTTTAATAGCATAAAGTACCAGGAATGTGACATCTTGTTGCGATAGTCACACAAAAATATGAGATAATATTTAGTCTCGTCTAGTAATTTTCTAGAATGACACTAATTTATCTGTGGATCAAGTACATTTGCAAATAATTTCATTAATGTAAATATTTGCCAATAGAATTATAAAACATCTAATAAATAAAACTAGGAAAAAAAAACTCTGCTAACGTGATAATATTTTCTTCTCTATACTATATTTAACTACTTTGCGTTTTCTTACTACATCTATTATATAATTCCTATGCGAAAAAACAATGGACCCAGAGGTTTGTTACGTCTGATTTTACTAATAAAATATGATATTTTCAGAAAAGTGGAAAAAAAAAACATTACAAAAAGTTTAAAAACACTCTTAAGTTAAATCTAGATCATTAAAAATATTTATTGACCTTTAAAAAGTCATCTATTGAAATATTTTAAAGATAACTACAAATACTTAAATATTATACTATAAAAATCGGAAGAAGAAAATTCTGATACAACTGGAATAAAACTACCTTTGTTGGTGTGATAATTCACTCTGACAAATAATATTTCTGATGGATTCACAGTAATCTAATCTACATGAGGTGGATTTACAGTAATCTATTCCAACTATTATTGAAGTTGGATCAAAAGTGATATAATCCAACAATTATTTTGGGTGATCCAAAGCGATCTATTCTAACAGTTATTATGTAAAGTGGAATTCAAATTATTTAAGGTGGATTAACAACAGTGGTAAAATCTAACAATTATTGCAGGTGATTCAAAGTGATATATTCTAACAAATATTATTTCAAGGTGGATTAAAGTGATATAACCTAACAATTGTTTTAAGTGATAGAAAGAGACCGAATCTATCAATTAGTATTAAAAGTTGAATAAAAGTGATCTAAAAATTATTTCAGGTGATTCAAAAGTAAGTAAAAGTTCTAAATAATATTTAAGGTGGATTGTAACTTCGGTATTAATAGTGATCTAATCGAACTAGTATATAAGGTGACTTAACAGTGATCTAGTAACAATCTAATTATTTAAGGTGAATTAGGGTTGGTGCCCACGTCAGGGTTCTTTCCGCTGCGGCTCCGCTATTCGGCGCGACTACTACGGGCGGAGAGCCGCGGTGGTGTGTTCAGCGCCCCATTAACGTATAGTATACCACGCCGCAATGAAAAACACCCTGACATGTGTGACGGGCCTAAAAATAATCTAATCAACTGTAGTGGATTCACATTATTTCATTATTCAAAGAAATGTTTTTTTTTATTATAAAAAAAGAGAGAATCAAAATTACACTATACTTTTCAACTTCTAAAGATGGATAAAGAATATTAAATGTATTAGTTTGAAGTTAGAAATTTTGTCAACCAGTATCATTATTTGTAAGTAGGTATAATCGTGATTTTTAAGCATTGAGTAAATCAATGAGAAGACCTAGACAACATAATGTCAGAGGGATTATGTATTTAAACCAAAGACAGTGTACAACCCAACAATGACAGAGTTCTAATCACCATTAGAACCAAATATTTGAAATCAAAAAACATAAATATCTACCTATATGTAAATATAATACATCGAAACTGTGTAAGGAAATGTATACAATCTTGACCTCGAAACACTGACTTCTAAGTGTGTCAATGAATTTAGTTTTCGCTACCACTGTAGCTTCATCAGGGTAGTATAATAATAATATGGTGGTAGCGAAACCTGCTCGGCATTCCTATAAAGTGGTGTGTGTAATACAAAATTAATTGTTTTATTTTAAAATTATAATGTCACACCACAAAGTGTTTCCTTCATATGAAAAATTAATTTGTTTTTTGTTACTAAGATTCAAACGTTTGAACATTGATATCCTAGAACTAGGTTTCTGCTATTAGAATGATGTCATAGTAGCCTCGCGAGTGGGTGTTTATGACAATTTAACATTAAAAAGAAAAATAATAGGGATTTATTTAGGTTGTTGTTAAACAGTGTATTTCAGGAAAAAATTAAGTTCTTCTGAATTTTCAGAGGTCTGACATTAAAATATATTTAAATTGAAATTTAAACTTTTTTTATGTACGTAAGCTAAATGAAGTATGTATTAAACAAAAAAAGTTGTATACTGACAATATTTTTTTACCAGTATTTCCTAGAATTGTTAAGTAGGCTTTACAAATATGCATACAGGTACTTAAGTACTTTGACTCATTTACGTCACTTTGTTGAAATTCTTTTTTAGACAGAATGCTATTGTAACTATCTATAGATCAATATTAACAGGGGAGATATTTGTAGCTTTAAAAATAATTGCTTTTTCAATCTGAAAATATGTTTGCTTAAGTGTAAATGTGGTAATTTGAGTTAACCCTTGACGCCACTGGCAAATTTAGCCTATAAATCTACACTCGTGGGCCATTTATGTACCCCCCTTTTGAATGTATAATTATGAAACACTTACAGATTACAATTAATTAATTTTAATAAAATAATTTGTAACAATAGTAAATATCTAAATATTGTATTGATATAAAAAAAAAACCAAACACTTTCCACATACTTTGTAAGTGCATCTTAAAATAAAATAAAGTAAACGAAATCACACCAGTTTTTAAAGAATCTTAAAAAGTTATTTTAAATTATTAAAATATTTCTCCAAAAAAAATCACTATTGACTATTTATTACAAAATGAACAAGGAATAAATAAAATGCCTTTATTATTGATAAAGCATTTTTTTCCTGGGATTTCTCAGGCTATCCTACTAAAAATTCAAAGGGTACTGAGATGGTTTACACAAAAAAATAACAAAATGAACCCAGGTGCTGTGCTCGCACAGTTTGAGAATTACACAACAATTTATACTCCCCGGGGTGGATTTGTATCCCACAGCAGTGACATTAAGAGGGTTAAGATCTTTTTGCACCACAAAATAGACTTGTACGCGATTTAGGAGAGTTCTGTGTTACGTAATGAAACGTTTGAATGAAGAAGGCAACAATAATACCAACAGCTTAAGGTAAAGAGGTTGAAGAAACAGCAATTCATCTATAGCAAGTCCATTGATGGGAAAATGCTCAGATACCTGAGAAGTCACATTGTGAAACCAAGAGACATCGCCAAACATCCGATGACAACCCAGGTGAAGCTCATTAAAGACTGGGTCACTGTCAAAGGGATAAGGCTAGACATGAGATAGTGCCTATGACCCGAGTGCTTGCAGGAACTATGCAAGATACAAGACACAAAAGACACAAAAACCTTTAAAAAAAGATATCCGGTTCAATATTAATTATTGAAGAACTGATTTAATTCACTTTGCATTCCGGTAATAAATTCAATTTATGTTAGATTGTTTATATTATTATGTATATAACCTAAGAATTTATTTGCAATTCAAATATATATAACCTGAGCGAATTCATTTTGTAAAGGAGTGCAAGGCTAAATCTATATTCTCATCTAGGAATAGGCTGCCGTCTAAAGACAAGTGAGGTATGTAACCATGTCAAACTGAGAAAAATGCATTTCATATTAATAATACAGATAACAGACAGAAAGAATTAAATGTAAAATAAAATTAAACAGAGTAACTTTTTTTAAATCACTGTTGATTAATATAGTAGATGCTGTCCTGGTTTCATACTGAACCAAACTTCAACATGATCAGATAATATAATTTAAAAGAATGTAAATTAAGAAAGCCGCAAAAGATATACAATAGTAAAAAAAAAACTATTTCCAGTAAAACCCTGTTGAGTTTCCGACCCCCCTCATCTGTTACTTCGACTCCTTTTTATCTATTGTCTCACTCAGTTATGTGAATACCGCATAAGAGTCCCGTGGAACTATTACATCCCCAATTGGGAAAGTTATGAGGCTCAAGAGATTGGGGAAGATTAGAAAGAAACTGGCTATTCAGATCTGGTCACCAAACATGACTAAAGCCATTTCAAACAACGTTCCGATTATAATTTTTGATCTTTTCCCAGGGCGATACTCAGAGTATCTACCACTCTGGAACGTGTCACAAACATATTATATATTATTTTGTATAATTTAATGTAAAATAAAATATTTTTGATTTGAAACCGCGACCTCTGGATTCATGGTCGAGGATCTTAACCGCTCAACCACAGAGGTCGATAATATATGAGTTGATGTTTTTAATTTAATATTAAAATCTGATGAAGCTTAAATCAAAGCGAAACCTAGTCAGCATCAGAAATATTAATAAATAGTTAGGTAAAAAAAAATACTTGTTTTTTTATAATGTCACACAAGGTGTTCACTTTCTACGAACAAAATGTATTGTTTTAATTTAGATTGTTGCAGTTTACTGAAAGTTTGAAAAATGACATTTATAATGACATACGGTTGTTTTGCTGCCAGAAATCATTATGTAACACTATAGTCAAAAATAAAGTTTTTCTACCACAGCATTTGACTATCATTGATAATCGTATACAAGAGTGATGTCACATAAGTGTATTGAATGATCTCTTGGTATATTAATAAGCTACAGAAAAATACTTTTATTTTTTCACACTATTCAAATTCACTCTTTCAAGTGAACACTGTCATTTTGTAAGATTGAGGCATAACTATGACAAGACAAGGTTCTAAATGAATTGTTTATATTGCACGAAACAAAACTGTATACATCTTGCATCTTACAGTTGTCAGAGGCTGTAAAGCTTTGCATACCACAGGAAAACAAGAAGGATAATAAGTTTGGTTTAAATCATTTTAAACCATTTCTTGGGGCATGCACTTTACAGTCTGCATGGAATGTGAGCCTCTGATTATTAAGTACTCTTGTACGAAATTTCGCATCATTTTGACCTCTAACAACTGAGTTATCAGAATGCCATTTTTTTTGTTATTACCGTGGGGTGATACTAGAACCATCGATATCTCAGAACCAGTTTTTTGCAGTTAGAAGCTTGTCACAGTGACCTCGCGAGATGGTGACTTCTGCCAGCAAAACGACAATACAGATGTTCTCCAAATTTTAACATGACAAAAAATAATCAGAATTATTTTACTCTAGTTTTTTAATGTTGTTTGAAAAGGGTTCTAAAATATACAAAAATGGCATTTAACTCAATTTACACATGCCACAGTTCTTTGGAGGGCAGTGATATGTCTCCGATAAGCAAACCATCTACTACGGGCAACAAGATCACTACACAAAGTATATAGTATATTAAGAAACACTTAGTATGTACACAAATTGTGTGGTATCTACTGAAATATTATGTACATCGACACACAGGAGGTGGGTTAGGTGAAACATCTAAAGTAGAGATGCATCAATATGCAGTCTAAGGCTATGAAGGAACAAACCATGACTTTTTCACCAATATAACTCCATTTCGCTAAACCGTGCAACAATAAAATTACATACTTATTATTCGAAACCATTTGTATTGTTTTAAATTGATCTGTCATGCAAAACGGTGATTTTATCTGGACGTAATCAATATTTATGGATTATGTCTTGATTAGCAAGAGATTTCATGGGTTCCAAGATAAAATATGGTGCATTTCGTATGATGGTGACGCAAAATCATGGTGTTTTCTCGACCAAAAGCCATACACAACTAACATTCACGTATATTTAATTAGAGCAGACACTGCCACTTACAGTTCTCCGCTTTCAAATCAATGCAATTCAGTCTTGCTGAAAAACAAATGACAAAGAATCCAATCACATTTGTTTTTCAGTGAAATCAATAAAAAAACACATGATATTAATAAAAGTCATTATTAACAGGGCAGGGGCAGGTTACCGACATAACACAATGTTTGTGGATTAAGAGTGTTCTAGTACAAGAGGGATGTGGAACAAGGCGGTTGATTAATCACAATCACCAAAAGAGATTTCAAGTGCAATATGTATTAGGGCAGATGCAGCATTGTGCTTTAGTCAGTCAAGAAGAGTCTAGAGGGAGTATTCCATAAGGTGAGTTTCTGAGTATGTTAGAAGGCCTCTGCCCTAATTTACATGATGTTTTCAGTAAGATGTCCAAGACCTTGAATGTCAAAGACTAAAAAGATCACAAAAGAGAGCATTTATCCTTAAAGTATAATATATAAATAAGTAAAACAGTGTATACGTACAATTGGAGCACAACTCCATGGGAATTGATGTCTCATTGCCCTGAAAAAGAAAGTAGGAATCTTCGTCACTAATGAATTACTAATGTAATAAAGGAATATTTTCTGGATGAAAGTGATTATTACTGCACGCTTGAATCCAATTTTAAAATAGACAAGCACCCAGGCAGCAACAATCATATTTACATGGCCCAGATGGGCCGTAAACTTCAAATCTGTACAAACTTTTTATATTTAAACGCCTTACAAAACACATTTAATTCAGCGATACGCTCCAAAAACATATTTACCATGTTTTATTTTTCAATGCGGGCTTTCGAAATATCACCTGGGGCAAACACTAATTTAGATCATGAATGTCAAAATAATTTTATGGGTCTTCGCCGAAATACAACTGGGTGCACTCAAAGTAATCGATAAAATATGTTGATCTGAGTTTATTGCTCAACAATATTAAAACAATAGCGTCTTGCCAATTTTGATACACTACACTTCTAATAAATCCTCAGTTTATTTTCGTCAATACAACGAATCAACCTTTAAAATGAGAAGAAAATCATACAAATTACTAAAAGTAAATTCATTCGCAGCGATGAACATTGAAATAGCACTGGCCATATCAAAACCTGTTATCAGAAGTATGAGTTTTATCTCTTTCTTTCGCATTGTGATCCGTATCCGAAAAAGGAGAAGGCAAGCTGTGTAGCCCCGGAATTGAGTCCAAGTATAATGATCAAATTTTTTCATTTACACACCCAAAAATACTAAAAAGGCCTACCCACATGATTACATTTCAGCCAAATATAAAAAATAAGTATCAATAAAACGCTTACACAAAAAGGTGGAATTCAAATGGAATTATTTTTGTGAAATATTCTCTATTTCCCCGCCATTTTTTTAAATTTATTGAGAAATAAAAGTGTGTGAGAACGTTAAAATTGGAATTCAATATAGTACAAAATATTTATATTTCAATAAATCAAAAAACAAAAAATACTTAACAAGAATGTTAGAGATACGTTACAAATATATAAATATTTATCTTATTAAATAAAAAAATAACACCTTATTTTATACTACAAATTTATTATTTTGAACGCCAACCGGTTTCACTTCGATTAAACTTTGTCGAGGCACATATATTATTATAATTAAAGATTATGATAATAATCAAGGAATCCGTATTTTTATATATGCCTTTACGTGTTATTTTATTTAATATAATGTCCAACTATAAAGTGATTGCTTCATATGAAAATAAATAAATTATATACGTAAATATTTGTAACCTCATTGAGAGATTTCCAAAAAAATTATCAGTAAAATTCTTTTTTTATTTTAAAATTAAAAAACAAAAACTTTTACTTGATACATGGGAAATATATATCAACTTAAAACATAATATTTTTTTGGATCATTCAAGTTTTTTGAAAATTTATCTTGTTGATTAAAATTTATATTTGCTGCTTAATAAGTTTAATAATTCAAGTAATTACAAAATACATCATTTTCTCTAAAGCCATTACAGTTTTCGTTTTTAGGAGTCATTGCATTACAAATGACATACATTTTGAATATATTTGCGCAAATATTAAATAAAAAACTTGATTTTAACGTTTAATTATAAGTTCGCAATATTTTTCTGTTGGGTCACAATCATTTTCAGAATATTATTTTATCATTTTCAAAAAAAATATTAAAAAACCATTATTACATTTTCATCATTCAATTTTTTTAAATGACTCTAAAACAAAACAATTGACTTCAAACTTTTTGAAGTATTTGGATGGTTAAATAGTTAGTAGTCAATTTTAAAAATATATAAAAATCTGAAAACTATTTGGCCAAATAAAAATATTTTGTTTGGATATTGATTTTTTTATTATTACTGTTTTAAAACCGGCTTTCATGACTTTTCTTTTAAAACATTGATCATTAGGTGAAGACCAAGGTCTGTTTTTTTATGACTCAGACTCAGCTGCTTATTTTTTACATATGGTATAGTTTTTGACGTTTCTATCTCTCTTCCACGTAAAAATCCGATAATGGCGGCTGGAGTGAGTGATTTTTAATTTTAATTTTCAAGTTATCTATTGAATCTATTATTTAGACGTCAATTTTAATAAAAAAATATCAAGAATATATATTTATCTATCTAATTTCCCATGTATTTTTCCAGACTTTATTCACGTACCCGGAAAATTTCCGTGCCTACAAGGCACTGATCGCCGCACAATACGCCGGAGCCAATGTTAAAGTCCAGCCGGATTTCATCTTCGGGCAAACAAACAAGACTAGTGATTTCCTCAAGAAATTCCCCACTGGAAAGGTGAGAATCAAATAATGAATTGACAGCTTTCTCCAAAAGTTTTTGCACAACTTGAGCCGGTATCCTTTTTAAGGTTATTTATTTTGACATCTGGAGGATATTCAAGTGACGTGTGATTTATTTCAGGTTCCTGCATTCGAGTCTGCTGACGGAAAAGTGCTATTAACGGAAAGCAATGCCATCGCTTATTACGGTTAGTAAATGTTGTTTTTATTATTATTTATTATCTGCGTATTTGTTCTTGGCACTTCAGAACTGTCAAAATTATTTGATCTATTTTAATCTTGGCACTTATAGTTTATTATTAGCGGTCAACGGGATGTTAATACATTCTATTTTTTTTTCTGAAATAGTTGAGTTTCAATGTTTGCCATGTTACAAATTGATTTAATTTCTAAATGGTGGACAGTTAATATCGTGAAAAATATAGGAAAATTCGTATAAAGAAACTTATGTACAATATATTTTGGCCAACTTCTACTTTTCTTATTTTGACAGAAGGAGGTCTCACGCTTTCTGTTAATACTTTAAAGCCGTTGACTATAATCTGAGGCTTAATTTCTTTTTGATTGTGTATTTATTTATAAATTGATATTTTGAAGTAATTATATGTCATTGGAATAAATATTATTTCACCAGCTTTCAATTAGTGTTGGTATAATCATATTAGTTTTATAGATCATTTTGTGTTGTTCAAACATATTATATTGCAGAATTTAATTTCTGTGTTGTTATAAATCATATATATATGTATATATATATATATTTTTTTTTTTTTTTAATATATTCTAACACAAATATCAAGTATTGATGTTGCTTTGCGAAATTTTCTCTGCAATATCAGAATAATATTTCAAAGCGTAAGATGATCTGACGGCCGTTGTTCCCAATATTTCAGTTAAAAGACATGTAACGTCTATTTCACGTGTTCCCAACTTTGCTTAGGTTAGGCGAATCCTCCCTCATTACCCATAGCTCTGCCAACCGTCCTCGTAAATCTGTATACCAAAAAATGACATCAAAATTAAAGCTTTTTAATGCAAAATCAAACTTCAACCAAAAATCGCTTTCATTATGAATTAATCGTTGGTTTTACATATTGAAATACATAAACACACATTGCTTATTTTTCAAACAAATATCTGTTAATAAGATATTTTGATGTCAGTTGTATTGACCTTGAAATGCAATTTGCTCATAAATAATGTGTTACAACATTTGAAAACAGATATTATTTTTAGTATTCTGACACTGTATTGCTCTATATATACCGGTATTATTGTATATTTCAACTGCCTAATCTGCTATTAAGAACATATCTACATCCCACCATCAATATCTTATTATTTGTGATTATTTCAAGAAATATCTACGAAATTCAAATTAAGAAAAATGCAAACGTCAGAAATGTCACTTTTTTCCATGAATTTTTCAATGCTTCTTTTATCAACTGCTCCATTGGTCATAAGACTTTAATCCTGCTTTCTGGATTCCTTAACTTAAGTATCTGGTTTGACATAAATAAATTAGAGATGCAT